>JAVJIF010002699.1:0-378453 GCA_038442645.1 Agave tequilana
AAAAAAAAAAAAAAATAAGAATTGAGAAATATCCCAAGTGAATAAATAAATGCTCCAGAATTTAAAGAAAATTAAAGAAATTAACAATGGATATAATCACAGTGTTCTAGCGTTTTTGTTTGCCAATTTTCTGTAAACTGAAAAGTACAGTTAAGTCTAGGAGCTGGGACTCGATAGGATATCGGATAGCCCCACCTCGGTCCCACAATATTTAGGGCTTTAAACCCCAGCCTAGACCATAATGTGGCCGGCCCTAGCCCAACTCCAGGGTTTTGGAACCACCCAATGACCAAGTTAGGAGTTGGGATTTACAGTTTTGAAAAAAAAGAGAAAAATAAGAGTTAGAAATTAGTTTTTTTTGGAGTTAGATTTAGCCGGAGTTAGGGTTAACACAGAGAGAAAAAGGAGAGACTAATGCCAACCTTTTAATGGATTAGCAATTCTTGACTCTGGAGAATTTCAAGGTGGTTTTGAGGATGATTTTGGCTGAATCCATTTTCATCCTGACTTTCTAACTCTTCCCAGGTTTTGCTTGTTTGGTAAGAGTTAACATTGAATATGAAACAGATATAGATTTTATCATATTCATATCCCATCTGAATTCATTAACATTTCCATAATAACAAATGGCATCGTAATTTATGTTCAAACTTCTGAAAAGCATCTAAAGAACAGATAAAAGCCTGTTTCATCAAAAGAGATGACCTTAAATTTACCATCCTCTCAAAGTATGAATAACTAAAGCAATTAGGGATCAATGGCAGTTTTCTCTCTCTTGTATCAACACCAAACAATACACTCCACAGCTGCATGAACCAGTACTAATACTACCTAAGGATGAAGATCATCACTCTCACCAACAAAAACTATCATCGACCTCCCGGACATGTACACAGAAGAAAGACACAGCAACGAGGAGGAGAACGACAAGATATAATCCTCAAACTCCACAACAAGCGGCAACGACACAGCCCCGAAGTGCATACACTCGGCGACAGCTCAGGGAGCTCGATATCCCCGTCCATGATCTGCATCACCTGTCTCATGCTCGGCCAAACTGTTGGCATCGGATGAGAACACAACCAACCACTTTGGCGAAGTACTCATAGCCCAATCTCGGGTCTACTGTCTCAACGATCCCCTTCGCCAGCTCTCAGACACCCGTCCATGAGAACCAGCTCCTCGCCCTACACGTGGGCTGAACCGCCTCCGGCCACCAACCACTTCGAGCAGGAAGACACCGAATGCAAACACATCCGTTGCAGTTGTGGCCTTGCCGGCCCTGCAAGCTCTAGCACGAGATAGCCAATGGTTCCGACAGCATGAGTGGTCATAGGATCAGTCCCATGATCGTATAATCTTGCGAGGCCGAAATCTCTCAGCCTCTCGTTCAATTTGATATCTAACGTACATTGCTGGCCTTGATGTCTCTGTGGTTGTGGGATCACAACCTGCTCCAGTCTTCGTGCAGGTACAAAAGACGCGATGCCACTCCTTTGATGATTGGAAACCTTTGAGCCCATTGAGAGTAGGCTGGGTGTGGTCGTATAACAACCTGTCGAGGCTGCCATTAGGCATGAAATCGTAGACCAGAGGAGGAGCTCCCCTTTGCGGCAGCAGTAGCCCAAGAGCTGCATGAGATTCCGGTGACACATCTGGCTTATGCTGGTGATTTCGGCAACCAACGCTTTCATTCCTTGTCGCGACACGTGGGAGACTTTCTTGACTGCAAGCTCCATATTTGAAGGAGCAAGACCCCCTCGTAGACGCTGCCAAGCCTCCGCTCCCCAGTAACTCTCTCTCTTTGAACCCCTTCCTTGCTCGAAACAAGTCTCTGTATGAGACCGATGAGGTACATACTGGAGCTCCCAATCTTCGAGTAGCTCGGCATATTTCATCCTCCTCACTAGGAACACAGCAGCAACAACATTGATAGTACAAAGAAAGCCGAAGGTATAGGCAGCCATATTGCCAAACATTCAGGCTTCCTTTGTTTTTGTTAAGGGGAAGAGGTGGAAGCTTGTCGTAAAGGATCCGGTCAGCCATCCCATTCATCTTGAAGCTCCAATCCGAGATGCAATGAGTCATATGAAGAGAACCTGTCGATGAAGAGAAACTGACATACATGGAATCAAGCATGACGCTTGGAAGATCAATGATTGTGGACAAAGGAGACATTTTAGGTTAGGTGTTCGTTTTGGAGCTAGAACAACCCTCAATTGCATTGGTTGGCCGCTGATAAGGCTCAAGTTCTTGAACGTACCACTGCTGTCGTCGTGTGTAGGCAGCAGCACGAGATTTGCTGGACTTCAAGCTGTTGATATCAAGTGCAACATGGTTGTTATCGACATCCTTGAACTCAAGAGTCCTGGACGGTGTCGAGCTCAACAGATATGTGATTGGTCGTGTTGCCATTTTGTTTTTATATTGAAGAGGCCCAAGTACTGACTTGGGAGCGCAGTGGAGAGGTTCGTGGTACCAGAGATGAGGAAGGCGATGCCGTGACCACTGAGATCTCTCAGAGAGAATAGTGAACACTAATGTAATGGAGAAGGAGAGGGTTTTACCGGCCGGAGACTTGAAGTGACGAGGCTTCGGGTGGAAGGCGTGGCCATCGGATGTGATGGAGGCGATGCCAGCAATGCTCAGGTTGGCGCCGCTGAATCCATTGATGATCATCCAAGTCTCTCTCGATAAAAATGGTGTCAACCATAGGCCATGGTTTCAAGGAAATTATTTATTGCATTAACTATGCATGAGTTGATGGTACGACATTTTCTTTCTTCAGAAGTAACTTAGATAGCATAATTTATTGAAAAACTATAGAAAAATATAGAAGTTTATTGGATATTTGGATGTGCGAGGACACAATCAACTACTCTAGCAGTTATTCGATTAGATATTGTTTAGCAGAGGTTCATGGGTAAATTCCTGTTTTTACACGTATAACCTTATAAACATTACATATAGCTATAGATGGTACAAGGTCAGTGTAAAAGTTTTTGCATCTTGAAAAGAAGTTCAGAAGGAGAAAGTGTAGAAGTCTAGATGAGAAAGACACCATGTTGATGTCACTGTGTGATCTCTGTAAGACCTCAAGTTTTATGATCATGCAATCAATTGGACGAAGACTACGTCTCAACTCCATAAACATGGAATCATCTGCTCATCAGCAGAGAACAATGGAATATCTATAGAAAACAAGACTTAAAAATAGTCAATGATCACCGATGATGAATCTGTTCTACAAGAAGGCCCCAGGCAAAGTCTTTCGCATTGACCTGCCACTGCACTGAATCTGGAATGAGGAAACTCTGCCCAGATTCACACATTAAGGTTGTCGATAACAGACATCTTGGTTGCAGGAAGCAGCACAAACTTAACACACAAGCAGCAGCGAAGAACAGGGGCTACCATAATCATAAGTTTTGGTCTCAGATTCATCTCAGCACTGTGTTGATATTTCAACACACAGGGAATTGGGATTATTGAAGCTTCTTGGTCTTGGGCATGGACAAAGACCCTCTGATAGGAGGGGGGGAAAAAAAATCTACTTAGTGGCTGCTCTAGATGAGAATCGAAGAACTGCGCTGAGATGAGAGATCTTGGTATTCATTTGTCAGTCCCCATAAGCCGGGAGATGGAGACCTCGTGATATGACCGTTGACGAAACTGACCAACTGCTTTCTGGACAGTAGGTTCAGGTTACGGTAGTATGAGATTTTTGAGGAATGTTTTGGATTCTGTACTGTGGCATCAACTCGTGGAAATAGGCAATGGAGGGCAGGCTGGTACCATGTTTGAATTTTAAGAACCTGGAGAGGCTCAAATAAGAGCGTTGAACCCTGAAGAAATTCTGTTAATTATATTCAGCAAGAACCGTAAATAAGGTTCCCTTAGATACACTCACAAATATACACAACAAATATAGAATTATAAAAAAAAAAATCCAACTGCATTCTTCATTTAGAGGTCAAGATGAAGATCCAACCTGAAAAATATATCAATACTTGAAAGAATTTAACTGGATGGTAGACATGAAGTAAGATTTATAGGTTCATGCCCAGGGGTTGGCTTTGGAGTAAAGAATTTAAAGGATAATTCATAATCATATCAATAAAAATGGACATATTTGCGAACTTGGCGGAGGACAAGACCGTGTTACATATGATGGACTTATATCAGCAGCAATTAATGGTTTTTGAGGTCTGTGACTGATGACGATATATACTTGGAAACTCGAGTTCCTTCTGAAAAAAATGTAGTCCGTGAAGGGTAAGGTTAGCATTGCCCCATAGAATTATAATTATTTTCTTGAAAATTCAATGACAACTCAAGGATTGGCTAAGATTCCTAAATAAGTTCCAGATCAGAAGAAATAATAATAAGTTGCCTGTAATGCTTCAATCATATTTCACAATGTTTATTCAAGGACCACATTAGATTTCTTTCAAATATCTACTTTGAAAAAACACATTAAACTAAAGAATTGTGGCCTCTCATACTAGCATATATTTCTTGCAAGTGAAGCTAACCGAACATACAAGAATAAATGACCCTACAGAAGAAAGGGCATATAGGATTTCAAATAAAATTATCAAATAAAGTGTTCTAGAATATTCACTTCACAAAAAGGCTAGACCGGAATCACTTGTGGCTAGAAAAAGATGATGTCATTGCTAATATGAAGAGCAGATGACAAAATTCTGATATGAAGTGCATAGCTTACATTTAAGTCCATGTTTGATGGCGAAAAGATTAAATGAACATGATGGACGACAACAAGACAAAATGTTGTGAAACATTAACGAAGAAGAATAAAACGAGGGGCCTAATAACTGCTGCTTAATGATGAACTGGCCTTGTTCATTTTAGTTTCGAGGCAACCTTAGGTTTGTGTGAATTCCATTGTAATAACATCCAAACAATTGATGTGCCTGCAAAACCATGAAACAACCTCATCAACCAAAAGCTATAACTTTCTACAAAGGATCAAATGTCGGCTAAAGTAAATATTTGAAGTAAAACCAGGAGAGATAAGATGTTACATATACGGTAGGCAAATCAGTTATACCTTGCTCTGACACACTATTAGTCACTCATGAATAAATGCCTGAAAATATCCTATAGATTAATTCAAAAAATTTGGCAACCACAGTACAACCATTTATATGATGACAGACCTGCTGGCCATGATTGGTGTGCTCAGATGTCCATGACTCAAAACTTTTGAGTGTTTAGAAGTAGAATCTAAAGAATTTTACATGATTGCTTCCTTTTTTTGTCTGCGAAGCACAAAGGTGAAATTGATTGGGACTAAAACATGTTGCATTCTAAAATGTAGTCATGTTGCGCCAAAGTTTCATCAATTTGGACACGCCTCGGTAAGATGGATGCGGATGCACCGTGCTTCTACCTCATACTGCAAGTGTCGTTGAGTTGAAGATCACATCACAGTCATGCAAGGGAATAATGGGAAGGTTGGGAAGGGAGACAGCCGCAATAATGGACTAACGCATTAACATGGCTTGTGGATAACGTGCCCTAATGTGCTGCGGGTTGGGGAAAGAGTAGAAGAAAGCTTAGCTCTCTCTCCTGAGCTCTTAAATAGTGGGTTTGGGGTTGGTTTACATGTAACCTGAACTGAATCTGACCCATTCGGACATGCAACCCGCTAAGCCCAGCAATGGGGTTTGTTGTGGGAACAAAGTCCTTGGTATATATCAGTTTAGTCCAATGCATAATTTTTCCAAATTTTAGGCAATTTGATTCAATTTAATCAAAAGCTTCCCCTTCTTCAATCCCCTCTTAGTTGTCTTCAACTCTATCCTCATTCTTTTTCTATTTCATCTCTAAAATCATTAAAGAAGAAGAATTGAAGAGCATTCAATTAGCACCGAATTCCTATTGACATGTATTGAAGAGTCTATGTCAACAACTGACATTGATATTTATTTTATTAATTGATTCTTTTTATATAGTATTATGTTGCAATGGTAGAAAGAATGTTGTTTGTGGTTTTTACTTTTTATAATTCCAAAAGCTTGATGTTGGTCTTACTCCCAATTGTTTTCAGGGCATGTTGACAGCTTTTATTGATTTCTCCTTTCGTTATTCCCAAGTGCGATTGGTATTTATTTTTATATTGCCAAAAAGGCATGCTATATTTAGTTTTTCCCCCAAATCTTTTAGATGAGATATAAGGCAAGCCTTAGATAAAGGCAAACATTTTACTTCCTAATTTTTAAAATTAAATTTTCTTAGGCCTTACGTAATTACTGTAAGCTTTAAGATGCGAATGACGACTGATTACTAGAAAAATTGAGAGTTATTGCAGTGCTCCTCTGTGATGATGATCTTCATTTTGATGGTGTAAGGCCACAAAAGGTGTGACGACTTTATTACTAAACTCTACTTTCCTCTTCTTTTCCCTGCTGATGCTTGCGCACCTCTGTTCACCATTTACTCTTCTTCAATTCTATCAATGGGTTTGCTGATAATTGAATGTGGTTCAGTTCCTCTACTTTAATGGCTTCAAAACTTGAGTAGAGTAAAGGGGGAAAAGAAATTTTGCTTCAAATTTAAATGATATTTGAATAAATTTTGACTAAATTATTGGTTGGAATAGTAGCTTTGCTGCATCATATACAGCAATGGCCCCATT
This sequence comes from Agave tequilana, assembly GCA_038442645.1. Taxonomy (NCBI): domain Eukaryota; kingdom Viridiplantae; phylum Streptophyta; class Magnoliopsida; order Asparagales; family Asparagaceae; genus Agave; species Agave tequilana. The sequence continues at coordinate 6,665 of JAVJIF010002699.1, forward strand.
CGAGCGGCAAACCTGTTTGCTAGGGTTATCGTGTTGGAGCAGGTCTTGATAAGTCGGATTCATCGGTTGTCTCCGAAACCACTATTAAGAGCTTACGAGAGAGTATTGAACTCTCCCCAACAAACATGTTGGGGTATGTTTATGCACGAGCCATGTCAACATGTCTAACCATTATTGCGGTTGTCCCCCTTCCCAACTCGCCCATCATTCCCTGCAATCACCACAATGCAAGCTTTGGCATAACGGCAATGTGTGCACCAAGATGTTGAAACACCCCACATCCATCTTCACTGTCACTTCTCCAGGTATGACACACTTCTACGCCACTTGTCAACATCTCAACATATGTAACAGGATCTAGTCCCAACCACTTTAACTCGGTGCTTCCCAAGGGTAAAAATGGAAGCACTGGAGTAAAATTGTAACAAGTATAAAGAAGCACAGAAGACAGACTCAAATTTAAGTATAAATTTCTGAACAAAAATTTGACAAAAGTCTATTTTCAACCATCATACTGAAAAGTGGACAATATCCACTAGAGAGAATGAAAGGGCAAGCATTCTTTCTCTCAAAACTCTGACAGTAGAATATCAGTTTACTATTTAAACTGCAACATTTTTTCTTCCTCTTAGTTTCATTTAATTTCACTCTTTGAATTGAATTCTAACAAACATCAAATCTGAACCTGATCTACCCGCAATTTGATGGAGTGGCTTAATGTTGGATATGTCAGATTGAGAAGCAATATCGACAATACATGGTCTAAGTAATGAGACACACATAATTGTTATGATAATAAAATCATTTTGTGTTGCTCAAATATCTCAACGTCTGTCTGGAATCCCCAAAGTCAAAGAAAGCCGAAACTATTGTTCTCCTCAGATGAAGAAAAATGGTTGCTAAGTTTTACATTACAAAAGTTTCTTCAACTGGTGGATGTGGTGGACATGTTGCACTCAGTATTCCTCTTCTAGTTTTCTTTGATGTCTTACTAAAATGTTGATTCATCTATATGGAAGGATAGATGTGTCGTTTCACTCTCATATTGTTTTGTCTGTGACCACAACATAACTGCTCTGTCGGGTTGGGCTGTCGGTGTTCAGGGTTTGTGGTTGTGGTTTTTTTTTTTCCTTCTTTTTTTTCTTTTTTTCCCCTGGGTGGTGGTGGGTTTGGGTTGATTATTATCCTTATGATGCATATTAGTATCTTAATGAAAGATATTCTTAATTGAACTTCAGTCAGCAATTAGATCACCAAAAAGATAAAAAGAGAGATTCATAACTTTCCCATACCTATACAAGTTATCTTGTGAAATTGTTGGCCTCAGAGAGAAAATGATGTTTGAATTAATTATCATATCAAAACAGTTTCAAAAAGTATCTTTTAAATGGAACATTAGGTTCAAATAAAATATCAATAAAAGGAGTATATAGTGGCAGATACCATGTGAGGAAAAAAAAAAATAAAGAGAAAAGAGATGTATGGAAGCAAGAAGAGTGTAATACCTGCAAAGATGCCAACAGTGGTCAGATTGGATGCAGCCATTGTATGGTATATCAAATATTCAGTCAGAAAGTGGCCAAAAGCATAGATGAAGGATAGAAAGGTTGCAGTGTATAGAGGCTTGTTGTCAAGGTTGAATGCACAAAGCCAACAGAGAGTGCAAGTAAGAAGTGTCCAAACTCCGAATGTTCTCCCGTGAACATCAGTCACTACATTTAAGAGTCATACTACTTGTTAGTAACAATATTAATAATCATGCATCAAACAGACAAGTGATATGTTCCACTGTGTTAAATAGAGATGCAAGTAGGTGTGCAAACGGATGCGGATATAAATAGTGATGCAAGTAGCGGTGCAACGGATATGGATATATCCGCAGATATCCACATCTGTATCCGCTTTTGACGCAGATAAAGGTAAAGAATTTTGTATCTTGACAGATAAGGATTCGGATATTGATTTTGAAAACTGTGCGGATATGGATACTAATACAATACGCATACGGATATGGATAAACATGGTGATTTATTATTATATATTATATATTATATTAAACATTACTATTTAATAAGTTGCAATTAATGATCCCTCTCTCTGATTCTCTCAACTCACTCTCTTTGTGACTCCAAAATTCTCCCCAATTTTCATCCCCTCTCTCTCTCTCTCTCTCTCTCCCTCTCTCTCTCTCTCTCTCTCTCTCTCTCTCTCGACTACGATGGTGAAGGGTGGTCCCACAAGTGCTACCCCCCGCCCCCCAATATGGTAGGCGGTTTTTCGCCACCGGCCTCCCAGACAATACCCCTCAACTTTTTTCCCAATCATTTCAATCATATAAAAGAGCAGCACGCAATCGCGAATTTCTAAAGGATTCATATCTTCTCAGTGTGATCTAAATATTTGATTGGTCGCCACCGCCTCCCAGACAATACCCCTCAACTTTTTTCCCAATCTTGTCAATCATATAAAAGAGCAGCACGCAATCGCGAATTTCTAAAGGATTCACATCTTCTCAGTGTGAACTAAATATTTGATTGGTTCTACTTTGAGCAATTTAGTTAATTTGTTGTGCACAAAATTTAGAAAGAGAAAGGCCGGATCAGACTTCTGAACAACTGATTTCTCATTTATCTTTCCAAAATCTGCACTTTGGTTGTTTGGCTATGGTGGGATTTGCTTCTTTTTCACATCAATATCATATAGTCTTCTCCTTCAAAAAATAATCATAGTCTTCAATTCCTTCTTTTGTTGACTTCTAAGTTGTCATGATACAATTTCTATTTCTTGCAATAGTTTCAAAGGGGACATAGGCTGGTTATGATTCAGTATTTTTTGTTAATTAATTTCTTAATTGGTGATATAAGCATATTCATATCTCTGTTTAGCCAATCTGTAATTGTATCTATTTCTCTCATATCCAATTCGTATTTGGATTTGTTCCACTCAATATTCGCACCCGCATTCACATATATAATTTCGAAGCGAATATGGATATGGTAAATAATATATCCTATCTGTATCTGATCCATTTGCACCCCTAGACACAAGTCATTGCTGATAGAAGAATCACAAGATTCAGCTATACCTCTTACTAGTCAATTTCATAATTGTAACTGATGTGAAATGTGTACGTGTGCAGAAATCAATAATAATAAACTCAATTTAACACTTCACTAATATGAAACGATCGTCAGTAGAAAAGGTAGAAAACTAGCAATATTCATCCATAGATGATAAAACATGCATATATTTCTGGTCTATAGCAAATCAAAAGAACTAATTGACGCTACTTGTTCTGCGGGTAAAGTTCTACAGGCAATAACGAAGCTATAGAGTAATCGGGAAGCAGAATCACAAAACTAATATTTTAGTGAACAACACTCAATGTAAATAATATATAGAGATGTAATATTTGAATGTAAATAAAAAACGTGTTGAGATTTTACCTACTGAGAATTGTGGTCGATCTCAGTGTCTTGTTACTGTAAATATGTAGCTCTGGTTGTCACGGTTGCAATACTTCGAGAATCGTGTGAATAGGACTCCAAACGATTGAGATATGACTCAAAAATCAAATTGTATACTTATCGGGTCTGTCTTCGGGCTTAACAGGTCTGATGTAGGCATGACTGTTGCATAAGCGACCGAATCTGAAGTGGCGGATCCGAGTTGCAATTGTTGTCCGGTTTGAGTTGCTGGCGGATCGGGCTGGAGTCATTAGCCGATCGGGTTCGGGTTTGAATCTGAACCCGAATATGATTCAAATTTCAGAACTCCTTTGTCGATTTGAAAAGCTCGTGTTGCTCGATGTCGGCAGGGGCCAGGCTACAAGTTCGATGTCGGTGGGCGGTCGGCGAGGCAGTCGATGGCAGGCGGTGGTGGCGGCGACGGTGCGAGGAGAAGGAAGAGGAGTTGGATGTGGCGCTGCTGGCGAGGAGAGGGAGCAGGCAGGGAGAGGGAGCAGGCGGGAACCTGGGCTAACACACGGGCGAGGCCAGGTCTTGGCTGAGCACGAAGGCACAGCGAGAGGAGGTCTGGCAGCGGGCTCGTCAGCGAGACGACGCTTGCGGCGAGGTGGTGGGGTTGTGTGGATGGGTGCTGTTGTCGAGAGCGAGGAAAGAGAGGGAAGATGAACAGGGCTTTTGTTTGATTTTTTTTTCTTTTTTCTTTTTCTTTTTTGTGTGGGGATTTTGTGAGAGAAATTTCAAAGAGAGATGGCTAGGGTTAGGGTTAGGATTAGAGCTAAAGCTTTGGGTGAGAGAGGAAGGTAGGAGATGAATAGTGAACTTTGGAGATTTGAGGGATTTTCTTTTTTTCTATTTTTTTAGTTTTCTCTAGGGTTTTGAAATAGAGATTAAAGAAGAAGAAGGGGATAAAACTAACTAGGGCCTCGTACTCTTAATTAGGGCTACCTAGAGTTTCACATTCCAAAATTAGGGTTTTCTGCGTTTCACACTCCTAAGAGAATTTGGGGAGGAATTTATCTCTCACACAAATTTGAGGAATTTCAAAAGCTTTATTCAATTTATTCATTGATTCAAAATATTACAGATGGGTCTCTTTTTATAGGCAATACAAAACTTGAATTTCAACTCATAACCAATGTGGTATTAAAACAAAAAGCAACTATAATAAACTAAAACTAAAATAAGCAAAATACAAGAAAATAAAAAATACATAAAAGTAATCAAAACTACTCGATCCAAATAGAAGTGGCGCATCTTCGTCTTCTTTGATACTCACGCCATGTCTTCGTCTTGATGTTCGCATCAGAAAAACTCTTGTATACTAGTAAATTATTATTTTATATTAAAAATATATTAAAATACTTGAGGAAAAGAAATAAAAATCTCAGAGCAAATGCACATAAGGCTCTTAAGATGTAATGATACAGTCTTCAATATCAAGAGAAGCATATAAACTGGCTGATACTTTTTTTATAAAGAAGAGATTTCACATAAACAAGTCCAAACTCCTAACATTAACAGAAATATCTTAACCAAATCAGTGTTGCAAAATACTTACTACAATAACAAATCTGTGTTTGATATATCCATATTAGATTATACATTAATGGTGCATAAATTGCCATACAAGCTCATAAAATCATGAACTTAATTCATCTGTGCTTCATTGATATTTTCATACTTAGGACTTATATAGCACAGATACTTCTATCATGGAGTTGTGTCGTATCCGAAATGTATCTGACACATGTGTCGTGTGTATTTTTAAAAATCTGTCACGTGTCCGCGTGTCATGTCTATTTCAACGTTGTCATATATGTGCAACATAGTTAAAACTACTAATTAATAATGCATAAATTGTCAGGCCAACTCTAAAGATCAATAAAATCATGAAAAACTCAACTTTATGTAATGTAGAATTCTAGTCATGCATGCACATAAGGAAATTAGGTTACGATGATTTGAGCATAGTGCCAGAGAATGTCATAGGGCCTATTGAAGTCCCAATGGTCCAAAAACCCAATTTAAGAAGTGGAGAGTGAGTCTCAAATAAATATAGCTGCCTCCTTTAGCATTTCTAAAGAAATATGTAAAAGTAATACAATTGACAAGGGAGTGGTATAAGAAGCCACATTGCCTATGAAATAACAAGGTAGAGGTATAAGATGGTATGCAACTTCTTAATGAGAAGTCGGATGACTTTTGTGTGTGCATGCGCATTTCGGGATGTGGGGGTGTGGTGGGGGATCTTGGGGAAATTTGTGTGCTCTTCTACGATTCTCAGGAAGAAAATTCAATATTTTTATTATGGATAAAAGTAGGGAGGCATATACTAATAATGTTAGGGTATTAATAACACCCAAAATAATGCTAAATATCATTGTTTTAAATCTCGGGATATCGGCCGAGAAACTGGTATTTTATCCAAAATGAAATGATAAGTGCAAAATTTTACCGATATTATTTTGGACTGATATGGGCTAATATATCGCCACGTGGCTGACATATCAGCCAGTATCTAAAATGAATAATATCCGACATATCACTACGTGACATATTTGAGGAGCTTTCACAAACATATTTGAGGAGCTTGTATAAAAGATAAGTATCCCCTATGAGTTTATAATTTTAAACTTTTTTTAAATAGTTTCATATGATTTATATAAGCAATCACATGTATATTCTTCATCCGATATGACCTCTGAAATATCGTTCGATATTTACTACCATATCGTGATATATCACCCGGTATCGGGTATCCGGTATATAATTTTGTCGACTGATATATCGTTGATATCCGATATTTAAAACAGTGCTAAATATACTTGTATCCATAGTTTCAAATCTTGATGACGGTATCGGCCAATTGGTGTTGGTATCAATATTGTCAATATCAACCATCAATATCGATAATGTCAACCATAGGTAATATCGTCTACCTACCAATATTATAGGTTTTTATTGATATTGCCGATATATTTAAAATGGTTGATATTTGAAACCATGCTTGTAACACACCATTTAGATGGCTAAATTAGATTGAGGAGAAGGTAGGGACTTGAGATATTTATACTATGTCTTGAACTAACATTTAGGCTAGTTTGTTCGCTTAGTCTCTCACTTGTTTTGGCATCAACTAGCTCGATTAGACGTACTCATGTCGTAGTCTCTATGCTTCAGAAAATCATGTAACTCCATTGTGGTCTTCGTCTTAGTGACTGACTTTAATATTCTCTTTATCGAAGTGGATATATGAGTGTAGTAATTGATCTCAAGGATTCCCAGGCAATTAGCAAAATTCAAGAATAACAGCGGTATCAGAGTGGTAGTCCTTCCATGCAGACCTGTAAAACGTCATCATTGCTCATCTAGGGTAGTAGTACAAGTACTTTGCACACTAAGGAGAGGTGTGACCAAAATCAATTTGACCAAATCCCTTGTAACAAATGTCGTTTAAGCAGTTACTGAGGCATGGCTCAATGGTCGTGGTGTGCAGTTGGGTTATGGAAAGTCCCAAAGTGGGATCTACGCTATCGTCTTTGGTCAAAGAAAGAAAAGGGGGAAAAGAAAGATAACACTCTTTACATTTATCCTTGACAGTGATCCAGATCCGTAACATCTCAAATCCCTTTCCAAGTGTCATTTTCCTTCCTTTGCTCCTGCAGATACGATGGATCACCCTTAGGCTAGGGCTTCTTTCTCAACATGTTTGACATAAGCGATAAAACAAAATCATCAAGCTTTATCATATCTTTCCATAAAGTAGCACCATGTGTTTGTACGAAGGAAGCAAAGTCAGATGCAATATGCTTGTCTTCATCCTCCAACATTAACACAAATATTGTGCAATTTCAAAATACCATTGAACTTATTTGTATATAACAGAAGATTATCACGTTTTTTCATCCTCAAACTTTATACAACTATTACTTCATGAAAAGTTTCATCATGACACTTTGTCATGTATAAGTTCACCAATGTTTCCACAATACTAGAACTGAGCCCTCATCGTTAAATTAAACAGTTTGTAGCTTTGTATCTTCCAAAGATAGTCTAATGCTAGCTGCTTTAAACTCCAGACCTTCCCACTCATAGTCTATGTCTAGCTTCTTTCAGCTGCACACCCACCAACTCACTATCATACATTTTCCTAGGCTTCTTTGATTCTCCTTGCAACAAGCTTGTGAAGGGTCCAAAAACAGATGACAAAGCTTTGACAAGTCAGTTAAAATAAATCTGATCGCATTACTTTCTACAGAGTTTTACCAGTCTTATTAGACAATCATCTAATGCTTCGTAGGTGGATCTTTTATCCTTATGTTTCATGCATGGAACATCTCCCTCTCCATTTCTTTAGGATAATTTATAAATAAAAAAACAGAATCATAGTCACCAATATGGTTCTTTAGGATGAATTTAGAAAAAAAAATAAAAAAACTAGAATTGGGTGTCACCAATAATTGATTTAGCAGAAATATTTGCTAACACAATCTAAATTATCAATCTGCTCAATAACTGAGATTCTTTTCTCATTAAGTCTTGTCGTCTTTTCCATAAAACCCGATGACCCTCTTCTCCATCTTTGTCTCTATTTCTCTACTCTCTTTCTTCCCAAGCCTAAAAACTAAAATCAATCTTCACCGTGAATTCAAATAAGTGTCACCACTTTTGATTCCCCATGAGCATCAAAGCTCCAGTAGAGTCCATATTTCTTAGATTTGGATCCAAGGTAGACCTTATAGATTTAAGGTGGATCTCCAAGTGGATATTGTAGCAGTCAATTCAAGTGTATTATGTTGCCACCCCTAGATGGTATGATTTTATGTACGTGACTTGGTAGATCCATGTGCACTGTTTTTTATTAAGAACATATTAGATAGTATGATTTTGCAGGCATCGTGCTCCATGAATGTGCGTCGATGCCTAACTGAACGACACAGACTTGTAATTCAAGTTGCAAGAATAAGCTTGGCACTGTTGGTGGATTCTGCGACCCCACTGGATATGAAGGCTAACTTTATGCTGCTGCCAGAATAAACCACCAAAATAAGCCTGTGAGGCATGACTCACCGGTAAGGGCACAAGAGCGGGTTATGAGAACTCCCAAGTTTAAGACTGGCCTACAACCTTTATTTGAAATTAAAAAAAAATACATAGAAAAAGAAAACCACCAGAACAAAAGGCAATAAATTGCAGTTATATATCTATATTGTAGACCCCTTGTATTTTCTCTTGTTTGTATTGAATAATAAAGGGATCGGACACTAGTTGTTGTTTTACTATAACTATTATAACTCCTAGACAGTTTTGTTCTAATTGATTAAAAATATTAAAGAACATTTTAAGCGCAAATGTATTGTACATGTCAAAAAACCATTTTATTCAAAAATCTGACCAAACTTTTTATCTTATCCCCTGTTTTAAATATCGGCCGAGTCGGTCAAGATATCGTCTGATATCTCCTTTTTTGTCTATTGCCGATACGATATGGAGAAATTGTTCGCCATATCGTTTGCAGTAAAAAACGGCCGATATTTGAAATATCGGCCGATAAGTCACCTGATATGGGGTGATAAATTGCCCGATATATCGTCTGATATGAAATAACTTATTTATTGCACGACTGCGTGCAAATGTACATTATTTTTTACTATCTTTGCAAGCATATTACATCATTTTTATTAGCTAGATGATATCTATGACTCTAAATCAACTTTTAATTATCAATATTTTATTATATATAGTATCTAATATGAACACCCGATATGCACGCGTATCCTCGATATCTCCCCCGATATCCGATATTCGATATGAAAAATCTTCATCCGATACGATCCCGATATCTGATATTTAGAACCTTGATCTAATCCAATCTAAGCCGAACATAAATATTTATAAGAACTTATATCCGGCATTTAAATTAATTTGGCTATGAGAAAAGAGTAAGAGGAGAAGATTTGGCTTACATCAAGGATAGCAACTCATTCGACCTTAGTAATTTGTTGTATTAGCAGACAAAAATATGTGTTCAATCAAATCTGACATCTTCTACAAGAGCATAGTATGAAAATTTACTATAATTAAGTATAATATAAAAATTATATAGAAATTTGTTTATTGAGCAGAATTACACATGCTTAGGATAAATAATCCTATATTCATATAGAAATTTGTATCAAAGAACATTAATCTGAAGTCTCAAATTTAATTTTTAGTTTTTTAGCATTGCGTTTCAAATAAATTGTTTTCCTTTAAAAAAAAAAACAAATGAAGAATAGTTTCAACTTTCAAGTAACACTTAGCTATTTTCATTTTTTGCTTATAATAAATGAATTTTAATATAATTCTGAATGTAACTTTTGTGATCAAATAATGTCTAGTTCCATAATGGAAAGATAAATAAGACTCATTCTGAAGCGCAATTGCCTTAAATTTAGACTTATGACAAAAATAAAGCTCAATCTTAACTTTTCTTTTCTTTTTTCACATGTTACTTCTATTTTTTGTTGTCCAACTGAGCATTTATCTCTTAATGGACCTTAAGAACTAAGAGGGTTGAAAGAGTTTGTGGATGTTTTATTAAAAAATCATATATGTGTGTGTATGTATGTACATGTATGTATGTGTGTGTATATGTGTGTGTGTGTATTGACTGGGCCCGTAGTATTTTTTTTCTTTCATTTGTTTTTCTTCTTCTTCTTCTTCTTTGTTTTTTCTTTTTTCTTTTTCTTTTCTTTCCTTTTTTTTTCGGGGTGGGATGGGGAGGGCAGGGGAATGGTTGTGACGAGCTAATCTCATACACAAAATGAATAATGTACCATCAACATAAAAAACAAGAAGTATAATTTAGGCCAGCAAAAACTTGACCATTTGAAACTTACAATGATTCAAACGTGCAAAGGGCAAAGCGCACCTGATAATGAGCCAAAATGTGTCTAAAGAACAAGAATCTCAATCACAAGATAGAAAAAAGCTAATCTCAACTTTTTTTTTATTCACCAACTAATTAATTACATGAGAAGGTTTAGCCTTTATTTACACTAAGATTTTTGTTCAAAACCTAAGAAAAATTTTATATGTGGAAGCGAAAAAATATTTCCTAGAAAGCTAATCCTCAAAAAAAAATAGGAATCAAATCAATTTTTTCAAAATATTTGATTTAACTTAAAGCCTAAGAAATATCTAAAAAGGAAATGTCTTTGTTGATAGGCTACGATATATCATAATAAAATATTATTAAATTTAACCTAATTTAAAACTCACAAAAATAAAATTCTCTTCTCTGTTGATTCAACCCATGAGTTCACCTTCAGTTGTATTTGTGTTGCATTAATAGCCCTTTTATAAACATGCAAAGTTATTAGTAAAAACTTTGCTCTGATTTTGATCATCAATTTTTCCCCAAATCAAAGTTCCCCAAAATTGCAAAGTAAAGAAACCCAACAATTAAAAACTTAAAATGCCCATTTTCTCTTTAGAAATTTCACAAAATAATTTTTTCCCCTGAAAAATCCGAAGAAATTGCTAATTTGAGACAATGGTTTACCTCTAAGTGGAATTGGTCACCGTCGACAATTACATAGCACCGGTTGCAGGAGGGATCTCCTCGGCACAAAAGAGATGGAGGGAGAGGCAATGACGGGACCTAGAGAGGATGAAGCAAACTTACGAGAGAAAAAACAGTTTTATCTCTCTCCTAGACAAATATAAAAATCCTAATCATATGCGGTTTAAGCTTGTACAACCAAATAGAAACCCTCCAAATTCTAGTAGACTAAGAAAGATCAAGAAGTGAGCTTATATCCTAAATCCATCTCGCAATTACCGACTGCTCTCTACTACCATCCCCTTATTTTTCATAGTGGGAATCAAAATTGATGATTCTACAGGACAATGCTTCTTTGGTGGACATTGTCCTCTAATCCTTTAACCAACCTCTACCAAATCCTTTAACAAGTTAAAATATGTCTGATACGCCGGCACCTTTCAATGGTGCATTTGATCCTGAGACTTCTTCGCTTCACATCTCATTCATTCATTATTAATCTACCGCTACATCTACATCCAATTTTTCAAATTTTGGAAGTATTATCCGTCTTTCAGAAATCTAATCGCCATTCACAAAATAAATTAATTCATTTAGTCCTTTAATCTACATCTATAACACATTTTGAGTCTTGGCACATACTAAGCCTGGACTAATTCTCCATTCATCAAGCATCTTAGGCATTCGAGTGTAAATGTGAGCATGAGACAGATAGAGGAGCTTACTGTCGGTTTGGGAGAAGACGGCAAGGCGAAGAGCCCAGATGTCGAAGAACCCGAACCAAACCGAGGCGAGCCGCAGCGAACCCACCAGCATCAGCCACCACCCAAGAGGCCTCATTCTCCCCTCTCCTCTTTCTGTGAGACAATTTCACAAACAGGTGGTGGACAATAGGAGAGAGAAAGAGACTGAGGAGGCGAGAGAGGCGATTGACACGAGGGGGTTAAAATAAGGGCTCGAACGAGAGAGGAATTTGCATATAGGATTCATTTATCAGCTTTCGTGGATAGAACAAGCTACACCGACGTAGGATCTTAAATCTTGACACGTCAGGCCCGCCAGAGATTTTTCAGGTGTCACGTTCACGCCCAGGTCATGCACGGCGCGGTAGGTTGGTACTGCGCGGTGCTGTGTGTTGTTGAACAGCAATCAATCTAGAGACTCCACATGTGCGGGCACGTGGTGATTTGTTTACAGAATTTAGGGATTTGTTTTAGATAAAGCCCCTTGAAAACTTCTTTATTTCAATGCATATTTCAAATCTTTACATTTTGTCATAGTTACACTTACTTCGGCTTCAACAATAAGAGTTGTTTATCCGTACTGAAAGTTAATAGAAAACTCATTTTTTATCCGGATCTCGCACTCTATTCTTTTTTCTTCAGCCTATTTGTTTTTTGTGAAAGCTAAAAGAGAAAACTTAGTGTTTACCTCAATTTTTTATTTGAACAGTGCACTATCATATATTTCAAAACGTTTTGCTTTGATAACACCCGAAATCTGATATGTGGGGCCCACTTGATTTTTCTTACGTTATTTTCCAATAGCCAAAAGCCAAACAGCTTCGTAGTTAAAGGAAAACCAAAATGTGATTTCACAAAGCCGAGAAGCCTAATTTTTAAAAGGAAACCAATTATAGTAGGTTTAGATTGTTAAAATATATAACTGTTACTTTTGATTCTTCCAATAACTTTGAAATTTTTGACATCAAAGCCGAGAAGCCTAATTTTTAAAAAGGAAACCAATTATAGTAGGTTTAGATTGTTAAAATATATAACTGTTACTTTTGATTCTTCCAATAACTTTGAAATTTTTGACCGGGTCACATTTCTGAGGTCTCGTCTTTTCTCAAAGAAAAAAACCTTTGAAGTTTTAGTGTCAGCCAATGATGGGGCGCATGGGGCATACGACCCCAGAGTTTTAACAAGTTCCTTATATTTTTGCATATTCGAAAAAAAGTTAATAACCCCTTGTGCATGTTTATATAGGACATGTCTCTCCTCAGTTTGGTTGCTAGGTTTGACTTTATAATAGCAGAAACTCTAAAATGAATGTCAGTTTAGAGTTAATATTGGAAACCTCCAATCAAAGCAAACTTTCAAAATTCAATGCTACTATAATTTTTGTAGTCATGCAAACTCTATTTATGAAATAACTTAAATGAGACTTCAGTGAGAGCATGTTTAGTTGTTTTGAAAATGAAAAGAAAATAGCTGTTGTTCGATTGAAATTTAAAAATATCTAATGCATCAGAATGGGGCTTAAATGAGAGAGAAGCCAGAGTTTATTTTTATTTATTATTTTTTTAATTTTTTTTTGTTAGAAGAGCCATGTCTTACCCGCGGAGTCGAACCCGTAACCTTGAGGCAACAAGCCCCAGGTCAAGATAAATATGGAATCGTTTTAAAAAGTCATCTCTTTCTCAATTCGTTTATCCTTAAATATTCTTGTTTTTCTTAGGTGACGCGCACTTATAAAATCACTAATTGCAATAACCTAAAAACTATTTCGATCAAACTAGATAACAAAAACCATCAAGATATGAAATCCTTTTAAAAAGTCATCTCTTTCTCAATTCTTTTATCCTTAAATAGTCTTGAAGGAAGCAAGGTGTCAAAGTGGCCAAAGTGGTCCTTCTGCCCAAGTGTTTGTATTTGGAACTTCGCTACAAAATTTCTATTGTGCTGTGTTCTTTTAGAAACAAAAATATACATATCATGACCTTAGACATTATAAGCTTGTCCAGTGATGGTGTCTGAAAATATCAGTGAACATTATAAGCTAACAGCCCTAGAGCTAAAGAAAATCAGTTTTTTTTCATGAAATCTGAAGCTAATAGAAAGAGAAGATGAATATTAGAGCATCACGATTAGGCTAATAAATGTGACAATTAAGGTTTCCTTGGTCTTGTGTGTTACCAAAATTTTCAGATATCTATGATTCTATCATTAGATAGATATACCTGTGAGAAGCATGGAAGTTCCATTGTTCTTTGAAGGGCATTAATTTGTAGAATTTGTTGTCCAGGAATAAATTAGGAAGTCTTTTCACTTTTTTCTTCTAGCTTCAAGTCCTATTGATAGATGTAATAGATGTAATAGGAGATCCATCTCGAACTATTGATATTCTTACTGTAGGGTTCTCTTTTGAACTATAAATTAGATCTATTAAGTCTCTATTGCTTTTTCAAAATTTATCTGGCTCCAGCTGAGCAGTTGATGTTCCTCAACTTGAGAGGAGAGGATGGAGCACTCTGAAGGTGAATCTTCTGGATGGGTAGTAGAGATCTGGGGTGTTGAAGGTAGATGCATCATGATTACCGGAGGGCCTCCATACAGATTTTCCTCCATCTTTTATCCCCATCCTCTTCCTCGCTTCCACCGCCACCTCGTCTTCCTTTCCATATCGCCAGATCTCCATCTTCCTCCTCGTCATCTCCATCGATCTCACTGCAACCCTCGACGCCGACAAGTGCCTCACATCCGTCAACCGTCGACGCCAACAACCACATCTCCGTTGACAAGCGCCGGTTCAGCTCCCTCTCTAGCCGTTGCCGCCACCGCCACCTGACAGGTTCTTACAACTTTTCGCCTGGTCACCACCGCCGCAACCCTCACCATCCCCGTTTTCGCTGGAGATCGAACACAGCCGTCGGAGCTCTAACGCCGCCACCGGCAGGGTTTTGAAACCCTAGTTTTTGGTGAAGGAGAAGTGGGTTGTGGGTTTAAATATTCAAACCCAGTCTAATCAAACCCGATAAGGCAAGCGGGTTCAACCACAACTTAAGTTAGCGGGTCGGATTTCGGTTGGATCCAACCACCTGACCTGATCTGACATTGTGTCGCTGATGTCACGGTTCATTGCTGACATCATCAGTTCATTGATGACGTCATTAGCTCAGACTGAGACGACCCCGAGCCTTTGAGCCTTCGAGCCGTTGCTGACGTCATCAACTTCTCTGAGCTGTTGATGTACACACAACAACAGTTCAAAGCCCGTTTCAGGCCCGTTCGGAATCCGATTCGAGTTTCGTCTAAAGTGTTTGATCCGCAGCTGAATCTTGGATATGCTGAGAAAATTTCGTCATTTTTGGATAGCAAATCCGACCTCTACAAGCCACTGTTTGGCACAGTACTTCAAGACTTCATGAGTGACTTTTAGCTCTCTAGTGTGGGTACTTCTTTAAAGGATTTTAGAGGGATCTTACAATTGGGTGTGAACGACTCACCCCTCCGATGACTCCTAACTTGAGCTGATTTGTCATTACTAAATTCTTTTGCAATTATTATTGGACAGTTAGAAGTTGCTAGTTGAATTGTTATTTGCTCTCTCATGGTAGTTACATCTGTGTTTATTATTTTTCATCATTTATTATTGCATTCTTCTTTGCATTTAGAACGTGTACCTTTTAGGAAATTTTAATTCTCATCATTAAGTTTTATTTGAGTCTAGGATTTGTGTTGTATCTATAAGTTTGTTTGTAATGCATTAATATTAGCGCACGTTCGTTTGGCTAGTCGAGCCGACATGGAAGAGAACCCCGACCGCAAGCCAACTTGACCTTATCCTCGGGCTAACTCGGGATTGCAATTCCACATCAAAGATGATAGAATCAGGAGGCGAAAGTCGACATATTAATAGCATTTCTAGTGATGATGTTAGACTCGATAGTTGTTGAGAATGTGTACATTTCCTCTACTATTACTAGTGTCATTGAGGATATACTAGCCAATTTCGATACACAGATTATTGATGAAATTCATGAGTTTTCTGAGCGTACCAGTGATGATGTAGATGTGCCAGTCGAGTTTAATACACTTATACCTACTAATGTCCATACTCATGATAACGACGCTAGTGACGCTGAGTGTGAGCCAATAGTTGAGTCTACATTACATTGATTATTTTTAATTACCCTCTTTCTAGTCAGCTTTTGAAGTTCTTTACTATGATCCGCTGGGAAGTTTCTAACTTTTCTTCTTTTAGTGAGTGTTTAGAAATTTGTCCTGAATGTAGTATCCCACTAACAAAATCTGTTACATCTCTTTCTAGGCATCCTATATAATCTCTTTTCTTACCTTCAGGAGTTATGCTTAGACTATCTATTGTATTGTATTTACTTGTTGCATTTGATGATATCACTAGACAATTAATAAATTGTAATGATAATTATAAATTTTCTGTACATCCATATAGTGTATTACAAGAATTTGCAGTTGACAGTGAGATGATTGTAACGAGTCACTCTGAGATCGTGAGAAAGTTGCATGCTTGGAGTACAGGTCCTGGTAAGATTCTAAAGAGGAGTGCTTTCATTACCGACGCGCTGAACATCCCATGTGATCCTAGTATTAGTTCAGTATTCAGCAGAGATGAATCGTTTCTGCCTGTATCCTATTCGACGGCTGCTGATCCATCACGGAAGCCCGCTCCACCTCCACCACCTTAGTTCAGAAGTGACAAGCGAATGCCGGCTCCTCGACCTCTACCATGGCCCGATTGAGACGATGCATGTGAAGAGACAATTCAGTTCGACTCAGTCATGATTGTCATTTGCTATCACAACGTTTACCAGAGATGAATGTTTTTAAGTCGGGGAGAATGATAAATATTGCTTTAGTATTTTTTAGATTGTGTTTTGTTTTGTTTTATTTATTTAGTCCCACATCGGTTGTGATGGGAAACTTTTTAGTATGTGTGCCTATTTAAAGTCAAGACATGTAGTTCATCTGGTAGACTATGATGATTTTATTAAATGAAATCTTTTGTTTAACATGTTGATGTGTTATCCAATTTTGATTTTTTACATAGTGATGTGCAAAGTGAGAGAGAGATCTCTCAAGTGCTGAAGCCCGAATCCATCTTTATTTTCTTCTTATCTATTTTATCTTCAATTTTTATCTCTTCTTTCTCTTTTCCCTATTTATTCGACATCAATACAGATATGATCAACATGAGAATGCCTCTTCATTTTAATTATTCTAATATGTCATCCTTTTTCTTTTTCTTGTGGTAACATTTTGTTTTTATCATATTTTGTCAATTAATCTCTGGGACTTAAGAAGCCAGATAAATGTACACTTTTCTTTCAGTTCTATCCTCAATTCATCATATCAAAGACAAGGTTTTTATTTCCATGTGATTAATAGGAAGTTGAGTGCCATAGTATATTTCAATATTTGAATTCTGATATCCGCATGGGAGATGCACCTGGAATGATATTTGGCAGGTTTTGACCAATTGTTGACTGTTTGCAAATCTTTGTCAAAACTTTCATGGAGCCTTGCTCCATAGCCGACCCTGTTTTCATGGGGAAAGGCTTTCATGATGATTAAGATGAACCTTTACAGTTAGATTATTGGTTTTGGAGTTTCCGAATGTATCCATGTACGAACCACCACATTGCATTTAGAAGGTGAATTTCTGTATCCCAAAAAGTACTTGGTATTTTTTTTATCTTGCATCTTTTCTGATCTCTCATACTCCCGTACTCATTTGCTAGCTAAGGCTTCAACATATGTTTTTCAACCCATTTGGCGCATGCTTCAACATACGCGAAAGGCAAGCTTCTTTGCGATTCTGCCTTAACTATGAGTCACCTCCATTCCTTTGAGCAATCTAGGTTCACTGTTCAACTTTTGTTCTGTTTGGGGGACTAATTCGTCTAGGTTCTCTTTCCTCACCTTAATTGTATTAATGTCTTAAAGATGTATAAACTTCAGATAAGCAATTATAAGCATTAGTTTGCAAAAGCATAGAGCAGCAGATTCTCTGTTAATGCAGACCAGTTCGTATCATCATAAATGATGGAGGATAGAACTAAAAGAAAATGTTTTGAGAGGTTTGGGCATGTGCTTGGGAGTGATGAGATGCTCTCTGAAGGAACCCCTAATAATATGGGTGGACCAAAACTGGACTGATGGAGCAGAAGTGATGAGATACTTGCTAATTAGCTAGTTCATGTCCCTCAATAGGAGTTGTTTTTTCCGTTTGATGTCCTGATTATTGTTGGTATTAACTACATGGTGGATTAGAGCAAAAATTATTGCTGGTATGACCTACATGGTGGACTAGAGTAAAAACAAACAAGCTTGCTGTATATTTTTTTTGTGAACTATGTTGTTTCTTATAAACTCACAAACTTTTGCTTCCCGTAAAATTGGATATTAGCAAAAGTGGTACTGATCACTCTTGATTGTATTGATATATTTTGTTACCTGTATCCTGATACCTGTGATTCTTTGTTTTCTATTCCAACTTATCTTGTTTTCACACTAGCGTGTTTTTTAGGTTGTTTTCTGCAAGCTTGACAGTGATTGCTTATTATGATTGACAACAAATGGGGGAGGTAGTTTTGTGACAATAATTAACGGTAAAATTAGATGGTTTATTATGATTGAATCATATCATTTAAATGAAAACTAAGTGTAATGTGTGTTGTTATATACTAACTGAAGTAATTATTTTGTAACTTTCTTAAGACAAGAAGGTTTCTGATTAGACCCCTGGCCTTTTGATGATATATTATCCAATACGTTTTGTCTCCAATCCACCTTCACTTTAAAACTCATGGCCCTTAAGGTGATTATCCATAACCAAAATTTAACTCTGAAGGGTTGTCAAATTTTAGTATTGATTCAGTTCTCATAGCTGATAAGGATCTGTTTTGTTTCAGTGGGTGGATTAGATCATGCGAGGGCTTAAAGTTCTTTCTTTGTGAAGAGCTGGATGATGTGATTTGGGGTGGATCCCAATCGCCTTCAATTCAATAGAAAAAGAAACTAAGGTTTTGAGAAAAAGAGATAAGAAACTGGATAGATTTTGGTGTGAAGCGAGGGCTTAAAGTTCTTTCTTTGTGAAGAGCTGGATGATGTGATTTGAGGTGGATACCAATCACCTTCAATTCAATAGAAAAAGAAGCTAAGGTTTTGAGAAAAAAAGATAAGAAACTGGATAGATTTTGGGCTTCACACCTCTTATACACGATCGGGTGAGAAACTGGATAGATTTTGGGCTTCACACTCCTTGTACACCAGATTGAGCATCACACCCCTTCCACCAATCTCAAGATCCTAAGAAATTTAACTAAAAATTTTAATCATTCATTCAATAAGTCATTAAGAGAGATCTTGAGGCCTATTTATACGTTTTACAAAAGTTTAATCTCATAATATAACCGATGTGGTACTAAATTCTCAAATTAAAAAAAACTAAAGTATAATAATAAACTAGCAAATGGAGTGATCATCATCATTTCTCTCGGGTGAGAAAAACTCGACCCTGTCAAGTGTGAACTCCCCACACGAAGCATCTCAATCAGACCATGGTGGTGGTCGGGGAGCCGACGGTCGTGCATCAAGTCTGAACCAAAGTGGTGGAGGTGAGACTGGCCTCCGTGACGGATCAGCTGCAGTCAATAATAGATTTGTGAAGGCACATGCAATAGAAAGAGTCGAATCCACTCCACTGAAAATAGAACTGATATCAGAGTCCCATGAGAAATCTGAGTCATTAGTAATAGAAGTAATCATCCTCAGGACTATACAAGGACATATACGTTGAGCGTGCGACTGACTCGCAGTTTCGAGAGAGAAGCTCTCCGAGTGAATCGTAACCATCACCACATTTTTAACTGCAAATTCTTGCAAAATACTATATGGATATGAAACAAATTTGTAGTCATCATTATAAATTGTTATCTGTTTACAAGTCTCATCATGCATTTCAGGCAAATGAAATGCAACAAACTCACTAGGTAAAACTCTTAAAAATAAGATAAAGAGATATATAGATTTCCTAGGAGAACAAAGATCAGATATCACTAACAGTATAACATTATTATGACCAACAAAAATATGATCAAAGTCAGGAAATAACTTCATACATTCACAAAAAAGGAAAAACATTAGGATTAACCTGATGAACCATAGTAAAGAATTTTACGGACTCACTAGAAGAGGAAAAGTAGGGAGCAACCACCTAACCACAATCTGCTCAAGAGAACTCAGATGGCTTACCAGATGTAGCGACGCTAGTATCACTGTCTAATACTCAATTTTGTCCTCTATCATAAATATGACAAGTGAATACCTAGCAACCTGTGCGAGTATACTAGACTCCATTAATATGTGCTCAGATTCATTAGTATCATAAGGTTTGGGTGTATTAGCTCAATTAATGCATCCTGAATGACACTAATACTCTTCTCATGAACATGCATCTCATCAAGCGTGAGTGTACCCGACTTTATTAAATCATCAACATCACTAGTAACCACAGAAGGAATATGGACATCCTCTACAATTCTCGAATTATCAATGTCATCAATTTGCATATTATCCGTATGATGACTCTTCAGGGGTATTGGTAATCATAATATTCAAATTCTTTACACTTAGAACACTTAATCGAGGGCACTAGTAAGCATAGTGTCTATATGCCTCACATGTAGAACGCTGCTATCTGATTTTAAAAGTGGACAATTTTAGCTCTAAAGCCAAAAGAAACGTCTTTTTGACAGACTCATGACATGTAAGATCAACTTTCTTTTAAAATTAAGTCTCAATCCATTATAATACACACACACACACACACACACACACACATAGTAAGAAGATGATTTATCTGAAAGCACTATTCAAATACAAGCTCCTCAAATTTAAACTTATACTCGGTAACATGACAAGTCTCCCTGACGTAGATAAAAGAACTCTTCAAATAATCGAGATTCAGAAGGAATAAATTTTTTTTAAGTTTTTCTTTCATTTCATCCCACGTCTCTATAGGTCTGGAGTATGTTCTCTCTAGTTATCTTTTATGGTAGTCCAATAATTTATAGTTGAAAATTTTAGTTTTCACTTACAAACAGGACTCTATGCGCATTAGAAAATTCATTCAAGTCAAAATAATAGTTCAAGTGCGCTATCCAATCACAAAATTTGCGAAGGTCGTACGTACCATAAAAATCTGGGGCACTACGCTGCTTTTTTGTTGGACTTCTGTCCTAACAACACGTCAATCTTGACAATTATACTCTCAATATTGTGAACTCGTATTTCGTGACTCACACCAATCATAATAGTTACTCTCTAGTGCAATATTGTGAATCTGTATTTCATGACTCATGCTAATAATAATAATTCTCTCTAGTACGACGTTGTGAATCCGTGTCATGACTCTAGGGACGCTAAAATATCATGCTAAACTCAGACACATTTACAACTTATTCTCGGACAAGCTATAATGCAAAAGAATATAAACAAGCAGATGATTATGCAAAGTTTTTAGATTCAGACCAATCTAAAATGCATGCATTAAATGATGAAAATTACAATCCTAAAAAGCTTAATCTCTTTGTGCAAGGAAATGTTATCCTAAATGATGGTGTTAAGCAACAGACAAGATCAATAAACATCAACAATTATACATGATAAAGTACAAAGAAGTGCACAACCACTAGAATTTGCAAGAAATGAACAATTAAATTTAGATCAAATTACGAGATCACCTTAGTAGTTCACGCTCTAGCATAAGTCCTGTAAGAGTCTTTAGACGATTCTCCACAACTAATGGATGGAGCTTGCGAGCAAGTTCTAAAACAGTGGTAACACGGACTAGACATGACTAGAATGCTGCTTCAAAAATGGCTCGAAACGGTCTTGAAACCGGTCAAATATGACTTCTAAACTAATCTGCTGAGTTGGGTCTGAGTCGGGACTGAGTCAGGTACGAGTTGGGACTGAGTCAGGTACGAGTTGAAGTCGTTGGCTTGGGTTGGCTAAACAAGGTCAGGTCGGCACCGTCGACTTGGGTTGGCTCGGGTTTGAGTCAGGTCTGCAACTGCTATCGGATCGGGCTGTTATCGAGTCAGATTTGCTGAGAAAAAAGACACACGCTTGATGGCGGATCGTGCAGAATGAATATGTGGGCGAAGACGAGGGTGAAGACGGTGACGTCGGTGACGAAGACGTAGGTGGTGACTATGATGGAAGACAACGACGAGGGTGACTGTCGAGGAAGGAGATCTGGATAAAGAGGCGACGACGGCGACGACGGCGAAGGGTTGGTGGCGAAGTCGGCGGGTGGTGCAAAAGGCGAGGTTGACGACTGCGAGGTTTATTGCATCGAGGTGAGAACTATTTAGATCTTATGGCGGCGATTGCAGATGCTGCTGTTGTTGACGAGGCATGACTATTGGCGGCGACGGAGGATGAGTCTGAAGGAGATGGAGACAAGGAGAAGCATACGAGGCGGTAGAGTCGGGTGTTGCTGTCGGGTGTTGTCGGCGAAGTCGGGCGTTGATGATACAAACAGGCGGCAGAGAAGAGGTGGCGAGGATCTGAGGTTGTCGAAGTCGGTGGCGGGGTTGGATCTACATGGAGTTGTCGTTGGGTTTGGGAGGAAGGAGGTGGAAGTCGTGGTGATTATGCGGTTGTGATGGAGAGGAGGCCGATGGGGGTGGCGTCTGCAGAAGGTAAGGTTAGGGTTTTAGGTGCTGGGAGGAAGGAGATAAACACTGACTTTCTAAATTCATTTTTTTTGACTATTTTCTCTTTTTTTTTCCCTTTCCCCATCTTTTCTCCCTGTTTCTCCCCTTTTTTCTTTTCAAAATCTAAGAAATCTGGGAAGAAAGAAGAGGGAGATCTAGATTGAAAACCTAGATCTCCCTCTCCTTTGATTTTTCATTTTCCCCCTGTTTTAGGGTTTTGATTTTTTTTTTTTTTTTTTGGAGAATGAATCTAAGAAATTGAAGCAGATTGAAAACCTAAATCTCTGATTCCAAACTTGATGTAATAAGGGGTGGATTACAATCGCCTTCAATTCAATAGAAAAAGAAACTAGGGTTTTGAGAAAAAGAGATAAGAAACTGGATAGATTTTGAGCTTCACATCCCTTACACACGATCGAACTTCACACCCCTTACACCAGATTAGGCTGCACATCACTTACCAACCTTAAGATCTCAAGATCCTAAGAAACTTAACTTAAAATTTTAATCATTCATTCAATAAAGATCTTGACGCTTATTTATAAGCTTTACAAAAGTCAAATCTCAGAACATAACTGATGTACTAAATTCTCAAATAAAAGAAAACAACTAAATTGATAATAAAGTAAAGCATAATAATAAACTAGCAAATAGAGTGACGTTCTCATCACTGAGTCATCTTAGTTGATGCTTAGGACTGATGTATCCAATTTATTTGGCAGGTAGTCCGTCGACGGAGCACCTTGGTTGCACGGGGCTAATATTCTTTTTCATGGATACTTTACTTAGCAGATAAAACAACCGCCATGCTTGTCTGTTCTCTTTTTTCTCAATGGTTCTTGTCCACAAAGTATGATTGGTAGTGTTTTTGCCAACAAAGTATGATTTGTACTGTTTTTTTCACAGTAAACAACCATACAAGTGTGATGGTCTTTAATAAGTTTAGAGAGAGAAAATCTTGTTGTTGACGAGTCATTTGCATGAGTCTATGAATATATGTCTAAATTCTAATTGAAATAGAAAAGTTCAGCAGGTTTTTGGACTTGAATTGTCTATACTCCCGTCTCCATGTTCTAGTAGTTTATCTGATATCAAATGGGTGGATCACAATCACTTTCAATCAATGAAAAAGGAAACTAGGATTCTAAAAAAGAAATGGAAAGAGTAGGGTTTAATAAAAAAATAGAAAAGTTGGATAAATTTGAATTTCACACTCTTTGCACTATGAACTTCACACTCTTTGCACTACATATTTCACACCCTAATCTCAAGAACTCATGCCTCAAGAAATTTAAACTGAAATTTTTTAATTCATTCATTATCTACCAATAAGAGTAGTCTGAGACCTATTATAGGATTTACAAAAGTTCGCTTCCTGGATATAACCTATATGGTACTAAAAGCACAATAAAAAAAAAACAAGTAAACTCAAAATAAATTAAGACATAAATATAACTAGCAACTGGTTTGATGTCCTCATCATTTCTCTTAGGGTAGGGAGAACTCGACCCAGTCGAGCGTAGAATCTCCACACGAAGCATCTCAATCGGGTCATGATGGTGGTCGTGACAGCAGCTTTAGTGCATCACGTCGAGATCATGGTGGTGGAGGTGGAGCTGGTCTCCTTGACGGGTCAACGTAAAAGATAGTAGCTCGATCAAGGCACATATGGTAGACAGAATGCATCATTCATGCTGAAGACGAAACTGATGTCAGGATCTCATGGGATGTCTAACTCATCAATCATGAGAGCAGGCCTCCTCAGAACTCTAGGAGAATCTATGCGCCAAGCGTGTGACTCACTCACAACTTCAGGGCGACTTGTAACAATCACCTCACTGTCAACTGTAAATTCTCGCAACATATTATATGGATATATAGATAATTTGTAGCCTTCATCACAATTTGCTAACTGTCGAGTAATATCACCTTCTTGTGCAGGCAAATGCAATACAGTAAATACTCTAGGCATAAATCTTAACAATTGGAAAAGGAGATATATGAGATGCCTAGGATGATACACACTGAACCTCGCTAATGGTATTCTGGACTTGGGGATAAACTCTAAATAACTAGTAAAAGAAGAAGTATCACATATTGGATCATAGCAAAGAACTCTGGTGACTTACTTGAAGATGACTGTAAGAACGACTATAAAATGATAATCAGCATGACGGGACTCAGATGGCTCACTAGATGTAACGATGCTAGAATTAACTGTCTCATTATCAATCTCATTTTCTATCAAAGGTGTGGCGAATAATACCTAAATATCTGACTAGAGACACTAAACTTCACTAATTCAGGCACAATATCACTAGTACCAACACCATATAGAGATAGACTTGTGTAGTTCCGAAAAGATTCAAGCCCGAATCATTCCCACTCAAATATCAATATCTGAAATTCAAATACAAGATCCACTCTATTGAAGTTGATCTATATTATTTAAATTAGCTAAAAATAAAAATTAAGTGTTTTAAATACCTTTTGCCCATCCATCAAGCGGCGCAAAAATAGACGGCTGAAAGTAGTGAGTTGTTTAGATCTATATCTTTAGACAAACAAATTCTCATTGCGGCCATTTGATCATGATCTAAATATTTAAAATCCTTACAAACTAATTTTTTTTAGGTTTCAAATGTTCTACACCGTTAAGCTAACCAACTCACTATTTAAACTGTCCATTTTTTCTCTACTTGATGCATGGGCAAAAAGCATTTAAAATACTTGATTTTTGGTTTATAGATACTTGAAATAATATAGATCAATTTTAATGGAATGGATCTTATATTCGAATGATGCATGGTAGGAAAGGTTCGGGCTCGAATCCTTCTGGAACTACACAAGTCTCTCTCTCTCTCTCATATATATATATATATATATATATATATATATATATATATATATATATATATATATATATAGAGAGAGAGAGAGAGAAAGAGAGAGAGAGAGAGAGAAATGTATATCAGCCGACGGCTGAGAGACCCTCTCAGCCTGCGGTGATGTGGCACATTATTAGCCACACTAGAAAAGACGCCCCGCCTATTGAAACAGTTGAAATTACTAAATACCCCTGAGGTGATGTGTCACAATTATCTTTAATAACTGCGGCCAAACTGCCACCAATTTTTATCAAATCACGAAACTAATTTGAATACTTCTTTATTAATTTTTTTGTTATCTGATTTGAAATTTACTGATTTTTAATATAGTCGCAGTTTAACTTTTTTTCGCATGTAATGTATAAATTATTAATTTTTTTAAACTGCCACCATTTTTTTTATCAAATCACGAAACTAATTTGAATGCTTCTTTATTAATTTTTTTGTTATCTGATTTGAAATTTACTGATTTTTTAATATAGTTGCAGTTTACTTTTTTTCACATGTAATGTATAATTATTATTTTTTTTTTACATATAGCATGCGATCAAGGACTGCGACTATGGTCGCAGTACTCACGACAGCATTTTTTTTTGGATAAGTTTATTTTGCTAAGTTAAATGTAATAACGGTGAGTAAGGACTGATACTATAGTCGCAGTTTACGTATGGTTTTATATGTTTGCTCTTCACTGTAACTGTTGTCTCAACCGCCTATAAACTACGAATTTTTTTTACTTATTGCATGCGAAGTAGACTGCGACTATGATCGCAGTGTTTAAGAACAGCAGTCGCAGTTTCTAATTTGTGATATACAGTGAAATATACAGTGAAATATACTGATTTGAGAGGATTGCGATCATGTTCACAGTATTATCTGTTTATATAATTTAATTTTGGACTGCGACCATGACAGCTGTTTATAACTTTATTGAATGCAAACGATCAAACTGTTTTATGACTGGACAGCGACCATGGTCGCAGTTT
This sequence comes from Agave tequilana, assembly GCA_038442645.1. Lineage (NCBI taxonomy): Eukaryota > Viridiplantae > Streptophyta > Magnoliopsida > Asparagales > Asparagaceae > Agave > Agave tequilana. The sequence continues at coordinate 33,040 of JAVJIF010002699.1, forward strand.
CATATGTAATTATTATATGAGTACTGCGACCATTATCGCGGATAAGATGCAGAAATAATAACTATACGGCATACTTTATATGTATTTTAAAAATATGAAAGATTTTTTTACAAATAGAAGTAAATTTTATTTAGAACATAATATGGTTAGAAAGAGACCATACAAAAAAGAGCATTAAAAGCTGTTAACAGAAGACAAAATAACGTTGAATATTAGAAGATCAGGAAATCCTAATCCTCGTTGTCATCACCATCATAAGCAGATTCGTCGTCTTCATTCTCCTCGTCCTCATCATCTTCCTGTTTTTGAGGGTTTTTTTGTTCATCGATAAACTCCCAGAATGGATCGTCTCTATCAAGCTCTTCTTCCGATTCGTGTCGAGAAAGCGAGCCTCTAGCATCAGAGGACATGTTTTCATCAAGCATGTCTCTGTCAAGTGCTAATCTATTTTGTAAACTTATAAAAAATCTGTTACATAAGGCATGCGAAAAAGGATTGCGACTTTGGTCGCGGTGCTGAAAAAGATTGCGAATCATTTAATTCAGTGTAATTAATATAGTATTTTTATAAGATGTGATATACGCGAACTGATCTCAGGATCGCAATGCTAATCTACTTTGTAAACTTATAAAAAATCTGTTACATAAGGCATGCGAAAAAGGATTGCGACTTTGGTCGCAGTGCTGAAAAAGATTGCGACCTTGGTCGCTGTTCTGAACGAGGTCGCAGTGCTGAACGATAGCATGTTTCGTCTGTTATTTTTATGGGAATAAGGAATGCGACTAGGGTCGCAGACGTGATATAAAAAAGTTTTTGTTATACTATGACTGCGACTAGTGCCGCAGTCGTCATATAAAATTGAAAGTTATATTGTATTAATTCTGTGACGATGGTCGCAATGTTCGAAAGTTTTATTATACTATCACTGCGAATACGATCGCAGACTTTGTAAAATGGTAAGAATTCTGTTATATAAGGCATGTGAAAAAAGACAGCGTCTGTCGTCGGAGTGCTGAACGATATCATGTTTCGTCTGTAGTAGAATTAAGAATTTTATAACTGTAGATATATTCAGCTGAAAATTCTGTAGGTAAATTTTATTTGTGGATGAGTTTATGCTAGTTTAGAAGTAAAAAAGGGGTATTTTTGTCAATTTGTTTCACGATTGTTTAGGCGGGATTTTTTTGATTTTTTGGCGCCTACACTCTGTGGCCGATATGTGGCATATATTCAGCCACGTCACCGCCGGCTGAGAAACTCTCTCAGCTGGCAGCTGAGGTACAGTAACCCCTATATATATATATATATATATATATATATATATATATATATATATATATATATATATATATATATATATATATATATATATAGAGATAGACTTGTATCCTTTCAAAAGGATTTGATCCCGGATCCTTCCCACTCAAAATCAACCCTCCAACATTCGAATACAAGATCCACTCCGTTGAAGTTGATCTATACTATTTCAAGTATCTATAAACCAAAAATCAAGTGTTTTAAATACTTTTTGCCCATCCATCAAGTAGGGAAAAAACGGACGGCCTAAATAGTGAGTTGGTTAGTTTAACGGTGTAGAACATTTGAAATCTAACAAAAATTAGTTTATAGGGGTTTTTAAATGTTTAGATCATAATGAAATGGCCGGATCGAGAATTTGTATGTCTAAAGACATAGATCTAACCAACTCACTACTTTCGGCCGTCCATTTTGCGTCGCTTGATGGATGGGCAAAAAGTATTTAAAACACTTGATTTTTGGTTTATAGATACTTGAAATAGTATAGATCAAATTCAACGGAGTGGATCTTGTATTCGAATGTTGGAGGGTTGATTTTGAGTGGGAAGGATTCGGGATCAAATCCTTTTGAAAGGATACAAGTCTATCTATCTCTCTCTCTCTCTCTCTCTCTCTCTCTCTCTCTATATATATATATATATATATATATATATATATATATATATATATATATATATATATATATATTCATTTTCTTTCCTGCAAGAGATAAAGCACAAATTTTGCAAGTTCTGGTGCAGACTGAAGAGGGCATCAGGTTTCTTGTAAGTTAAATCTAGATATTATTAGCAACACACTAAATTAGCTGATCCACGCACTGACTTCTATGGAAACATTTACCACCCATGTAATTTGCTTTTCCCATCTAATTAAGAGGATAATGTGATCGCATATGGGTCATAGGAAACATGAGATCTGTATCTCATGGTGCAAGAGGCTAAGAAGAGAGTTGAGCAGAAAAGCAGGTAATTGGGTGGCAGTGCCCTGGATTGGTGAATAGTAGAAATTATCTGCTGGTGTTGAAACTAGAAGAATGAAACCGTGGACGAACATTTTACCTTTGATCTAAATGTTTTGTCAACGCAATGGTAATTTAGGAAATTCCAGGACACCGCCATTCAGTAGCTACCCTTCTCCTGCAGGCAGCTCACCGAGAGTCTAATTTGGTTTTAATCAGTGGTAATGTGATCATATTATGCCGTAGTTTGTATAATACCAATCCTTTGCTGTCTGAGTTTTCATTTAGTTCTCACCGTGCATTTTGCTAGGGAACATGTAATCTGATTATTAATTGTTACACTATCACTGCTAGTACTTCTATAGAGTGAACCTTTTAACTGCAGATTATAGATTGTGTCCGTCTTTTGTCCATCGGAGAGAGCTGAAACTTCCCCAGATAAGTTGAGTGGTGGTGGTCAACAATGGAGCCAAGTGACCCTAATTTGTTTCGGTCTCAGACAGGTGAGATGAGCCTTCTTTTTGTTAATGATTAAGGTATGGGTTCCATAGAGAAAACAACAATTGTTGGCCACATTCCTTTCCTGTTGGATCATTACAGCTAGAAAGCTGATTGGTACACGCACAAAATGATAGGTATCCGAATAAAGCCATCCGTTATCAGATGGTCCGCGTTCAAAGTTGTGGTCAAGGTCGTAGAAACTTGGTAGTGATAGGAGAATAATGGAAGGTGCTTGGACTATATTAAGGGCAGTAATTTTCATCTAGCATTGATATAATGCTGAATTTTCTCCATATGTGTGCGGATTTTCTCCATATTTGATGGATGTGTGGAGGTCCGAGTCTGATTCTCATATTATCACTAGTCACTATCAGCTTGCTTACAGTCATATAACTCAGGTCAAAGTTTTCGCGGTGAAAAATTATGTGTATTTAGTGTAAATACAGCAGCGAATGTCTAAAACATGGTGGTATGGTCTCTGGTTGCCTGTAAAACATGACAGTATGGTCTTCGTGCCTCTTTGTTTCCCTTTTTCCGAGATTCTTTCTAGTCTTTTTCCTTTCAACTTAGAGGAGCATTTTTCATGAGCGTGCATCTGTAACATGACAGTGCATTTTTATTGCATGGGTTTGTCGATTCAGATGTGAAAAACCTCGCTTTCAGTAATTATATGAGCCGGATATGAAAACATCGCCTTTGGTTGGAGGTTACACTAAAAATTTCTTTCAGTCCAATGAAGTGCAGGGGCAATAGGGATATGTTGCAGGTACATAACTCACACAGTCGGGCGAAGGAACGTGACTCACATAATAAGGTGAAGGAAAACCGTTTATGCTTATTAGGAGCAAACTTTAATTTGTTTGACTCTTCTGGAAAGATTGCTGCTGAATTATTCTTTCTGAACTGGGTTGTAAAAGGGTAATCTTCAGCATATCCCACACTAGAAACATGCATAGCTAAACTTTATGCACCTACAAAATTATATGATGGACCATTCAAGTATGATGGACCATTCAAGCATGTGTAGCTAAGCATATCCACCTATACAATTACAATTATATGATGGACCATCCAATACCGAAACGCTCATCATGATTTATATATCATAAAATGTGCGTGAAGAAAAAGTTGGTGTTTTCCCTCCTTCCAATGGTTGCGAAAGGAATGGATGTACAAAGAGGACCATATGACAATAGATGGCATATTAGCTCCAAGATGTATAAAATTTTGTCCATACAGGTCATTGAGACCACACTAGTAAAGAATACATGTTTAATGACAGTTAAAAACTGACTTTAAATAGGTTCATACAACCAACTTGTATGTGGGATTCGTAATATCTCCAAGTGTATGACGACGGTTTTTAGTCGCCGTCAAATAGGAGAATAGACATCAGTTTCAACTTAAATACACGGCTCAAAACTTTACTTTTAACGTCGTTTCTTTAAAGAACCAGCGTTAAAAGGTTCTTTAATGTTGGTTCTGAAAAAACCGACGTTGAAGGTTGTATTTTTTTAAGAACTGCTCTAAAAAAACAGAGCAGCTCTCTGTTTTTACAGAGAGCTGCTCTCTGTTTTTTAGAGCTGCAACAGAGAGCAGCTCATTGATTTTACATAGAGCTGCTCTCTCAAAAACAGAAAGCTGCAGCTCTCAAAAACAGAGAGCAGCTCTCGCTGAGCCCTCTTTGAGCTGGTGTCGGGTTTACAAACATCATAAACAACACATTCAAAAAAAGGTACGTGCAACTCACAATTAACATAACACAGAAACACAAAACTCAACATATATACACAAAAAATGAGATTCATTCTAATTTCTTAAAAATTTCAGCAGCATTTCCTTTATAGTGAGGAGTCTGCCTTGATACAATTATCCAATTATCGTATACGGCCTAAAATCATTCACATGCAGTGTGCGTGTAGAGAGAGATAAAATTGTGTCCTTCCAAAAGGATTTGAGGCTGAATCCTTCCAACTGAAATACCAATATCCGACATTCGAATACAAGATCCACTCCGTTGAAGTTGATCTATATTATTTCAAGTCTATAAACTAAAAATCAAGTATTTTAAATACTTTTGCCCATGCAGCAAGAAGGGAAAAACGGATGATCTAAATAGTGAGTTGGTTAGTTCAACAGTGTAGAACACTTGAAACCTAACAAAAATTAGTTTGTAGGGGTTTTTAAATGTTTAGATCATAATCAAATGGCCGGATCGAAATTTGGATGTCTAAAGACATAGATCTAACCAATTCACTACTTTCGGCCGTCCATTTTGCACCGCTTGATAGATGGGAAAAACGTATTCAAAACACTTGATTTTTATTTTATACATACTTGAAATAATATAGAGCAACTTCAATGGAGTGAATCTTATATTTGGATGCCGGAGGGTTGTATTTGAGTTGGAAGGATTCGGGCTCAAATCCTTTTGGAAAGATACAAGTCTATATATATATCAGGAGTCTGCCCATGAACACACATTACACATCATACTCACACACATCACACAAATTTTACCAATTTATCATACATTTAGCATCAATTTTTCCCCAATTTAGCACACATTTAGCACCAATTTTTTTCCACCAAATTTAGCGCATATCACACATCATGCATACACATACAAATTTTACTAATTTGGTCAATTTAGCATCAAATTGTTTCTAATTTGACCAATTTAACATCAAATCAATAATTTCACAATTTTTTCTAAACTAGCTAGCATTTTTCAACAAATTTCACAAAATTTTCTAAACTATCTAGTTAGCATCAAATCAAATTTTTGTGAATTTATCATTCCACAAATCAATAATTTTACAAAATATAAGAAAATCAGAAGATTGATACCTTGAGGTTTGCTGAATGGGGCCTCGCCGGAGGGGGGAGAGAGGGGGCTCGCTGAAGGGAGGAGAGATGGCAGCTCGCGCGCGGAGAGGAGGGGGATTTCTTTTTCTTTTTGAAAGGGGGGATCGGGGTGAGGGAGGCTCGCTGGACAGAAGAGGGGACAAGGGGACTCTGAGAGAGTGGCCGAGAGGGGGGATTTGTGAGAGAGAGAGAGAGAGAGAGAGAGAGAGAGAGAGACCGAGTGGAGGGTTTAGAGTTTTTATTTCCGGGGGCTTGGCTTTAACGTCGGTTTTCTAGAAATTGGCGTTAAATCTTTGGATTTAACGTCGGTTTCTAAAAAACCGGCGTTAAATCTATTTTTGACTTCATTTAATTTAAAAAACGATATAAATTGGGGTGCCTTTTAACTTTAATATTGTTGTAGTGCCAAGATGAACTATGTACATCTTTCATTGGGATATCATGTTAGCTTGTCGGAAGAGAACAAACTTAAAGTTTATTCTTAGGAAATAATTCTGTGCCAGAACAGGGCAAACGAGTGTTCTGAAATAAGTATTTGCATAATACATGTGTAATGTACTTGCATAAGCTGTATAACCGTAAAAAAGTTGTGGTATGTGCTGATTGTAGATTAGGCATATTGATCATCTGCACATATGCATTGATTTTATATCATATGTGCAGTATGCATTGATTATTTGATAACAATGGAATTCCCATCGGATTATTTTGCCCCCCGTATTTGCATTAAAATTTTCGGTCACATTTTGACGTCGCTTTCTTCTTCGTATAATAGTCTAATTGTATATTCTTTTGGTTCAAGGCTTCTTTGTTGTTTATGAGAGCACTTGCTGAAAAACATTTGTGCGATGAAAGGAAAACAAAGGTTAGTTGAGTTTCGTGAAATACTTCCCGACTTCGGCTGGTGAGGACAGAAGTTGTAACACCATATTTTGGTGGAGTTGACTCCTACACCTGACGAGATATGAACTCCCATTTCTTCATTCTTAAAAAAAAAAAAATCTAAGAGCTAATCCGACACCTCTCGAATTCATTCAAATGTACTGTGAGCTTTTATCAATTTTTTTCATATCCACATTGATCTAGAGTTAGGATATGAGAAAGAATAGTGTTATTGTGCTCTTTGGCTCTCTTCTTGTTTTGAAAACTATTTCTTGCTCATGTTAAGTAACCAAATGACTGTAGGTTGTTGGATGATCTTGTTTGACCATTTTGTTAGCTAATTCATCTTGAAACTTTTGCTTGGCCCTGTTCTTATATTTTTTTGAAGTAGACAGTACACTGTAATGATAATTGACATCTTTCTCATGATAAGAGAAAAAAAAGGCTCATGACCACACTTGACAAGACCTAGCACATCATCATCTGTCTTTTCAGAACAAAGCAAGCACATAAAAAATTTAACAAATATGGGGGAAAAGAAAAAACACAAAGTATCATTCAATATGTTCGTGAATCTTTGGCTTGAACTTTGCAGATTGGATTGTGATCCTCTGTTCCTCACATGTGCCTGCACAATAGTGCCTGAGATCATGTCATTTCTCCCATATGTGGACAAGACTCAACATCGGCAAGCGACAAATGTTCAAAACAAAGTGAATTCAAGAATACTGACAACAAAAGAGAAATTTTCACAATCAAATCAGGCTGAAGTAAAAAAAAAAAAAAAACCCTTGTCAAATCTCATGTAGATATCTGGTAACAAGACAAGAAGATACTGGATGTTTAATTATACATCAATTGATTTGATTTCCACACACCAAAGAAAGAGCAAAAAAACAAACACAAAAGAGCAAAATATACACAATTTGAAATGAGTAGGCCCGCCTCTTCTTCCTCCTCATGGATTCAGGATCCTGTTCCCACACTTGCATTTCCAACTCATGGGCTTGTAATTGGAGTTGTCATCAGCACTTGAATTGATTAATGCAGTGGCGGAGAAATGCCTTCTCCCTTGTGGTGGCACTATAGGCACCTGAATTGCTTGACAGTGCCCACATGCAATGCACCTCCTCTCACATCTTGGTGGCCTGGACCCAATCATGGAGCTCACCACCACCGCCCCCTGCTTCATCCAATTCAATCTCAAATAAGAAATAGCAAAAGATTATCACTAGCCATCAAAGAAATCAGGACTCAGAGAAGAGAAGTGCAGTTAAAATCTCACCCTGGTAACCTCTTCATGCTTGAGCAATGGTCTAGCTTCAGCAGAGTATGAGCTCAAAATGAGGAGCAATGAGATGATGTAGCAGTAGTAATAACAGAGAGCCATTTAAAGGAGTGACTGGAATGGATGAATGAAGAAGAGAGAAGAGGAGGGAGCTGCGCATATATATACAAAATGGGCAGCTAGCAACTGTTCTATTATCCAATTGCCTCTCTAGCTAGTTATAAGCATGGAGTTGGTTGGTAGTTAACTTATCAAATTCTCTCTCTAATGTGTCCTTACTCAAAAAAGTGCAAATGGGTGTGTTGAGAAACTGTACGGCAGGCGTCATCAACAGCCATAGAAATCTCTGCAGGCTTTTTTCATTGGTCGAAGGCAGAAACCAAAAGGACAGCAGCAGTTGGGGGCAAGGCTTGCAAGAAAACAGAGAAAACGACCCAAGGCTTTCAGCAGGGTAGAACCACCTCAGTGGCATCGGTTCAAGAGCCCTCAAGCATGAAGAGATCAAAGATCAGAGAGAGAGAGAGAGATGAATGGTTTGTGTGAGGGTTGGGGGTGGTGGTGGTAGAGGTTTGCCCAAAACAGCAAAAAGCCTGAAGAACACAAGAGTGAGAGTGAGGGGGTCAGGTGTAGGGGATTCTTGCTAGAAACGGACATGAGATGACAACTGTGTGTGATTTCACTTCCCAATCTCTCTCCCTCTCCTGTTGCCATTATTGTTACTGCACCGTTCTCTTCTTTTTCTTTTCTAGAGAAGAGAAAGCGAGAGAGAGAGAGAGAGAGAGAGAAGAGAGAGAGTTTGCTTGTGAGATTTGGTGTTTTTTTTTTTTGCCTGCAAGCCTAGCTTGACACGCCATCTTCTCCCATTTCTCTCTTTGAGAATGCAGCATTGTATACTTGGGTCCTAATGAGTTGGTTGTTAACAAGTGGCATCAGGTCTGACTGCAGTGTGTGCTAACAATAGCAAGGAACATGAAATCTATATGCTTTAGTTATTTTTTATAGACTGTTGTAGTAGTAAAACAGCTCTGTGAATGGTTAAGAGGAGAAGATGATCATCCACAATTTTCTAAGTAGATAATTTGTTTTCTACACGCCTGATAAAACTTTAAATATGGTTAATGGCCGCCGTCCACTGGTTAGATGTGTTTTTATGCTAGTTCATTTGTATATGCTGCTTCGTTTGTCACTAGTCTAATCTTTTAGGCGTTGATCGGCAATGAGTTAAATTAAGACAGTTTCATTAATTCTGAGTATGCTGCAATGAGGATATTAGAATTTTTTGTTTTGTTTTTTTTTTTTTTGAGATAAAACCGTGAGGTAATTGTAGAGAGAGGATTAAAATCTAAATGATAGAGTTTTTTAACTCTTGATTGATGTTACAAATATCAGAAAAACAAGCAGGGTATCAGAACGGTCGACCGCCCGGTTGACCGACGTGCAAACATGTACACTTTGAGTAATGTCGGTCAACCGCCCTCTCTCTGAGGTTTAAAAGAGAGTGGGGGATGCCAGTCGGTCGATCGCACAGTCAACCACTCACAAAACAGAGAGTGGGGGAAGCAAGTCGGTCGATCGCCCGGCCGATCGCCCAGTCGACCGCCCCACTCTGTGAGATTTAACAGAGAGCGGGGTGCTTGAGCCGGTCAACCGACAGTCAGATTCTGGCTGTGCTATGAACCACCCATTGTGTTTTTGCCCTCTCTCTCCTCTTGTGTATAAATAGGAAAGTGTATTCATTGTTTAGGACAATGAGAAAAGGGAATTTCCTCTTCCTTTTTGTAAAAGTTGTAAATCATCAATAGAGTTCTCTCTTTCTGCCCCAGGGACGAAGGCAAGCTTGGCGAACCTCGTTAAATGTTGTGTCTTCTTCTTGACTGGTTGCTTGTGATCTAGGGTTTGTTCTTGGCCATCTCTAGGTTCCTACAAGTAATATCAGAGCTTTAGGCTACGTTTGGGGTTGTTTGGTAGAGTGAATTTTGATTTGGAGCTTGGTTCTTGTAGATCTGATGCTTTGGTGTGAAAAAATCGGATTTTTATTGTGTTGGATCTTATCTACAATTTTTTTGGTGGAGACATCAATTGAAAACTCTTCTTAGGATTTTAATTAAAGATAAAAATCCTATTTTTATCTTGTAGATCTATTCCATAGTTGTTTTTACTTGCTTGGTTATGAGAATTTGGAGTAGAAACGACTGAAGAAATATCTGATGGTAGTGGTTCTTTTGTTATAAAGAGCATACAAAACTTTCATCACTTGAAAATTGATGTGATGGAGTTTGATGAAACAAACAACTTTAGATTATAGAGATGCGAAGTTCTAGATGCATTGAATGCACAAAATTTGGAGGATGCTCCTAAATTGCAAGAAAAGCCGACAAAAATGGATGAGAAAGTTTGAAAGAAAATGATAGAATGTAAGTACACCTAGAGGGGGGGTGAATAGGTGTACCGCTAATCTAATGAACTAAATGCGGAAATTAAAACTAATTTGCAACTACACATAGTGCAACCAACGAGTGTAGCCGAATTCCCCGTGAAGGGCTCTGAACTAACTCCTATTGATTCCTCTGAATAAGAGTTGAGGTGCTATATGAAGCTCTCGTGGTTAGGCACAAGTGAGGCACACAAGCAAACACAACCAAGCATATAAATGATATGGCAATATGAATGATGCAATGCACAAATAAAGAGAGAGAGAGTTGAGAGTTAATCGATCAAACGCAAACAACAAGAAGTGTTTCGAGGTTCGAGCACCGAGCTCTACGTCCCCGCCTTCACCGAGAAGGATTTCCAATCCACTAGGAGTACCGAACTCCTCTCTCAACCAATACAACATCCACCGAGGCAATACAAATGGTCTACCGAAGACCGGAGTACCGAACTCCACCAATACAACCAAATTCACCTCTACCGAAGAGGGATACAAGCACAATCCACCTCTACCGAAGAGGGATACAAACACCAATCAAACTCCACCTCACCAAAAGGGAGTAAACAACAACCTCAACCTCTACCAAAGAGGGAGCAACCAACAACCCAAATCAACCTCTACCAAAGAGGGATACCACAAGTAAAGGGTGGTTACAACAAGGTGATCTCAAAGACCACAAACTCAATCTCTTTTCCCACAAATAAATGATCCTATATAATAGGATAGAGTGATATAGCTCAAGTGGAAAACAAGTGTTTTGATCAAAGAAAATCTCTTGAGAAAATACCAAATAGATATAGATTTTTAGATCAAGAAACTAATTCCCAAAAACTTATTTTCTTTGAAATAAACAAAACACTTTAAAACAAATAAGATGAATCTTTTGGCTCTAAAACACTTTTGAAAACCTTGTAAAAAACACTTAGGAATAGGAGAAATTTTTGCTCTGAAAATCTTAGCCAAAATCCCAAAGAAATGGAGCTTATATAGCCTCCAACAAAAAACTAGTCGTTAGAGCTGTTCTGGCAGCTCTGGCGGCTGGCGGTCGACCGCTCGGTCGACCGCCAACGGTCAAAAAATTGACCGTTGGAAGCCAGCGGTCGACCGGCCGGTCAACCGTAAAAATCCAGAGAGCAAAGCTCTCTGGCCGGTCGACCGCCCAAGTGCCTGGCCAACGTGCACAGGTGTGTGCACATCGGTCGACCGTCCCGGTCGACCGCCAGAGCCTGTCAGGCAAGATTCTGGGACAGAAAAACTTGTTAAAAAATATTCTAAAAATTCCCATAAATCTTCTAAAAATCCACAAAAATAGTTTTATCATTTTACATTGATATACAAACATGTGTTAAAATTTCAACACAAATATCAAACATATTGAACCATTTTTGTGTGATGGAAAAATTACCGAAAACCAAAACCCGTATTTTTCCAAACTTGGATTTTTCAAATGAAAATATGTTTTGTCCAAAACTCATCCAAATACAAAAACATGATACTTAAACACTTTGAAGCAAGTTGCATATGGATAGAAATCCAATATACAAGAAACATATATATATATATATATATATATATATATATATATAATATATATATATATATATTATATATATATATATATATATATATATATATATATATATATATATATATATATATATATATGGGCTTACTGTACCTCAGCCCGCGGGCTGAGAGAGTTTTCTCAGCCTGCGGGCGTGGCAACATCACCGCCCCACATCTGTAATAATTTTGGCGGGCAAAATCCTGTAAAATCCCGCCCAATTTAATGCCAGTCACCTCAACATTGTAATTTCCAAAAATACCCTCCCTCACAACTTTTTACCGACCTTGGTAGCAGTCCTCAGAAAAAGACTACGACCTTGGTAGCAGTCCTCAGAAAAAGACTGCGACCATGGTAGCAGTCCTTAGAAAAGACTGCGACCGTGGTAGCAGTTCTCATAAAAACACTGCGACCATGATAGCAGTCCTCAGAAAAAGACTGCGACCTTGGTAGCAGTCCTCAGAAAAAGACTGCGACCTTGGTAGCAGTCCTTAGAAAAGACTGCGACCGTGGTAGCAGTTCTCATAAAAAAACTGCGACCTTGGTAGCAGTCCTCAGAAAAAGACTGCGACCTTGGTAGCAGTCCTTAGAAAAGACTGCGACCGTGGTAGCAGTTCTCATAAGTACTGCGACTATATTAAAAATCATTAAATATCAAATCAGATAAAAAAAATTAAAGAAGCAGCATTCACTGTCTTTTACCGAAAAGTAGCTTTTCATAAGGGGTATTTGGTAATTTAACTTCTTTCGATAAGCGGGCCGCAAGTTAGTGGGGTGCAAAATTGAGGCACGTCAGCGCAGGCTGAGAGAGTTCTCTCAGCCCGCGGGCTGATATACATTTTTCTCTCTCTATATATATATATATATATATTCATGTTTTTGACTTTTAATACCAAAAATATGTTTTGTTGAAAATATAAAACCTAAACCACATGAATAGGTAAGTCAAAATAAGTTTGTCTAAGAAATGAAACATGTATGTATATAGAACATATCTAAACAATGTAAACTTGTATTGATACTATCTATTCATGAAAACCAATATCGGTTAAACCAAAAACCGAAAAACCAATATCTAAAACATGAAACGTGTGTGTATTGTGAACTTGAGCATATCACACTATCTAATCTTTATAAATGGATCTAAAACAAACTATAAACTATGTACCGATGTCTTCTTGAGGAACTCCGTCTTCAAGCCGACTCCATCCAAAACTCCGTGATCTACCGAGCTTGACTTCAACGAGTGCTATATATGATCTTGATGCTCGGGCTCTGGAATCACCACGTGAAAGCTTCTAAACCATCTTGTTAAAGCAATCACTAACTAATATCTTGATTAAATGATCTAAAACTAAACATCATAAGATTATTAGTAAACATAACTACATGAGTTAATCATCATCAAAACTAGAGTGGAAGGCCTCTGGGCCAACATAGAACGGCGTGAGGTATTATTAGGTCTTGCCTATCATAAGATCTAAAGTATGATGTGATAAATGAGACTTCAATGAAGAAGATTTGGGAGATTCTCGCGAGCAAATACTTGACGAAGAGCGTAACCGCTTGCATTTGAAGATGAGACTTTTCCGTTTCCAGTTGAAGATGAGAGTTTCTATTAGTGATCACATCAAACACCTACACGAAGCTTCTCACGGACTTACCGAATGTGGATGTAGTGATCGAGGATGAAGACAAAACGATGAAGACAAAACCTTGATATTGTTGAGTTCTATTCCCGATAAGGGTTATGAGACCTTTGTACTCACCTTGATAAATGGGAGAACATCACTTAATATGTTGAGGTGACTATCGCACTTATGAATCTCGAATTGAGAAGAAGGGACAAAGAGTCTTTTAGTGGCACATTGATGCGGCACTGACCCTGAGAGGAAGGAGCCCAAACCAAAGAGGAGAAAATCGTGGTAAATCAAAATTGAGGTTAAGATTTGGCAATTGTAGTTTGACTCGAGATCAATGTGAATTTTGCAAACAGAATGAATATTGAAAGAAAGACTGTCCGGAGCTCAAAAAGAAGAATAAGCTAAAGGAAAAGTTAGTGAAACCATCAGAGGTGAATTTCGTCAAATCGGATGAAAATGAGTCTGATTCTTCTGTTTTCTCGCTTTCTATTACACCGTCTATATGCTTATCAGATGCGTCAGAGTGGTTGTTGAATACATGGGCTATCTATCACATATGTCCCAAGAGGAAATAATTTTCTAGCTTAGAGAAGCTGAATAGTGGTGTGGTAATCATGAGGAATGATGCTGCATGTCAGATGGTTGAGATAGGTACCATTCGGATCAAGATGTTTGATGGCGTGGTTAGAGACTTGACAAATGTGGGTATGTTTCTCAGACGAAGAAGAATATTATCTCTTGGAGTTGTGAAGCTAAAAGGGCTCAAGAAGACTATGGAGAATAATATTCTCAAGATCACAAAGGGGTCCATGGCTGTAATGATGAGTGTCAGAGACATGAACTTATATTACTTGAAGGGTAGTACAGTCACATGTGCTTTGGCAACTTCAGTCGGATGATGATACTACCAAGTTGTGGCACATGAGACATGGTCATCCGGATGAGAGTCTATGCAAGTCTTGGCTAAGTAAGACTTATTGAAGGGTGCTAAAACTTGTAAGTTCGAATTCTGTGAGTACTGTGTATTAGGAAAGAAAATTAAGGTGAAGTTTGGCACCGCTATTCACTGTACCAAACTTGGTTATGTGCATACAAATGTTTGGGGTCCCTCTAAGAATGCATCTCTTGGAGGAAAACACAATTTTTTCTCCTTTATTGATGATTATTCTAGGTGAAATTGAGTGTACACCATGACTCATAAAAGTGAACTCCTAAATATCTTTGTGGAGTGGAGAAGGAGAATGAAGTTGTAGACAGGTAAGAAGATCAAGATACTCAGATCCGATAATGGAGGAAAGTATAAGAGTGATCCGTTTCTGCAGCTGTGTTGAGATGAAAGCATTGAAAGACACTTCACAGTTCGAGAGACTCTGCAATAGATTGGGGTGGTAGAAATATTCAATTGTACTTTGCTGGAGAAGATACAATATATGTTGTCAAACCGTCAGTTAAACAAGGCATTTTGGGTAGGAACAATGACTTATGCAAGTCATCTCATCAATAGGATGCCATCATCTGCGATAGGAGGTAAGACTCTGATGGAGATGTGATCGGGCAAGGATGCTTCAGATTATGATATGCTTAGAGTATTTGGTTGTTTAACTTATTATCGTGTGAGTGATAGAAAGTTGAAGCCTCGAGAAAGAAAGGTCGTATTTTTAAGATTCAAAAGAGAAGTGAAAGGTTACAAGCTATTGGACTCTGAAGACCGGAAGATAGATCTGAGCAGGGATGCCACTTTGATGAGTCTTCTATGTTAAAGAGTTCGAGATCTCAGTAGGTGGAAAGTGGCGAGATTAAAGAGATATCGTAGTGGGCGGAGAGTAATGCATCTCCTCCATCTCCAGATAGCTCTGTATCATTTAGGATGTTATCTGTTGTGACACAGTATGAGCATTAAGTACAAGACAAGGAAGATATAGAAGATGTTGATGAGTTGATTGTGGTGACTTGGTCTACTCGACAGAGATCGTGTATCGATCTCGTGGTGGATGTTGTGTGTCGATATCTGAGCGGAGATCGTGTGTTGATATTAGAGTGACAGTGAATCATTGGTATTTAGCTCAGATTTGACAAATCTTCACTGAGGTGGAGAATTGTAGAGAGAGGATCAAAATCTAGATGATAAAGTTTTTTAATTCTCGTTGAAGAGAGAGAGAGAGAGAGAGAGAGAGAGAGAGAGAAGATATTGATGTTACAAATATCAAAAAATTAAGCAGGGCATCAGAATGGTCGACCGCCCGCTCGACCGACGTGCAAATATGTGCACTTTAGGTAATGTCGGTCTACCACCCGGCCGATCATCCCACTCTCTAGGATTTAACAGAGAGTGAGAGATGCCAGTCGGTCGATCCCACAGTCCACGGCCCCTACAATAGATAGTGGGGGATGCCAGTCTGTCAAACGCACAGTCGATCGCCCCACTCTCTGAGATTTAACAGAGAGCAGGGTACTTGAGCCGGTCAAACGACAGTCGAGTTTTGGCTGTGCTGTGAACCAAACCCATTTTTTTTGCCCTCCCTCTCCTCTTGTATATAAATAGGAAAGTGTGTTCATTTTCTAGGGTAATGGGAAAAAGTGAGATTCCTCTTCTCTTTTATAAAAGTTGTAAATTATCAATAGATTTCTCTTTATTCTGCCCCCGGAGACGTAGGCAAGCTTGCCGAACTGCGTTAAATGCTTTGTATCTTCTTCTTGGCTGGTTGTTTGTTGCCTAGGGTTTGTTCTTGACCATCTCCAGGTTCCTATAGTAACCCCCCCCCCCACCCTCCCCGACATTTCATTATTAAGAATTTAACGAAACAACTTCGTGATATAAGGGTACAAATTTGCATAGAAAACCCATACACAATTTACTTCTCCCCAAAAGAAAAACGAAAAAATAAAAACAAAAAATGAAGCCATCAGACTTCCCTTAGCACAATCTCGACTTCTACCCTCCAGCGTAGATATGTCGTCTGCTGCTCAGACTCGTCCATCCCTTGGCCGGATCTCCCGCCAGCATCGTCACGATATTTGCAGTTCAAATCTAGTCATCCATGACCGGAGCCCCACCACTAAAAGACATGGCATCCCCTTTCACCGCACTTACGACATCTGCAACTCAGAACTGACTATCTCTTGGCCGGCCAAGTCTGACAGTATCTGTAGCTCTGATCCGGTCATCCCGTAACCGGATCCCCCATCACTTACGTCGCGACATTGTCCCCACTGCCACAGTTGCGGCATAAACTCCGGCCATCTCCAATTAGACACCCCCGCTCAAAACCAGCCATCCTCGGTCGGACACCCCCGCTAAACTCTCATCGGCTCTTGCCCCGATCTTAGATTTTTGCAAAACCCCTACTCTCGCTAGATCACCATCGTCTCCCCCCGATCCGAAGTCGCTGGCCGGATCTGCACGCGCAAGGTCGGATTCAGCTGCGGGCAATCAAGTCCATACTTCGTCCTCCGGTGGTGTCCAGGCCTCGTCGAAGTCCATCAAGTCCATATATCAGCCCACCAACTATCGCGAGCAGTGTGAGGATTCGCTGAACAAGGCGGCCAGAAACTCGACCGACCCCAAGGATCTCGTGCAAACCGCCTTCAAGGTCACCGTGGACAGCGTGCGTGAGGCGTTCGACTACTCTCAGACCCTGCAGGCCGTTCGACTACTCTAAGGACCCCGCCTACCATGCAGGCCGCCAAGGACCCGCCACGTTCCAAGCCAAGGACCCCGCCACCGTGAATATGATTTAATCTGCATGAATAACTCCATGTGTGGAACTTGCTTCAACTATCTTTAGTGCTAGTGCTACTCCTTTTAAAAGTAATCCACTCTTCATCAACATTTTAACGTTATGCTGCTACGTAGTAGGCAGCCCAACACGACAATTGCTGAAGTCCCCGCGTGTGTCGTTATTTTCTCGTTCTTCTCTATATTTGTCACCCAAATTACACTTAATATGAAAATAGTTTTTCAAGTCATATGATTTCTTATGAACTCTCTCAAATCTAATCTAATAACTTTGTTTGAAATCAGTCCTCCTGAGTAACTTATCCTTTTACTTGAGAATTTCTTGTTTAATGTTAAAGTCAATATAACCTTTTTTTTTCTCTTCTGATTTACCCTGTACTTTCCCTTATCTCCTTCTTAGCTTAAAGTTCTTTTTCAATAGCTATACAATTGAACCCATAATATAGCCATTGAAAAAAGAGATTATTGAGATAGAGTGAGAATATGGAAAAGAAATTTTAAAAAGATTTAACTTCAATTACGTTTTAATGAAGATTTTAGAATTACAGTGAACGTGTCAGACGATGACTGAAGTCAAACAACTAATTAGATTTAAAAGACTTAATCACAAATTATATGATTTGGAGACTCTTTTTAAATTACGTGCATTGTGGTACATATATTGAAAATATCCTTTTTCTTTTTAATGAAGCAATGTGAAATTTTCCACTCAAAAACTGAAGATTAACACGTATCCTGAAATTTTTTATCGTCATGACTCATCATCAGTGTTGGGGATAGTTCTCTCGTTGCCGTTGCTGTTAGTTTCTTCTAATTCTTCGATTCTGAAACAAATTTTGTTTGTACGAGACTCATTAATTTTTTATGTGTTGGCAACAAATTAAGAATTCAAGTGCTCTCCTTGAGAGTAGCCTCTATCCTTTTAAACAAAACTTGTGAAGTGCTCTGAGGGAAGAGCAATTTTGTTTTGGCAGAGCGTGTGATTGACTTGTTTGAATGGGGTTTTATTACTGAGGGTGATTTTTTACATGTTGACAGCGTTAGGGATTTTTCTATGACCCAAGTTTTTGGCAGTTACATGAACAAAAAACAAGTTCATGGTAGTTTCTTGAGACAGGCGCCCAAAGTTCAGGTTAGTTTCTTGATTTAAACTAAACTTAGTTATGGATTTCAACATTTTTTTTTTTTTGCTGTAATAAACCATTAAATATTAAGGTTATTGGTTTATAAACAAATTTGAATCCATCCACGTATGTTAAGCTCAAATTCCCTGTTATAAAATATGCCTAAAAGACTAGCCTGGAAGCTTGGCCCAAGTTGGGCCCCAACTGGGTTGATTGTCTCAAAGATGGGCTGGACTGGGCCTAATTCCTAGCTTAAATTGTATGGATGAAAAACTAGAAAGGAGTCAGATATATTTGCACTCCGTCGAAGTAAGGAATCAGGAGGAGAAAGTTTCACTGCTAGAAAGCTAATATGGAAAATCACAGTTGTGGATATATAAACTAATGAATCATACACGACAACATTGAAGCTTTTCTCCTTACATTTTGGAGTCGGCTACATTAATCCTTTACTTTCATTCATGTCTATTTAGTTACCTTTCCTCATTTACATGGAGCACAATCGTGTACTTCTTAACTGGTGCTATCCAACTTTATTTAAGCCTCTGTTTAGTTCTAATTGCTATCATTCTATCTCCTTTCTTGATCAGCACACTTATTGGCCTCCGTTTCACATGCCTTGGCCATCTTGATTGTTTCTTCCTAGTTTTATCCTTAGTAGAAGTGTTCTGTAACTTCTCATATGTGTCTTTGTTTCTTGGCCTATCTTTTAACATATTGTCACTTGTTTATTTTAGTATTCTTATTTTTGCTATAGTCATTTTTCAGATGTGTTGCTTCTTCAACTCCATAACTTTCTAAATTATATGGCATTACATGTCTTATAATTATCTTAGAGAATTTTCTCCTGCATTTTCATGGGTATCCTACAATTACTTAAAACTCTATGAATCACATCTTTCTCAATCTTGTTAGGATTTGTCTTGTTTTTCAAAAAGAGATCATGGTTCAAGAAAATTCAATTGAGTTGGAGAAGACGATGGCTTGAAGAAGAAGAAGCAAATCAAGATGAAGCAGTTTTCTTTTCAAGCGATTGTGAGTTTTCGTTTCAGGAAGAGTATGAATAGGCTTCAATTCCTATTCAATGAAGATTTGTTTCTAAAGATTAAAGGGTTTAGAATCCTTCTAAATCAAGGAGATCAACTCCTAATAGGATTGATCAAAATTCTTCAAATATCCAATGGCCAAGATCATCTCATAGTCAAAATAGGAGTTGTATTGTAAAATTATATAAATAAATGTTTGTAACCAAGAATTTAGGTGGAGTAGAAGAAAATTATAGTGAACAACTATGTAAGCCCTAAAAAGCCAAGAAGGCCCTAAAAAACTAAGAAAGAGAGGAGAAAGTTGAAGGTACATAGAGAGGAGGTATACTCTTGTAATCTATGCGTAAATTCAAGGAGAAGATGAATACTCTTGTATCATTAAGAGGAAGGTTAGATCTCTTTGTATCAAGTTTATTAATAAAGCTCTCTTAAGTTCTCTCCTGTGAACGTATGTAATGCCCCGATCTCGCGGATATGGGAACGCTATGATGACGTACATGCGCAGGGTGGAAATACCATCACGTACATACGCTAAGCCTCCGTACATGGAACAACCAACATATACTCAATAGTTTCAGCTTTAAATAAGTAAAAAAATACCTACAAAAGGGGTCAGTGATCATAATAGATAAGAAACAAGGGTAAGAATGGAAGTAAAGACAAAAAAAGAAAGAAACCTAGGAATAATGTATAAGACGGGTCTCCTATATGTACCCCGTGAAATGTCTGATATTAGGATATCTCGGATCTCCAACCTGAGCACGCAAACTCACGATCATTAGAAAGCGACCTAGTGAATAGTAAAATGAAGGAAGCAGTAATATACATAGATAGTAATATAATCACGATAATAATATCTAATACATGTTTAAATACCAGTGATACAGTATAATATAATAACGATCGGGAACAATACACAAGTGTCATATTTTAACATTATCAATACCTAGCATGTTATAATAATATCTTTACCACAATAGTATCCAGTGTTGTGTCATTAATATCAGCTTATATGTCCGGACTGTGCTATCACAAATAATGAGTAAGTCATTTTGGAGAATTATGTTACTATAGTCAATAAAGTTATACCATGTATATTATGCTCAACATGCGTAATATGATATAATATTAAGTGTTCCTAATTACATCAGTGTGCATACGTAACATGTAACAAGTTTCATTACTTTATATTTCATGCTTAATCTAATAATAACGGTAGCATAATGATGACGTGATGAATATGAACATGCAGACATGAAGTATGCAGAATAACTATACCATAGCGATGTGATTGTACGGTAACAGTATCTACAGGATATACATGAACAAAATACATGCAATGCAGGGTATACATGTATATGAATAGTGTGTCACCACATGAAGTGTAACAAGTATCAGGAAGTGAAATAAGGTATACAGGTGACATGATAGTGGATGAACTATCAGAAATAATAACAAGTACAACTTGCATTTACATGAATAGTGTATCACCGCATATAGTGTAACAAGAATCAGAAAGGGTAAAAAGGTATACAGGTAACATGATAGTGGATGAACTATTAGAAATAGTAACAAGTACAACTGAACAGTCATATACATATATCTGGCAGGTCATGTTATTTATACAATAATAACAATCAGTACCGCATGGTATTTTAATCAATCTCTTCCAGTGTCCATACCACTGACTGTTCATACTGGAGTCCTCACTCACCCATATGGACATGGCAAATGGATATCATGATCCGAACGAGAGAATGACCAAATAACAAGTGTTCCTGATGTCATTATTGTTTATAATGTGTTATTATGTTAATTGGAAACCTAATGGTCAAGGAGCTCTTATCGGGTGAGTTATCTCGTGCACACCCGGGATCACGCCTTAAACAGACCCCTGGGTGCTGAGACCAGGGCCAGCCCGCTAAGGCTGAAACAAGTAACGGGAAACGAGAGCTCAATGAGCTAATAACATGACGAGAAATGGGAGTTCATGAACTAGAACAGACAATAGCCAGCACTACCCTGTCCCCTGTAGTGGGACAAACAATGGATCTAGACATCCACCCGACAAGATCTAGTCAACCGTCAAGTCTCCCCCATTCCCAAGTTTTTATTTAAACTACACAGTTCAAGAACAAGTATAGTGCATGGTACATGTAATACGATAATAGGACATAAGCTTGTTTGGTGAGAAAATTGAAGATCGAGAAGTAAATTCTTTATTTGATTATAAAGAAAGTTACAGCGGATCAATAATCCTCTTACAAGATAGGGAAGATATTTAAGCTTGAATCTCCCCTTTATTTAGTGCCGGGTTCTTGATATGGCGGTGGAAAGTGAATCTTATTTTCTGTGACCAGGTGAACGTCAGGACCTTTTGAGAATCCTCTCTCTGGATAGTAGACGAAGTAACACAGCTTCTGTCCGCCAAGGATCTCAAAGAGAGTGTAGGTAAAAATGAACTTGTACGCAGCAAGTTGTTAGAAGAGTTGAACTCTCTCTTTCTTTTCAGCTGGAAATCTTGGTGTTTTTACGGCTTACAACCGAAGTTCTTTTTTACCAAGAAGTATCCGACCCCTTTTTTTTCGACCTTTCGACTCTTCTTTCATAGCAAACTGTGCTATTTATAGAGGTTTCAAGGGGTAAACGTGTCCCCTAAAAACACTCCATAATGGGGGTTAACTCCCTCACTACGTGGGCAGTAATTGACCCAGTAATGAAGGCAGTTACAACTGAGACGCAGGTTTTGAGCCTTGCGTTTTGCTGCTGAAGTAATGCTTGAGAGACGTGGGTTTCCAGCTCTGCGTCAAGCTTCGCGTGAGACGCGGGCTTTGGACTCTGCGTCTTGGCACTGCAATAATCCTGAGACGCGGGTTTCAACCCTCGCGTCTTTGGTCCTCGCAGTGATGTCGAGACGCGGGTTTCAACCCTCGCGTCTTGATGCTGCACTGATGGCGATGACTAGCCCTGCGTCTGGAGTTTGGATTATACTTTTTGACGACTTGTCTTCAGTGATTTTTAGACAGCCTACAGAACTCCCTCTAAAGTTTTCGATATTCCACGGTTGACTGGGACGGATTTCGAAATACTTTGGACTTTGGTTGAATTCATACTTCTCATAATTGGACTGATAATCATTTGAGATACCCTGAGCTTGATCTTATCTGGAGTATGG
This sequence comes from Agave tequilana, assembly GCA_038442645.1. Lineage (NCBI taxonomy): Eukaryota > Viridiplantae > Streptophyta > Magnoliopsida > Asparagales > Asparagaceae > Agave > Agave tequilana. The sequence goes on from JAVJIF010002699.1 coordinate 55,573, forward strand.
TCTTCGTGAGTGTACTGTAAAACCCTTTGAAGCCACCAGGGATGATCGTGGTGAGTGTTTAGATACGCAGTCCAGACCTCCTCAGTGCTCTGAGCAAGTTGTTGGTGTACTTTGAACCAGGGGTGAACAGTCGTCTACTTGTGCCAGTGTACTGTGAACTGATTTGCAGAAGAAAAGACCGAATGTAAGTCTTGTAGACGCAGGGGTCATGTTGTTCTAGAGACGCAGTCCTCACTTGGAATGGGGACGCATATATTAGTTTGCTAAAGAAACGCGGCTCTTGGAGGGACGCGATCTTTGAGATGAAGACGCAGCTCTCACTCTGTGAATTAGGCGTGACTTTGGCCTTGCTGAAGAGGCGCGACTTTTTGGAGGGATGCGATTTTTGTTAAACACGAATCCGCATTTTGGGCGCGTTGCCATCTGTCCGGCGAAATTGAGGGGACATCTTTCCTTTGGCGCGCTGCGTTGCATTTAATATGCACGCCACGCGTCGACAGGGATTAGGCCTCGAGCCAAGCGTCGCGTATCTTTGCGAATCATTGTGCCTATAAAAGACAACAGTCTTTCAAGAGTCATCATTAGACTCTTCTTCTTCTTCACTGAGCTTTCTGTCGAGAGTTAAGAAAAAGCTTAAAAGCTCTTTTCTAGTTTTAACGTCTTCAGCACCGATTTCACGGTCGAAATGGCCCCAAAAGCTAAGCATGTGGCTTCGTCCTCGAGCACTGCTGCTCCTGAGACTCAGATGAGCGTTTCTTCCACGCAGGAGGCCCCTATTTCAGGTAGTAAAATCATCTGATTTAGTTTCCGCCATTGAAAGGGCTTAAAGAGTACTTTTAACTCTTAAGTCTCTTTTGAATGTGAACCAACAACACGAGGCTCATGCCTGTGTTTGATCTTCAGACGCGGCTCTTGAATTGGTAGGCAAGATGCAGATTTGATGACCTCTGCGTCTTTGCTTCATCAACTTGAGTCCGTACCTGTTTGTTGAATGCGGGTCTTGTTGAGCCTTTCGTTTTAGACTCAATGCTCAGAATATTTCTAAGTATGGGGAGTTCAGACGCAGACTTCTTATGATTCTCGCGTCTTGTAAGATCAGACGCGAGTTTTACTGAATTTTGCGTCTGAGTCGATACTTAGAAATTTTTCTAAGTTATGGATTTTAAAATGTGGGCTACATGCAAGCCTCGCATTCTCAAGCACTTAGCCATTTTCTTTTAGATTTCTGACCAAGTGTCTTCTTCATTACAGTGCGATACTCTTCTAGTCCTCTGTCCAAGAAGTGTCAATTTGGGCACGTAAGTGGCGCCGATAGAAATCTGACCTTCGTGCTTCAGAAAACCGCTCCTGTGACTTCCGGTAAATCAAAGGAGCGAAGGAAGAGGATCATCAAGGCCAGTATGGTGACCCTACGGGAAATTATCTCCGATGGATTATTTTAGACGGATTCCCGTACTTCGTTATGGAAGCCTGCTTTCCTCTTCAGTGATGCCATTGACGAGGATGATAGGACTCTGCATGACGGAGATTACAAGTAGCTCCGTCAGATAGGGGACAGGAGGTTCTTTCTTCCCAATATGGAGAGGATGTATTCCTTGTCCTATCTTCAGCACATGTCTGTTCATCTTGCGATGGATTAGGATCTTTCCCAGTTTGTCTCTGGCGTCTCTCTTGGCAGATTAGGTGCCAAGGAAGTATATTCTGCAGGCCATGGGAAAGATGTTTTCAGTTTATTTCCCGGGTTAGTTAGGCCTGAGTATCCGAAGGGAGAAACCCTCAGTTTGGCGCTACTTTCATCAACCAGTTTATGAAAGTTAGGGGTGATTTTCCCGTCGACTTTCGTCCGCTCGGGTGGGTTCATTCTACCAACAAATCCTGGTGGGGTAGGATGGTTGGATTTGTGCTTGTTGAGCTCGGGGCTCTGTTGTAGCAGGTGGGGCTATATCACTCGGTCAGGGCCGTACAGTATGGCCTCCCGCAAAGTTCTCACAATTTTTATGGTGTCCTGGAGCATTATAATCCTTTGACATGCATATTTTTTTACTCTAGTCGGAAAGATGGGGCTTGCTCTTCATGAACTGTATGAAGTCTCGGGCTTGTTATGGGATATGCCCCTTATAAAGAATATGTCCCGACTTCTGAGGAGCTTCATCTTCTGAAGAAAGAGGATCCTCAGGTATATGAGACGTATTGGAAAGTGCTGTGCCACTTCCACATCTGCGGCCAAATATCCTCCTGGAGGAACAGGGGTGTCAAGCAGATGTCTTGGGCGAGCTATCTATTCAATGGTATAAATGAGAAGGATAGCCCAGTGACTAGCCTGGCCCCTTGCACTGACGAGAAAATTGCTGAGAGGATCGATGCCTCTGCAAGCTCTTACACCACCGAGTCAAACGAAGACACTTTTAGACCAGATACGGTCTTTGAAAGTTTTCATCACCAGGCCCGAGTTCCCATTTCTAACTGGGCTCTATTGGCGGGCTTCCTCATGCTGTAGCTGAAACGTTGTGTGGTGCCAACACTGCCACATGAAGTAATTATTGCCGATGTTGTATACCCAGCAGTTTTGCTTGCCTACGGAAGGTCTATCGCCCTCCTTCCAACAATGGTGGCCGGAATTCAAAGTGGGTTACGGCCTCTGGTTAAAAGCCTGTGCCAAGTGGAGGCCATCGTCGACTCTGAGGGTATGCCAGAGGTTGATTCGGAGGGAAGGCCGAGAGTGAAGACCCCTAACCCCAGAATCGAGCTTCCATATGCGTACTTGATGGCTTGGTACGTTATGCACTGCCCTTCACTGATGACAGCGGTGCCACTTTCTGCATGTTTTGTTCCCTTCGTGCAGAAGCTAAAAAATTCGAGCTGGTCTTGCTATTACATGTTCTATGTTCGAAAATGTATTCTGAACACTTCAAACTATCAGCTTGACCGTTGCTTTTCCGAGATTGCTGGTGCGTCTTACGGAGATAAATTTGCCAACCTTGCGGGACCAGATGATTTCACAAGGCTGCCACTCGGAGTCTTCTGGTGGCTGATTAATATTTAGCCTGGATATCTGATCTTCCAGCAAGGGAATTCATGTACGATCGAGCCTTACATGCCCAGTCATTTCGGTCGGCAGTTCGGCTATTATCAACTATATTCGGCAACCCTAACGCTGGCCTCTGCTTCAGTAGAAATTTATTTGAAGGTGCCCAGGCGTGGTGCTACAGCGTGGCTGGAGGGACAAAAGCTGTTTTCAGCCTTCCTTACAAGACGCCTAATTGTTATACCAGTCTCAGCTTCTGTACTTGGTACTCCATGGCTAGTAGGATGCCTGATTTCAAAATAAATATCTCTTGCATTAAGAGCATCAAGGCGTCTTATAAGGACAAGTTGGAGTCCAACAAATGTATGTGAGGTATGGACGAATATCAGGTAGCCGAGAAAGAAACAGGAGGGGAAGCAGGGATGGGACCAAGGGCAGCACACCTAAGGGGCAGCCCGTTAAAAAGAGTCGGCAGGCTGTGTCCAAACGTTCCCACGGCTCTGCTTCCAAGGGTGAGCCTATCCTGAAGAAGGCTAGGAGGGAATCGGAGGCTGAAGCTTCAATGCCCAAGGTAGTTTCTTCTAGTGCTGAGGAGCAGGGGCAGGAAGAAAAAGAGGAAGAAGAAGTCCCCATCCTTCATCCTCGCGGTCTACGCAGCAGGGGCCCCGTGATCTTGGAAGAGGGGGAACTTGCGGGTGAGCCCGTCATGGCTGAAGAGGTCGAGCGACCCGAAGTTAATTTGGTGGTGAGGGATGAGGTTGAGATTCCGGAGGTCTCAACTCAGCCTGGGCCTTCTTCAGCTCATGGGAGAAAGGTGGAGGTGCAGCAGCCTGGGTCTCCCAGTGTATTGATGCTCACCTCGCGGGTTGTCGATCCCAGCCCTACTACTGGGGTACTTAGTGGTAAGGTCTCGATTGCTGAGATCTCTTGTGTTGAATTGTCGTCTTCATCGTCTGAAGAACATGGATATTATTCTGGCGAAGAAGTCAATTTTGGTAATGAACCCGCTCTTCTTGATACGAGCAAATTCTCGCATATCTCGGAGGAAGAGATACAGGGATTGACCCTGTGACGGTTTCACCGATAGCAATAATTGTTGCTACTGAAGGTATTTTCTTTGTCTTCTTGAACCGGTCCTCATCAAGTTAGGAAAGAGTTTTGACATTTCCTTTTGACTTTCTTTTACAGGGCTGGCTGCCGATAGTGAAGCCATAACTTCTCATATTGAGGAGATGATCCAAGTGCTGGCCCAGCAGGAGGGTCTTGAGGCTCCTATTACCGGAATGCCTCAAGAGAGTGCAATCTCGAGGTCGGGGAAGCCTCAACCCCATGTGACCTATCTAGGAATTTGCAATCTTCAGATTCTCAACTTAGTAAGAGAATACTGACGTATCAGATATTCTCCTTTTTATCGTTACCACTGACATTTTAATGTTGTGGTTTGCAGAAAGCACTGGGGTAGCTCAAGTAGAGGGTCCTGCAGCAAGCATTGGCGTAGAAGATAGCACAGTTCAAACTTCGGCCGGGGAGCCCAGTGCCATAGAGTTTGCTGTTGTTTATGTTGCAGTGGAAGCTGGTATAACAATAATTGTCCCGGAGGTGTTGGTGACTACCTCAGTATCTGACGAACCTATTATCGGCCTCACTCCTACGCAAGTTGAACTGGTTCCCGTCTCTCATCCTATCATGAAAAGGAGTCTGGGAGTACATCAGCAGGGTTATCTCAAGCTAACGACATCATGGAAGAGCTAGCCCGTCAAATGGTGCAACATTTTTTTACTTCCATGAGGTCCTGTGTTGACCTGATCCTTTCTGGGGGCAGTTCTTTTGAGTTTGCCCGGGTACTTCTCGAAAATCAGATCGAGAACATTGGTCATACTGGGAGTCCTTCGCAGGCTAGGGCGTGTCTGGTACAGGTTGAGCAGCTGGGGAACCACCTGAAGGAGCTCAAGACTTTGGAGAATGCTGGCTCAGTAGATGAGAATCGGACGACACTGAGTAAGCTTCTTGCCGCTCAAGAACATGAGCGAAAGGAGATGGAGGAACAAATAGCTGAAGAGGCCTGCCAACTCCAGCATTTCCAAGCTGACCACCAAAGACTGATTGGTGATTCCAAGAAATCTGAAATCGTCATACAGCGTGCAGAGCAGGTTATTGCCATTGCTCAAGTTACCATTACCAAGGCACAAGCCTTGATCGAGACCAATGAGCAGAAACTTATTACTGCTAGAAAAAGACTGGAGGAGCTGGAAACTACCAGGACACAAGTTGAAGAAAACCTCTCTGCTCATTCCTCTAGATTGGAGTCTCTTCAGGCGCAACTGGCTACGAAGAGATTTTTGTCTGAGGAAGAACTGTGGGTCCAAGCTCTGGTGGAGGCTGAAAGAGCACGTCAGCACGAGATGCATCGCCTCTGGGAACAAATCCGTTCTTTGGCGAAGAAGGATTATTAACCTTCTTCTCCTTTTTGTATTGTTCACCCCTTTTTTTGTAACACTCCATTTTTCAACAGTGTCTGTATTATTTTATCATTTTTGAATCAAATAATAAAAGTCTTCAAAGTTTTGTTTCATCTTTATCCTTTCAAATTCTTTGCTGGCTATAAATGAACTCAATTTTCACAACCGTAATCCTTGACTGTTTGTGAAAACGCAGTCTTTAGTCGACCATGAATAATAAACTCAGGCTGAACTGAGTTCTTGAGCGAGACGCGGCTCTTATTTGTAGTGGAGAGCAATTCTGAGAAACGCGACTCTGACCCGCTAACGGAGACGTCGTTCAGGCTCATCAAGGAAAACGCGCGAAATTTTCTTTTTGATAAGGACGCGACTCTGGCTCAAAAACAAAAAGGCATTATTCTGTAACGCGAATTGTGTTCTTCAGTAAAGGGAACGTGGCCTTCATACTTATGAAAGGGCGCGGCCCTTGATTCTGTCAGGATGTAGAATTTAGAATGTAATGGAGATGCGATCTTGGGCTCCTCAAGACTGACGCACGGATCTCAGCTAGCTGACATGGACGCGACATTGGCTCAATAGAGACGCGGATCTGGTCCTTTGAAAGGGCGCAAACTCAGGCTGTGTTGAATTTATGATGGAGATGTGTCTTTCATCTTGCAATAGAGGCGCAGTTTTGGGCCCCTCAAGAATGGCGCGCGAGACTCAGCTAGTTGATGAGGGCGCGGACTTCAGGATGCATCTTTTAAGGCTTATGAATTGGTGTGAACTCAAGACGCAATTCGGTGGACCCGGCTTGTTGAGGAGATACGACTTTAGACCACTTCAGAAGACGCGGTTTGTGACCCATTCAGTAGGAATGAAAGGAACACAGTCTTCAAGTTCATGAAAGGACGCGGGTTTCAGGACGCAACCTTTGAGTCTGCGCCTGACGCAGCCTCTTAAGCGTCACATGTAGTCCGTCTTAAAGATCTTGTTAGATCTTTAAATGCCAAGCCAGCGTTGACGATTTGAGACTTGTGTCCTCTGATGTTTCTCGAAGCGACAATCCACGCGTCAGCTCTTTATTGGGCTTTGACATTCGTGCAGGAATTAAGGCTGATGGCTCTGATTTTTACGCTATTAATTACAGGCCTTATAGCTTGCCTATAAATAGGCCTCACCCCCTTAACAGTCGATTATCTATACTGTTTTTCTTTGCGAGCATGTGCTCTGAAGGTCTTCGTCTTGATTTATCTATCTTCCCTTCAAGGGGATGTGTTCCAATGAACAGCAAGAACTCAAAGCTTCAATGCTTTCCGAACTCAAAGTTTTCATGCTTTCCTTTAATCTTCTCCAAAGATTATCGCTGTCAAATGATTTCAAGATCAAAAAGCATCGCTTTAAGTACCTTTTACGGTTGCGCCTTGATGCATAAAGTTCAACCTCTAGAGGGTTATTCCGCGGGTAGGAACCGCTTGTCGTCATGAAATACTCAGTCCCGCTGAGTTTCTATTTTTTGCCCCTCAAAGAGATTCGATCTCTTGATCTTCTTTTGAAGTCTGATTGATGCGCCCGTTATTCGAAAGTCGCGTCTTTTAAACTTCTTGTTGAAGCGTGAATTGATTGACCTCGAATTCTAACTCAAAATCTTTTGAATGCGAGTGTGATGAACTCTATATTTAGATCTTGAGACACGAGCTTTGTATGTAAAGTTCGCGTTTGAGGTTCTTGACTTAAAAATTTTAATTCTTTCGGGGCCTCTGGACTTGGATGTGGCAACTCCGTTTCTCAAACGCGGGTGTGGCGACTTCTGCGTCTGGTCTACCTTGCGTCCCGTATCTTGAACGCGGATCTAAAACCAGACCGCGTTCAGATCTGTGCGCGTCTGAAGTCCACAACTTCAACCGCGTCTGCCCCTAAACTTTTCTTTTTCTGACTTAACAGAATTTAGGCCTTCTGCACAGGTCATCCCGCGTCTGAAGTTTACAACTACAATCGCGTTTGCCCTTCAGCTTTTCTGTTTCTGTCTTAACAGAATTTTAACCTTCTAGTTTTTTTTCTTTTAGATTCTCGCAGTCTCAGTCAGCCTTTAGCATCTTATTGGGCCCTTGGGAGAATATTTCGACCAGCGAACTTGTTCGATGGCCGAGCACTGGAGAAATCAAGGCTCCTGTTTATGGGCGAGGAGGATTTGCGCGACTGATGACATCCGTCAAGACCTTATTGGATATAATGCACCGCACTGCCCCGGGTTTGTCATGGTCACAGTGGGTATGGTGGTAGATATGGTGGTGGTTATGGTCCTCTTGCAGGTCACGGGAAAGAGGACGTCACCTGTAAGGTCTCGGATCCTCCCTTCACCAATCTTACCCCCATAAGTGACATCGACGAAAAACCCATACTCATTAGATGACTTTCTGGTGGTGGAGATGTTCATCAATGAAGGATCATGGCCCACACCAGTTGGTCGGGTGGAATCAGAAGGTTCTGCTGCATTTCGACATCGAGAAACACCATTGTTCTCGGTCAGCGATCGGCTCCTTCAATGTTTACATCATGCATCATGATATAATCAGCATCCGATCGTCTCAACATTGCTCAGCCTTTCTTCGGCGCTCTTCCAAACATCTTGTATTGGAGTAGTAAAAATGCCTCAAGGAGTGAGTGCAATATTTTACTGCGAGAGAGGGACTTCTTTGTACTCCTTTATTGTAACACTCAATCCTATTGTATAAGAAAGCGTCTTGTATCACTTTCATATGTTTAAATATCAAAAAAGTGACACTTTTTCTTGTCTCCTTATATGTCTTGAACTTCACTTTTTTTAAAAAAAATCAGACAAATAGAAGTAAGAATCTTTGACTTACTAAAATGTGATAATAATCTAATGAGTCAAAGGGGGGAAAAAAATCCTATTTCAGGAATTCAAGAATGCTGTCAGAGGTGTGATATAACTTGACAGGAGTAAAATAGTTCTTGTGGACCTGCCAATCTATAAATGAGAATGACAAGTGAAATTTGTACCCCACGGAGGATTACAAATGAGTTTTCATCAAAAAGTTTAGTATTAACTTGACTAAGACTCAGTTGGAATTTAATGAAAATACTGTTAGAGGTGTAATGTTAACCTAATAATATTTTCTAAGTGGACTTGTTATTCTGTTAACAAGAATAACAAGTGGACTAGACTCGCGGGGGGGAATCTAGAAGAACTTTTACCGTTAGAGGTGTGATATTAACTTAACGGGTTGAATTAAATCTTATCAGAAGTTGGATGTTAACTTGACAAGGATGTGAGTCAGAGGTGTGATATTAACTTGACTCAAGAGTGTTTCAGCTTTATTCAGGAAAACTGAAAGCGTCACTGTCATAGGTGTAATGTTAAACCAGGCAGTGGGGGTAATGCTAGAGGTGTAATTTTGAACTTGGCATTGGTCATCTCGATCTTGACAAGAAAGTCTGAGGGAAAGTCATGGCCATAGGTGTATTATTGAACTTAGAAATGAACTGGACGCTAGAGGTGTGATGTCAAACTTAGCATCGCTCATCTCAGCTTTGATATGGAAGCCTGAGGAAAAGTAACTGTCAGAAGTTTAATATTGAACTTGACAGCAACTCAATCACTATTAGAGGTGTAGTGTTAAACTTAACAGTAATCTGTCAGAGGTGTGATATTAATCTGACAGTAGTCAATTTGCGGTATGAGCAATTTTGAGAATTTGTCATTCTATTGATGAGAATGATAAGTGAAGTTTGGAATGTCAGAGGTGTAGTGTTAACTTGATAAATTTGAAGACCCCGCTACTCCATATAGAGTTGAGACAAGTGAAGTTCGTACTCGCTGGGGAGTATTGAAATTTTTCATTATCAGAGGTATAGTGTTAACATAGCAATGATCGTATTTGTGGACCTACCACTCTATGGAAGAGAATTGGTAGAGGTTTTTAGTGGAAAGTAAAACTGGACTGTTAGAGGTTTATATTAACGTCACAGAATCCAGTTCATTTCATTAGGGAGATGAACACCAGTATTTTTATGGTCCTACCATTCTGTGGGTGAGAATTGGTAAGAGATTTTATAGAAGAGAGTGGGACCAAGTCCACTAATATTTTTAGCAAACCCTCAGCTATCACATACCTTTACAATTATCGTTTGAGTTGGGCTAGCCATGCTATTTCCCTCAGTATGATGAGTTATCGAGAACTTATGTTGGGCTTAAAAGCCAACATTTTCCTCTATCCTTGGCCGTCGAGGCATCGGATGTCAATTAGAGGATTAACTAAGTTAAAACCAAACTTTCGCATTTTGTTTCTTTCTCAATATTTACATCAAGCATCATGATGCACCAGTGCTCGATCTAGTAAGGGAAAGAAACTCTTCTTAGATCTGGAGTTTTGATCAGAAGTGCTGTATTAACTTGATTGAGGAAAGAGTGCTATCAAGGATAGTATTTCTTCAAGAATTTGCCGTTGATTGGCATCATGAGCGTGTTACCGTTGAGGTTATGAGACGATATGCTCCATTTGAGTAGACTGACTCCACTACATATGGTCCTCCCATTTGGGTTAGAATTTTCCTTTTATCTTATGTGTCATTACCATAGGTCTTCTGACAGCTAAGACAAGGTCACCTTTCTTGAAAGTTCATTCCTTAACTTTCTTATTGAAGGCTGGTAATTCGAGCTTGATAGAGCTCGATTTGTTATTAGGCTTGCAGACATTTATCATCTAAAGTCTCCAGTTCTTGGAGTCGCAGTTGATGTTTCTCCTCATTTGTCATCTCTGCTATCAAGGCGACATGTAGAGTTGGAATTTGAATTTCTAATGGAAGTACGACTCACACCCATATACAAAAGAGAATGGTGTACCTTTCGTTGGAGTTCGAACTGTCGTGCGATAGGCCTATAAGCATTCACCTAATTTGTCGTCCCAATCACGTTGGCTTTTTGAGATAAATTCTTGAGAAGCTTGCCAATAGTCTTGTTGAAAGCTTCTACAAGGCCGTTAGCAGCTGGGTAGTATGCCATTGAGGACACACTCTGGATCCTGAATTTGTTGCAAAATCTCTGAAAAGCCTGACTGACGAACTGTGACCCTTTGTCATGGACAATTCGCCATAGCACACCAAACGGTAGATGACGTGATGTTTTACGAATTTGATCACATCAGATGTCTTTACCTCCCTCAAAAGGATAACTTCGGCCCATTTAGAGAAGTAATCGGTTATGGCTAAGATGAACCGGTGTCCTTTGGATGATGGTGGCTTATAGGGCTGACTACGTCCATCCCCACATCTCAAATGGCCAGGTAGAAGTTGTAGAGTAAAGATACCCTGGTGCTTGGTGGATAAAATCGCCATGGACTTGGCAGGCGTGACATCATTTGGCATAAGTGATGGCGTCAGGGATCATCCTGGGCCAATAATATCCTAATCTTCAGAGTCGATCCCCAAGCTTTGGACTAGATTGATAAGCTCTACACATGCCGTCATGCGCTTCTTTGAGTACCTCCTGCGCCTCTTTTCATGACAGACAGCGGAGCAAGATCCGTCATGCGATCGACGATACATTACTCGCGTGATCGCATTATAGTAGAATTTGAGGTATTTCATTCTAATGGCGGACACTTCTTGGGATCATCAGGAAGGATGCCATACAAGGCATAGTCAATGCAAGGGAATCGCCAATCTCTAGGCTCTGGACCGGCTGATGACTCAAGAGCTTCTTTGACTTGACAACCTCCTGTCAGCTTTTAGTGATCTTCAAAAGTGATTCTTGGGCAATACAAGTAGTGATTGTAGACAAGTATTTTCTCTTACTACTCCAGCTGGAAGGGCTAAAGAGGCAGCGAGAGATGCCAGTGCATCTGCATGCACATTTTGCTGGCGTAGTACATGGTCGATGTAAAAGTTTTCGAAACCCTCAGCCATAGAGATAGTTGCCTTATAATAGGGTATTAAGTCTTTATGTCTGATTTCGTACTCCCCGCGACTTGGTTAACGATGAGTTTAGAGTCACCATATGCCTCGAGATTTTTAACGCAATCTCATCGGCGATTTGCATTCCAATCAAGAGGGCATTGTATTCCGCTACGTTGTTAGAGCAGGGCTCGGTAATGAGAAAGCTCGAGGAATCACATAGTTCTGTGGGGAGACGAGTACTATCCCTACTCGGCTATTACATGCCCTTGTGGACCTGTTCTCGATGCACCGTCGAAGAAGAGTTGCCACACTTGTCTTTCAAAAGATGTCTGGTCAAACAAACTTCAGTGACTTCGTTTGGGAGATCCTCATAAAGTTTGGTTGTCCTCGGATCTGGATGCTCAGCCAGGAAATCTGCCACGCTTGTCCCTTCACGGCTTTTTGTGGTAAAAAGCGCATTTCATATTAGGATAGCAGTATGGCCCATTTTGCCAGTCAACTGTTTAGTGATGATGGCTGCGTCATGAGTAACCTCAAAAGGTTAACCCTTGATATGATGTTATCGTCTGGCCCACAAGTAGTGTCGCATTTTCTAGACAACGAATACTAATGCCAAACATTTCTTTTCGGTCAGGTTGTACCGATACTCAGCTCCGATCATAGTCCTACTCAGGTAGTAGATTGCTTGCTCATGTCCTTGATCATTATTCTGGGCTAACAAAGCTCCTAAAGAATGATCCATCGCTCGAACATATATCAGGAAAGGTTTTTCAGACACCGGAGCTGTAAGGACGGTGGTTGTGTGAGGTATCATTTGATTTCCTCGAATGCTTGTTGGCAAGCATCATCCAAGATGAATGAGACACCCTTTTCAACAATTGATAAAGGGTTGGCATCTTTCAGAGAGATTTGAGATAAACCTTTGGATGTATGCCAGTCGTTCTTACAATCCCCTAAGCTCCCTAAGGTTTCTTGAAGGTTGCATCTCCTGGATAGCGCGAACTTTTTTTCGGGTCTAAATGAATTCCTGTGGAAGTTACCACAAACCCTAGAAATTTTCCGCTGGCCACCCCAAGGAAGGATTTGGTAGGGTTCATCTTCACTGATGTGCCCGCATGATTTCGAAGATTGTCTTCAGAGGCTATTTGATCACCTTTGGTGCGGCTTTTCACTGCAATGTCGTCAACATAACATTCCACTATTTTACGCATGTGCTTGTGAAAAATTGCATTCATAGCTCTCTGATATGTGGCCCCCGCATTCTTTAATCCGAAGGGCATGACAGTATAGCAATATACCCCGAGTGGTGTCCTAAAAAGAAGTATGGTTTCATCATCATGATACATTTTGATTTGATTATACTCTGAGAATCCAACCATGAAGGACATTCGCTCAAACCCGCACGTATTGTCAATCATGACGTCCGTGATTGGGAGAGGAAATTCGTCTTTGGGACAGGCCTCATTTAGATCGCGAAAATCAATACAAATGCAGATCTTTCCGTTCTTTTTGGCAATGGGGACGATATTGGCTACCCAATAAGGATGTTACTCTTCCCTAATGAAGCCAGAGTCTATGAGTTTTTTGACTTCTGACTGGATTGCTTCCATTATTTCTGGACGGAACTGTCGCTGCTGTTGTGACTGGCTTCACGTCTGAATAAATGTTAAGACGATGCATAGCCACTCGAGGATCAAGCCCAAGCATATCCTCTTAATTTCAAGCAAAAACATCAATATACTCTCGCACAAGAGATATTAAATCTTCTTTCTCGGAGGATGATAGGCTTTCACTTATAAAGATGGGCTTAGGATTAGCCTCATGTCCCAGATTAATCTGGGTAACTTTATCCTCCGTGGGTGGCTCGCGCTGTTCAAAGCGAGTATCCCAGAGAGTATTAGGTGTTTGATCCAAGGATCTGTATTGGATCATTTCTTCATCTCTGTCTTTCAGGTGGCTTGCTGAAATCATATATACTGAAAGTTCTCCGAAGAGATTGCCAACACTAATATCCGACTCCCACGATGACGTGCTAGATGAGTAGTTATGGTATAGTAACTTTTCAGACTCAGAGGCTAACAGAATTGGGTTGACACATAATCCAAACCCCTGCGAGTTCAATGGTAATAATCAGGGGTTTTCCCTTTCGGACAAAAGACCAGAGTAGTGTTCTCCTTCCTTTGCTGAAGTTCAACCCTGGACCGTTTTTCAGATCATACCCCATGCTTTCCATCATTCTGAGTACATTTGGCTCATAATGGGTGAACTGAGGAGGTTCATTCTCGCTTTCTGACTCTTCACGAGACATCAGTTCGGACTTGATTTGTCGAAAAGGATTGGTCTTTGGCCTTTACTTCTTACTGGGACCATGAATATTGATTCTTGTGCATCACCGACATCTTGGTACGTTTCGAGGATGACTTCATTGGTACATGCATTGATGTCAGAGTATCCATTGCCGACCAGGGGTCATTATCCACTTCGGTACTAGTGTTGATGGCACTGAATCAGAAGCGAGCACAGAAACGTAAGTCAAATTTAAATTCTCATTAATATACCACCCGCCTACATCATTGGCAGTGTTATTAACATCGAGCTTATTAATACTCGTTACAAGGGGATCTAATCCCACATGCACTCATCTTTCTCTGGCTCAGTGTCAGCTTCATTACTAGAGTCTGGTTCCTCTAGTTGTAGGTTCTCATTTGTTTTCAAATAGCCTAGTACAGGAGAGAGTCTGTGAAATAATTCTCTACCCCCTTGAATGGATGCCTTTCAGCAATCAACGTTCGTACTTTCCCACTTTTGTCGATGTATTTCATAACTTGGTGGAGAGTGGAAAGGACGATGGAATTACCATGAATCTATGGTCGTTCAAGCAGCAAATTGTATGAAGTGTCGGCATCAATCACATAGCATGTCACTTCGGACTTTAAATCCCCAATTTGGCATTTGAGCTTGATCTTTCCCATTGGGCGCGTACCATTGGCATTGAAACTATAAATGCTAGTCTTGATGGCGCTCAATCAGTGAGTAGGAATCCCTAAATGTTGCATGACCCGGCGAGGCATAATGCTAAATGCGGATCCGGATTTACCTGAATGCGGCTTACTTCAGATGATCCAATATACCCTGTGAAGTATAGGGCCGATCATGTTTCCCTTTAACCTACATATCATCTACCATGAAGGTGATGCAGGGATCATTTTGGGAGTCATGGAGGCAATCTTCTACATCTTCCTCCTATGGTCCACCAGGTATCTGGGTCATGAAGACCTCAGCATTAGGTAGGCTTCACTCAGAGCTTCTCTGGTTGATTTTGATAGCCTCAGGAGCTCGTAAAGGGTGATTCTGGCCGGGATATTGGCCAGTTGAGCTAGGACGTCGAAGCTGTAAGGTGTTGTAGATCCTTCCGCGTTATCCTTTGGGAGAGCTTTAGAAAACCGAAGCTCTTTCTACTTCTCCACTAGTTGTTTTGTGGAAGGCTTGGCTGACTCTGTAGTGGGTTTAGGAGGGCTTGCCACCATTTCGTCATACTTTTTAAATATGACTGACCGAACGAGTTTCTGTCACGAGTGGTTTATTAGGTTCTGCAGCAAAAACTATTGTTTTCTCTTCTAAATCAGTTAGTGAGGGGACGTTAGTTTCTGCTTCTCAGGAAGAAGCGTACACCATATTACAGGACGAAGCTTTCGCCTTGCCTTTGCCCTTCTGCTGGTAACAGTGATCCATTGCTGGTTGTCCACCAGGTCGGGATGAACTCACATAACTTCCCCTTGAGGTATGGGGACAGGTACAAGACCCTTCTCTTGTTGATGATGAGAGTCCATATTGATCATTCTTAGTTCCCCTTTCAGGATGGGAACTACTCCGGAGGATGCTGGAGGTTGTCTTCCAAACTGGAGGAATGATGTCATATTAGCCGTCACTTTCTTCTGCTCTGGACGGAGTTTTAATACCTTTGCATCAATTAGGGCCTGAAGGATGTCTTTGAAGACATAGCAACTCTTAGTGGGGTGTCCTAGCATCCTCTGATACAGGCAGTAGTTAGGATTATCGGTTTTACTGACTTTTTTCAGGACGTCTAGCTTCAGGGAGCTTCAATCTGTTACTCTTGTTGAGTAACTTGAACAACGAATCAACATATTCATCTTTGAAGGAATACTGCTTATTAACGCGTGGCTGACTTGAAGAGCCACTTTTCTTGACCGGCTGAGGTTTGACAGGGGATTTAGCCTCTGTCGCCAAGTTATCTTTCCTCTTTAGTTGAAAAGATATTTCTAGTGTGCGCCTTGTCGACCTTTCGGGTCTGGGCTTTTTTTTCTTGCCCTAATCCTGGCGATAATTTCTTCAGTCTGTTCACCTTGCTGGACCAATTGCTTCTAGAGGTGTGGCTTTCAGCAACTCCTATTTGGGTTAGGAGCAACGTTTGTAGATTGTGGCAGCATGTTTCTACCAGGGTGACCTGGGTCATACCGCTAGGACATCGGAGTACCATATTCCGAAATCTTTCTACAAACGATTTGACTGACTCTCCCTTTCGTTGTGATTGGTCGCTAATATTGCATATTTAATATCATATGTCCATACTTATTTAGAATAAAAAGCCTGCATTGTCCTAATTAATTGTTTAATTTATTTGCAGACCAATCCTTAAGGAGATGAAGAGAAATGAGCCCAAAGCCACCAGAATTCTGAATTAAATCAGAGTTAATTCGCACACATAAAATCAGGGCAAAATCAAGAGGTTGAAACGGTTGAGAAGAATCCTCTCAGAATCGATCGGTAAAAGCCAAGAATCCAAGGTCATTTCTTCAGAATCCGGGAGCTTAAACGACAAAACCAACAAAGGATAAAGCCAGAAGAAACCCCGGAGAGACCACCAACAGGGTGTGGCCATCTGGCCACACCCTGGCCGCGAAAACGCAGCTTGGGCCGCGTTTCCGCGGCAATCTTGGGGAGTTAGGGGGAGCGTTTGCTCCCCGACCTCCCCGGGATTCTGGTTGTTGGGTTTTGGCCTATAAAAGGGCAATTGTTGTGCTGAAATCGGAGGCCAATGCAGATTAGGATTTAGCCTAGTTTTAATTCTTTGTAGTTTAGGTTTTCTTTTCTTGTTATGTAATTTGTATGTAACTTAGGGTAGAAGAAGATTCATGTAAGTAAGAGAGAGAGGCTAAAAGTGAGAGTGACACCGACGATGTACCTTCCTCTTTCTTCCATTGTCTCTGCAATTAATAAAGGTAAAAGTTCCTTTTATGTTTGTATTTTCTTTTGTTTCGTCTTCCTCTTCTACTTACCTTGGTTTTGTTGTTGAGTGTACAAGTGAATTCCAAAGCAAGTATACTAAGCTACGTGAGAGCCAGCGATAGTTCATGAAGACGTTCTCCTCTTCCAAGCTCCGCATCACTTCGTTCTTCTTATGCTTGATGATATAATGTGCACGGGGACTGAGCTCGAGTTTATGATCTATGCGTTGAACGCCTCCGAAGTAAAAAGGTAGAACTTGCAAAAAGGTTCCAAGTAAGTCAACACTCAACCTAGGTAAGTATTTCTTCACTTTTCTCTCTTTCTTTTCTTTTACTTCTTTAGTATAGATCAACACCTCCTCAAACTCTTTCTTCTCCACTTCATTGTACATAGTCGCTTTTCATCGTTTTCTGATTTTTCACCTTCTTCATCTCTCGCTTTCTTCTTAACTTTAACCATTAACTTTCTTTTTCTTTTTCATAACATAAAACAGAGAAGAACTTTCACTTATTTCTTTAACGATTTCAATAAAAACCGTAAAGCTCCATCGCAAACCCTCCTTGTGGATCACGACCCGCATAGCCACTTGCTATAGCGGAAGAATTGAGCACTTGCACATTTCCTTTCTTAAGTTTTATAATCTCATATTTTGTGTGCAGGTTTTGCCTCAATCAAATTTTGGCGCCGTTGCCGGGGAGGGTAACATGTTTTATTGAAATCTGAATTTTTTTTGAAATTTTTAGAAACTAAACGAATGTTCTTCTCTGTTGCAGGTTACAGGCATTCAAAGTAGGAAATTAAATTTGCAGTGACATACAAGTGGCCTTGGGCCTCTGCTCTAGAAAGCAGAGACCAAGGGCCCTCTGAATTGCCGCGTTTCCACGGCAAAAGCCGCAGAACCGTGGCAATGAAGAGTAACTACTAACAGCTTTTTGCAGGGGCTGCTTAGTTTATAAAAATTCTAGTTTGCTACAATTCTTTATTTCCTATAGCCATCACATAAGCCTGCTAATAATTAACAGTAAAACGTTTGTTGCAAAAGTTAAAAATGATTAGACGTTTGCATTTTAGGCACACGTTTTTTCAATCATTTATTTTTATTGTTGAAGAGTGCTGGAGCAAGGTACGTATGCATTGCATTTAGCATAGGACTCACTTCTTGGTTGATTTATATCGCTTGAGTGAATCTTACATATCTTGTACACTTGCACTAATTGATTTAAGGGCACCAACCCAATAACAAGATAAGGTGGGGATTAATCACCCTTCCTTAGCCCAAAAATCAGAATCCAAGCACTCACTACCCAAGCCTAACTTAAAATGAGTAGACGTTGGCCCTAGAGACATCTCGGACTCAATGGGAGATTATCCTAAGGGGGAAAGGTGTTGGAACTTGACTCTTGCCAAATCAGTGTCTAGGAAAGGGATTAAGGGCCGAAAGCCCGAAGGTTGGTGGTTATTTAATTAAGGAACGTCTTTTGACGAAAACCTCCCACCAACCTTACCCTGACCTGGCTGATTAGCTTGTGGTCAAAGTCTACATTAAACCTCCCGTGGACAGTCTAACCAGTTAGGAGTCGTCTAGGTCTAGGTCTACCCTAACTTAGGTTAGAAATTTTTCTTTCTTGATTGTTTATTGTTTGCTTTTCTTTCTTTTTTGTGTGTATTCTATGTGTGATGTGATATGGCTATAATAATAATTTTTTCAACTTCAATAATAATCCATATTACACGCCGAGTTCATTTTCGGATATTACCAACCCGGCATATCATGACTTTAACCAACCTAGTGTGCGGGTTGGTCTTATCCGAATCAATATAACCCATGTCCCCCATCGTATGACTATAATTTCCATAACGATTTCAACTCTTCACAGAGTCAGTGGGGATTCACCTACCCCGAGTCCAATTTTCAACCAAATTGTCCTCCTTCTCCACCTAGTCCACAATATTTTCAAGATTCATACTCAGTTCCACCCGTCCAAAATAGGAAACCATCAATTTTGGAACGGAGTATGCGTGAGTCCAAACAACAATCACAAAATCTGATGGACTCACAATTTCACTACCACTTCCAAAATAACTCTTCATCTTTTCAACAAGACAATGAACCCATCAACTATGAAAAGATGCTAGAAGTCATGACTCATGCTCAAAATGCTCGTAATCGTGACATAGATATGATGGTCGAATCTCTACGTTCTCACCGTTTGACCAGTTCTGATGTCACTAGCCATTCTGTTAGAGCCGAAGAGTCATGTAGTTTTGGAAATCAAGATTCTATTTCAGAACAACCATTTGAACTTGTCCAAACTCTAATTTTGAAAAAGATATTGATAGTTTAGCAAGTTATCCTTTTCCTGAAATAGAACTTGAAAATGAATATGATCTTGAACCCCAACTTAGTGATTCAATTCTTCTTCCTGATTCAATAATGACTCCGGTATCTTTACCTGACTTCAATCTTTTCCCGGAGTCGACATTGGATCCTGTTCCAATTCATAATGAAATTGAATCACCATCTTGAGGATCATATTGAACTTGACCAGTTATACACTTTTGAAGATCCTATTGACAAATGGCAAGTTCTCCATTTTTTGATATTGAACTCAATGAGATATGTGGACCTAGATTCTCAAATCTGTGATCCAGTTCAACTTTCTGAATCAATCTTGACTCTGTTGTGTTACCAAACTTGAGTAATATTTTAGAGTCAGTTTGATTCCTCCACCTATCATTCCTGAACTAAAATCACCCATATTAGGTCACATTTCATTGTTGGAAAATACATGTGGACTGGAGTTTCAACTTCTTGACTTGGACCCAATTTCTGAACCTATTTCGACTCCTGAATCTTTACTTGACTTAAGTCACCTTCCTGAGTCGGTATTAGTTCCTGTCCTTCCTGAGTCCAAGTCAACCGTTCTATCATTTCATACTCCATTCTGGGACGAGGTGGTTGACAAATTTGACTCCGAAATTAGTTATGGAATATGGAAATTAGATGGGGTAAATACTTAATAAAAATCCTTAATGGACATATCTTTTAGTGGGTTATATTAAAGAAACTTCTGGTGGGTTCCTCCGAGACTCAAGAAAAGTTGATTGGGCCGCGTTTCGTGGACCAATCAGACCACCACCAGAACCACCACCTTAAGGTAACACTTTCCTTCCCTGTCGTCTTTTTCATGCATCTATGCATTAATTCATACATTGAGGACAATGCATGAGATAGGTGTGGGGGAGGGTCTAACATAACTTTTCTTTTCTTTAAAAAAAAAATTAACATTTTTCTTTACTTTTAAAAACTTTTTGAAAAATAGAAACAATATTTGACTTATTTTTGTAAGAAATTAAGTTAATTTTAAGGAATAGGAAAATCCAAATAGGATTTCTTATACTTGGTCAAAATAAGATTATTTGTTTGATTTATAGAGTTAGAAAGATAATTGTCAAAGTAATTTGGTCTTGATCTTTACCTTGATGAAATATGCACACTTCATACACTTACACACTTGAGTTCAAAAACAAAGATTCTTATGCTTATAAATATATATAATATATATATATATATATATATATATATATATATATATATATAAACAAATCTAATTATTGATTAGCTAGGTGCTTTGGCCTAGAAAGCCTTAGTATTTATGCAAAAGAAAATTAGATGAGTTTGAAAAAGAAAAAATAACAACAAGTCTAATTATTGATTAGCTAGGTGCTTTGCCTAAGCAAGCCTTAGTATTTATGCAAAAGATAATTAGATGAGTTTAAAAAAAATGTGTATCCTCTGATTAAGCTGGGTATTTATGCCTCATGAAGCATAAGTGTTCACGCCTAAAAGGGGTACATCGTATAAATAAAAACCTTGGTTTCGTGGCCTTATCTGCTCGAGTATTTAAGTCCTTAGGGGTGTTTTCTCACCTGGTGCCCTAAAACTGTCCAGTTTGGGTGTCACCGACTGAATGCTTGTTACATGGGCAGATTAGAAAGCCTAATGAAATTGAGGAATAAAACAAAAAAAAAGAGTATATATAAATAAATAAGGCATAAGAGTTAGAGTTAATGAACCCTAAGTCAAAATTTTCACAGTCACAAGGTGCATATGACTTAGGGTAAAGTAATAAACTAGATGAGAAGTACAATTTGACTCCTCACTTTGATTGATAACAAATTTTGAATAGAGACTAAGTTTAGGAATAAAAAATTCAGTTTTCCTATAACTTATAGATTGCTTAGATCTTACAATCATATTTCAAATATTTTTCTCTTTCAAAATGCTTTTCGAAAATACTAACTCTTTATTTCCCTTTCTTTATGAATTTTGTGGGTGTAATCCGCTGAAAACCCTCACGAGATAACACTCCTCTAGGGGAAACCTAGAGGTTTAACGGCTTGTTGCACATGCTCAGTGCAATCGCGTGACCTGCGAAAGTGGTCTAATAATCCTTAGTATAGTTTAGTTGTTTTGCTCGAGGACGAGCAAAAGATAGGTATGGGGGTGTGATGGTCGCTAATATTGCATATTTAATATCATATGTCCATACTTATTTTAGAATAAAAAGCCTGCATTGTCCTAATTAATTGTTTAATTTTTGCAGCCCAATCCTTAAGGAGATGAAGAGAAATGAGCCAAAAAGCCCACCAGAATTCTGAATTAAATCAGAGTTAATTCGCACACATAAAATCAGGGCAAAATCAAGAGCTGAAACCGGTTGAGAAGAATCCTCTCAGAATCGATCGGTTAAAGCCAAGAATCCAAGGTCATTTCTTCAGAATCCGGAGCTCAAACGACAAAACCAACAAAAATAAAGCCAGAAGAAACCCCCGGAGAGCCACCAACAGGGTGTGGCCATCTGGCCACACCCTGGCCGGGGAAACGTGGCTTGGGCCGCGTTTCCACAACAATCTTGGGGAGTTAGGGGGAGCGTTTGCTCCCCGACCTCCCCGGGATTCTGGTTGTTGGGTTTTTGGCCTATAAAAGGGCAATTGTTGTGCTGAAATCGGAGGCCAATGCAGATTAGGATTTAGCCTAGTTTTAATCTTTGTAGTTTAGTTTTTTTTCTTTTCTTGTTATGTAATTTGTATGTAATTTAGGGTAGAAGAAGATTCATGTAAGTAAGAGAGAGAGGCTGAAGTTGAGAGTGACACGACGATGTACCCTCCTCCTTTCTTCCATTGTCTCTGCAATTAATAAAGGTAAAAGTTCCTTTATGTTTGTATTTTCTTTTGTTTCGTCTTCCTCTTCTACTTTACCTTAGTTGTTGTTGTTGAGTGTACAAGTGAATTCCAAAGCAAGTATAACTAAGCTACGTGAGAGCCAGCGATAGTTTGAAGACGTTCTCCTCTTCCAAGCTCCGCATCACTTCGTTCTTCTTATGCTTGACGATATAATGTGCACGGGGACCGAGCTCGAGTTTATGATCTATGCGTTGAACGCCTCCGAAGCAAAAGGTAGAACTTGCAAAAAGGTTCCAAGTAAGTCAACACTCAACCTAGGTAAGTATTTCTTCACTTTCTCTCTTTCTTTTCTTTTACTTCTTTAGTATAGATCAACACCTCCTCAAACTCTTTCTTCTCCACTTCATTGTACATAGTCGCTTTTCATCGTTTTCTGATTCATCGTTTTCTGATTTTCCACCTTCTTCATCTCTCGCTTTCTTCTTAACTTTAACCATTAACTTCTTTTCTTTTTCATAACATAAAACAGAGAAGAACTTTCGCTTATTTTCTTAACGATTTCAATAAAAAACCGTAAAGCTTCCATCGCAAACCCTCCTTGTGGATCACGACCCGCATAGCCACTTGCTATAGCGGAAGAATTGAGCACTTGCACATTTCCTTTCTTAAGTTCTATAATCTCGTATTTTGTGTGCAGGTTTGCCTCAATCACGTTGCTTTGTGGCCAAAAGAGTAGGCATTGTGATTTCTAAGTCATCTTCAAAGAAGCGTGTTAGGAAGAGCTTCTCCAGATCACTCCCATTTTTAATGGAACTTTCTGGGAGCTTCATGAACCATTCAAAGGCAAGCCCTTTTAGAGTGCCGATGAACAAACGTACCAAGATGGTATCATTATCTATCACGTTTCCCGTTTGAGACTTGAAATAGTAGATATGTTGGTTCGGTGACCCTTTACCGTCAAATGCCTGTAGGGTCGGAGCTTTGAACTTGGGGGGTTATGCAACAAGGTCCCACTCGGCCGGATATGGCCAGACCACTCCTGCTTCTTGGAGGCCTTTCCGATTAGTAAGGGCCTCTAGACGTTGCTCCAATTGACTCATTCTTTTAGAATGAATCCTTCCATGTTCCAGGTTGCCTTCCCCCTTAGATGAGGATTTAGACGACTCAGAAGTAGATTGCTCTTTCTCCTCGATATACATAGAAGATGAGCTTTCTCCTTCTTTTCATTTGCCTTTAGACTTTTTAGAGGAGGTTTTGTCAGTTGACTTCCTCTTGTCTTCAAGCAATTGTGCCAGCATCTGTTTGAGGGAATCGATGGATTCTTGTTGAGTACGAATCATCTCAAATTGTTCCCTCTGGACCTGGGTTTGTTGCTCAAAGCGCCTGGCCGTCTCCTCAGGAGTATTTGTCATGTATATAAAGGCTTCCTTCTCTATGGAAGAGTTCGAAGCCTGCGACTCTGCAATGGCGGAATGTGAGTCATTTACTTCAATGCCCTGAGCTAAGGCACTGTAGTTGATCGGGACAATCGCTCCAGTCCGAGTGCGAGTATGCCGATACACTCCTCCTGGTTCCGTATCAGACTCGAAGCTGACCACTGGTTGTTTTCTCCTACTTTTGCTTGCCATGTTTGCAGTGATTTCAGGGTACTCCGCGTCAGAGAAGGTCCTCCTTCTACGGGAGCGATATCTTTTAGCTGATCGGGAAGTTGGGGTCGACTGTCTGAATATCGACTGTCGGCTCACATGTGAACTACGGCGGCACTCAGAGAGCATTACTGTGATAAGCCATTCACAGCAACAAGATGGAGTGATCAAATTAGCACTCCTCTTCCTTGTCACATAATCTCTTAGGTCCGTGGGAGGGGGATCGAAAAGATTGGCCTCGGATTGTCAAGGGCTTTTCAGCTTTTGAGAGCTATCCTTGCTTCGCAAAGCTGTGACGCAAGGTTCTAAGACGCGGAGCTCACGTCCTATAAGATAAACGTAGCTCTCGCGTTTGGCTCTGAAACGCGAGTCTTGCGCCTCTGCTGAGAAGAGACGCGGCTCTCGCGTTGCTGATTGTTGCATCCAGGTAGCGACACTTGAGAAACGCAGGCTTTCTGGGTCCCACGTATAAATGTAGAGGTGCGGTCTCGTGTCTCGGATGAGGGGCACGGACCTCGTGCTGTTGATCGTCGTGTTTGAGAAGTGGATCTTCAGAAACGCAAGTTTGGTGAGCCTCACGTTTAGGTTTCCAAACGCGGACTTCATGTGTCTGACATGATTCAGAAGAAACGCGGGTTTGAACCCGCGTCCTACCTCTATTGGGTAGACAGTTGTTCCAGCTTGTAGTTGACGCGTACGCTGTCTCTATCGTCGCTCAGCATTCCGGTACGTCGTACGGTTAATGGGAACCCCCGGTAACTTGGCGCTGAGGAAGGGGATGGGCATGAATAGGCTGAACATCAGCAACGTTAACCACGCGGGTCTCATGGGAGACGTTGACGCGGGCGTTACGTATGATGCGGTTAGCCACGACATCCTTCTTGCCAGTCACGTCTGAGGGGATCTCAGAATGGACTCGAGAACAAGTCCCCGACGAGACTTTGTGGTAGACCCACATCTTAGGGCTCTTAGAGCCGGAAGAGAGGAACTCTTCATACTTTGCCTGGTCGAACTCCACGATAAGTGATTCGACCGTTTTTCCCATATAGGTAATGTCACCTTGCGCCACAACTTGCTCGTCAGTAGAGAAAGTTGTCCCCATTGGAGTCGCCATCTCTTGTTTGGTGGAAAAATTGAAGTTCGAGAAGTAAATTCTTTATTTGATTGTAAAGAAAGTTACAGCGGATTAATAATCCTCTTACAAGAGAGGGAAGATATTCAAGTTTGAATCTCCCTTTGTTTAGTGCTGGGTTCTTGATGCGGATGTGGAAAGTGAATCTTATTTTCTGTTGACCAGATGAACGTCAGGGCCTTTTGAGAATCCTCTCTTTGGATAGTAGACGAAGTAACACAGCTTCTGTCCGCCAAGAATCTCAAAGAGAGTGTAGGCAAAAACGAACTTATACGCAGCAAGTTGTTAGAAGAGTTGAACTCTCTTTTTCTTCAGCTGGAAAGCTTGGTGTTTCTACGACTTATAACTGAAGTTCTTTTTTACCAAGAAGTATCTGACCCCTTTTTTTTGACCTTTCTACCTCTCTTCCATAGCAAACTGGACCATTTACAGAGGTTTCTGGGGGTAAACGTGTCCTCTAAAAATACTCCATAATGGGGTTAACTCCCTCACTACGTGGGCAGTAATTGACCCAATAATGAGGGCAGTTACAACTGAGACGCAGGTTTTGAGCCTTGCGTTTTGCTGCTGAAGTAATGCTTGAGAGACGCAGGTTTTCAGCTCTGCGTCAAGCTTCGCGTGAGACGCGGGCTTTGGACTCTGCGTCTTGGCACTGCAATAATGCTTAGACGCGAATTTCAACCCTCGCGTTTTTGGTCCTCGCAGTGATGTCGAGACGCGGGTTTCAACCCTCGCGTCTTGGTGCTGCACTGATGGCGATGACTAGACCTGCGTCTGGAGTTTGGATTCTACTTTTTGACGACTTATATTCAGTGATTTTTAGACAACCTACAGAGCTCTGTTGATACTATGAATCAAGATAATGGGAAACGAGAAATAAGAGATGTGGGATTCTAGAGGTGGCCCCGTGGTTTGGATCCACGTGGCACTTAGTCCCACACATCGCATATCAACAGCTCACATGTCCAGTAATGAAAAATAATCATGTAACGGGAATACAAGAATACTCATGTAACAATAATCTATGTGACATGAACAATGTTTAATATAACGGAAATACAAAGACAATCATCACATGCATGCAGGTGACTCTATGTTACAGAAATAATAATATCGGTGCATACAAGATCCGTGTAACAGGTCTACAAGTACATGCAATAATAGTATTCAGTATAACAAGTATTCACATGTGATAATAGTGTACCATGTCTTAGATCATCAGTTTACGCTAGTACTAATACGTGTAAGAACTGTGACCGTGTAATAGTGATACAACATATGAGATAATAGTGTCTAGGAACATGTTGTAATAGTGGCCAGTGTGTCAGTATTTGTGTAATAGTGATATATGTACATGAAATAATAGTATCTAATATAACGGATATTTACAGCAATACAGTGGCCAGTGTATCGGTGGGTCTGTAATGGTGATAGTGTAATAGGACAATGTTTGGTATAATGCAGTACACGTGTATCAGTGTACATGTAAAAATATTGAGTAACCATAATAGATGTCCATGAAGTATCAGTGTCCGGTGATGTAACAGATATAACAAAAACATGTTGAATAGATAAATCTACCCATTTAAATATTTCTTACAATATTATTAAAATGAAATTCTTTTAATTGATCATCTATCACTTATTTTTTTATATTAAAACATGAAGTAGATGAAAATATTATTTTATTATTTATTTTTACTAAAATATCATGCATATTCTTATTACAAGATATGACTTCTCGATAATTAAGTTATTAATTAACATTTAACGTGATTTACTCGTAATCACAATTTATTAGATAAAGCAAACAATCAAATTTAGTGAACCTGATAAAATATAATGTGTAAAAAGAAAACACTCACAAAAATATCCATGGGAAAGTAGCTCTCATTTCCACGATCGCAACGGTACCAGATCGTCCAGATCGGATACCGGATGCTCAAGATATTGCCCGTAAGCTAAAATTATAACAAAAGGGTTAATTATGTAATTTAAAAAATTTAGGATGAAATAAATTTATTTCACAGGGTTTTTAAGCAAAGTTACCTTTATAAGGATCATGTTTGGGTTGTTCGGGTCGGGTTCAGATCCACAACCCATACCCAATTAACTTAATTGTAAATGGGTTGTGGGTTAAACAGGTTTAATGGGTTTTGGGTTTCAAACTCTAACCCAATAGGGTTAAAGGGTTTGTATTAGGATTATGGTTTTAAACCCAATTGGGGGGAGGGGGAAGAGAGAGAGAGAGAGAGAAGGAATGAGAGAGAAGGGGCCAGGGGCAGGCGCCAGCCAGCCTCGTCGGCGCCGCCCAGAGAACGAGAGAGAGGGAAAGAGAAGGGAGAGAGAAAAAGAAAAGCAGGAAGAAAAAGAAGAAGGAGAAGAAAAAGAAGAAGGAGAAGGAGAAGGGAAGAAAAATGAGAGGGAGGGGATGGCGCCCGGCGAGGGGCGCAGTGGCGCCGGCCATCGGCCGCCTGGCCGCGGGTCAGGTCCCTCGATCTGGAATAGAGGGAGAGAAAGAGGGGGGGAGAGAGAGAGAGACAGTGAGGAAGAGAGAGGAATAGATAGAGAGAGCTGAGAATTGGGGGGGGAGAGAGCTGAGAATTGGGGGGAGAGAGAGAAAGATGAAAGAGGGAGAAAGAGAGAGGGAGAAGGTTTTATAGAAGGAGAAGATAGGCGGTTGGGTAAGGCGGTGGGAAGACTTAGGGAAGAAGAAAGAAGAAAAAGGAAGAGAAAAAGATTTTAATATTATTTAATTGATATTGTTTTATTCGGTAAAAATTTGGCCAGCTCAGAACGGTTCCCAAAAATTTTGTAAAATAGAAATTAATACACAAAGGGAGAATGTGAAATCGATTTCTTGAAATCCCATCTGGTTTACAAGTTTACTGGTCGACACCGGTTTGACCGGATTTTTGATAAATTCAGAAAAATGTTCAAAAATACACTAAAGTAGAAATTATGTTTTTAAAGAATAATTTGAAAGTAGATTCTCAAAATTCAATTCTGATTGTAAATTAAAAATCATAAAGCCGACTGCAGGTATAGGTCGACACTGAATTTGGAGATTTTCCAAAATAATCCAGAAAAGTCCAAAAAATTTTTAAAAATCTAAAATAATGAAAAATAATATCTAAAACTAAAACCGGCTCAATCTGACTATTAGGAAGGTTAAATCAACTTTGTGCCATACTATCGAGTACCGATACTGTGATACATAAATCAAGGATCGGGGGTTTACAACGTAGGTCACGTTTTGCCGAACAACGTTAATTGTGTGTTCTTCTTCTTATTTCTTTTAATATTCATCTTGTGTGCTCGAGATAATCGATCTCATGGTGTGCTTGAGGTCGTCAGTGGGGATCTTTGTATCTCCCAACTATTAATATCATAGTAAGTATAGTATCCCAGGTTATGCATGCAACAATTGATATCAGAGTATATTAATTTCGGTCACAACAAATGATATCAAAGCTGATGGTATTTGTTCAAAACTCGAGTGCTTTGGATGAAGAAGAAGATGTCGAGTCAATGGAGTTCGGCGGAGGCATCAAGATTAAGAAGACAACAAGAAAGTTCAGATTTGTTCTAAGGTAAAGATTGATGACTTTGGAGTATATTGATCAAGGTGGATCGTCAAGACTCAATGATGCTTAAATCTGAACACGGTAGACGTGAAGGTGATGATCGGATCATCGCCAATGAAGGACGACAAGATGAGCTCGATGAGCTCACAGTGGCATCGCACAAGCCATCCATGGAGTCTTACTACGGCAGCAAGTCAAAGGAAAAACAACGGAGGGTGATGAAGACGATCAATGGACGAGATTGATCGGAAGGTAGATCGTGCAACATAGTCAGATTCAGGCGATCAAGATATCGAACCCTATTTTTTCAATGTTTTGGATGCAATGGTGGATGCAGATCGAAGAGATTCTAATATTTGATGTAGATTCTGAACAGATTGATTAAAGGAATCGAAGGAGATCAGGATCAAAGTTACAGCGGACTAGTCATGACACGGTGAGATTATTGCAGGCATAGATGGATCTATCAGGTTGAAGATCATCAATAGCAGGACAATAGATCTGACAAACATTAATATTGTGGTGGACGTCAAACCTGATTGATAGAAGGAAGACCATGGTAGTGTGTGACGGGAAGGCCGGTAAGACCATGACGTTATGTGAAGGCAGTAAGTTTTAAGGTTGCATCGATGGAAGGTGGACCATCACCAAGTGATCGGTGGAAGACCAAGGCACGACAAGTCCTTGACAATATTCGTATAAAGTTGGTAAGATCATGACAGAATTAGAGGCAGATTGCCTCAAGACCGGTAGGGTCCCATGGCGGGGAAGCGTCACAAACTAGAATTTGCTGGTGGTGGCAGTGATGCAATGTAAGTTAAGGGAAAGAAACTAGGTCAAGGAGTTTCAATGAAAAGCTTGAAGGGAGCTCACTTAGAGGTGGAGCTTCAAGAAAAATTGCAACGAGTCTAAGGTTGCAAGACGACTAAAGAAAGGGTGCATTCGTGTAAGGCCCAAGATGGCCAGGCATGGCGGTGAATCAAAGCCCGGGGAGAGGGGCAAGGTTAAAGGCTTCATGACATGGTTACAACCAAGGAAAGAATTAAGGTAGTAATCCAAAATCTCAAGTTGTTTTGCCAAAGGTTTGAAAAGCAAGTCAATGTGATAATTGTTAGGATTTTGCCTTGTTTTCAAGAGGAGATGATGGTTCAAGAAAATCTAATTGAGTTGGAGAAAACGATGGCTTGAAGCAGAAGAAACAAAACAAGATGAAGCAATTTTTTTAAGGCGATTGTGAGTTTTCTTTTCAGGAGGAGTATGAATAGAATTCAATTCCTATTCAATGAAGATTTGTTTCTAAAGTTTAAAGGGTTTAGAATCCTTCTAGATCAAGAAAATCAACTCCTAATAGGATTGATCAAGATTCTTCAAGCATCCAATGGCTAAGAGCATCTCATAATTTAAATAGGAGTTATATTGTAAAATTGTATAAATAAAAGGTCATAACTCAGGATTTAGGTAGAGCAGAAGAGCAAAAAAAATTGTGGTGAACAAAAATATAAAGCCCTAAAAAGTCAAGAAGACCCTAAAAAGTCAAGAAAGAGAGGAGTAAGGTGAATGTGCATAGAGAAAAGGTATACTATTGCAATTTAGGCGTAAATTCAAGGGAAAGGTAATACTCTTATGTCATTAAGGTTAGATCTCTTTATATCAAGTTTATTAATAAATCTCTCTCAAGTTCTCTCCCTGTGGACGTAGGTCAAGTTTGGGCCGAATCACGATAAATTGTGCGTTCTTCTTCTTATATCTTTTAATATTCATCTTGTGTGCTCGAGGTAATCGATCTCATGGCGTGCTTGAGATTGTCGGTGGGGATCTCCGTATCTCCCAACTATTAGTAACATAATAAGTATGTGTAACGCCCCAATCCCGCAGATACGGAGACGTTATGGCGACGTACATACGCAGGGCGGAGATACCCTCACGTATTTGTACACCGTATCGAGTACTGATACTGTGATACGTATATCGGGGATCAGGGGTTACAGTATGGTATTCCGGGTTATACACGCAACAAAATTTGTATCAGAGTATATCGATTTCGTTACAACAGATCTCACCATCATGATAAATGCTTGATCCTAAATAGCAAAAGTGGACACTGTGAGGTACTTCTCGACCATGAATATGTTCTAAGCGATCATTAGTTATATTCATAACTCCAATTTTCTTTTGCAAATTCTAAATTGGAAATCCTTTATATTCCAAGCTTTTCTTCACATCTTTTAACCCAGTGGAAATTGAACCTGGGTTACTCTCATACCATATTAAAGTCTTTGTCATCGCACAAAAACTCCAATGGTATCGTAGTACTTTAGGGTAATATTTTTATATTCTAACACCTCCTTAGTCTCATTACCTAATACTAACCAATCAACATGTACCATAGTTTATTCTGAATATGAGTAGTAAGTTCATCAATTCCCACTACAAAGAGATAAAGAGATAACGACTTACTGCTGATAACTGGTATAAGCAATGCTGAGAGGGAATGGATTTGTCTCCCCTTCAACTGTTGTCACCATAGTTATGGTTCCCTCACCCATATCTTTAATCACATTAATATACATGTGACATGTTCCTTCTCTAAACCAAATCAGAAAATTTTCTAGGTTAGGGAATGGATTTGTCTCCCCTTCAATTGTTCAAGAATTGCTTGCTTGTGCTATCAAATATCTTCAAGTGCGAGCTTACGTTGCAAATAGGGTTACGCACATCTTAACATAAAATTAGTGTAAAAATTAAACATACGCTTCAACATTTCTAATAATTTTTATTCATGATCTTAGTTAGGATCACATGTACGGATGCAAAATATTAATCGGGACTACATAAACGAAGACTTTATTAACGACACTAGTGCTAGCTAACTGGTTCTCCTATTAAGCACGTTGATCACAACCCACAATTTAATAAGTCGGCACACTCGCTATATTTAATGATACAACGTCCGTGGTGACACCCTAGTGGCAATACCGCATCCAATATGATGATGTACATTTACCAAACAAATATAAAAAAATTGAGGCAGCGGTCTAATTTAGACTCCATCAAAGTCCTAATCTTTACCCATTACATGTGCATGGTGCCACTAGCATCCACGTCATATTTGGAGAAAACAAATTGTGTGGATCCAATCATTTAGAAAATATACCTCCATAGCTGAAATTTGAGAGAAAATTTCTCTGCAATTACTTTTCAGAAGAATTCATGCGCGCACTTTCAAAAACTTAAAAAGAAATAGAGCATGCTATTAGTTTTCCATAATTTAAGAACTTTGCTGATTAAAAAAGAATACACCTTTTAAACTTGTGGGTGTATTCAAGTGTTTTCTCCAACGATCCCCAAACTACTTGATCATTCAAAGTTGTAGTTCTAGCCTAAGATTAAGCCGCCGGTTTGTGTAATCGTTGATTAGATCGCTGCATCAAATTCGTTGTATCTGGGACACAGTAGACTCAGCTGCCCTTAAGAGAGATACATAGGTGGGTGTGTGTGTATATGTGTGTGTATATATATAGCGAGTTGATCCCTAAGAACGGTTCTCACGGATTCCTGTGAGAACTTTCTCGTGGGTCGTCGGATCTGATAGAGATCTGGTTTTATTTGATTTGATCTATCAGATCCGACGACCCACGTGAAAGTTCTCACAGGAATCCGTGAGAACCATTCTTAGAGGATCAGCTCCCTATATATATATATATATATATATATATATATATATATATATATATATATATATATATATATATATGGAACTGATCCCCTAAGAACTGTTCTCACAGATTTCTGTGAGAACTTTCACGTGGATCGTTGGATCTTATAGATCAAATCAAATAAAACTTGATCTCTATCAGATCCGATGACCCACATGAAAGTTCTCACAGAAATCCGTGAGAACGATTCTCAGAGGATCAACTCACTATATATATATATATATATATATATATATATATATATATATATATATATATATATATATATATATATATATCACTGTGACAATATATACATACATCGCCCGTGATGCAACGCATATTCTCTTAACACATTTTTAAACAGAAGCAACTTGCAACAATTACATTGATAACAACAGTTAAAAAAATTATCCATTTAGAAGTTGCTAAATCTTAACTAACTTGCATGTGCAAGCATATTCCTCGTTTCCTATCACATTTTTCATCTATAAATACCCACGCAATATTTCATCCACTTCTCCCATCACAAAACACTTCATTTGAGTAGCACTACTAAGGAAACGGGAAAAAAAAAATCAAATCAAATGAAGTCATCCCGCCAATATCTGGTTCTGGCTTTAACTCTCATTGCAGTCCTAGTCACAGTCCAATTCACCACTGCCCAAAACTCCCCACAAGACTTCGTCGATGCCCACAATTCCGCCCGTGCTGCGGTGGGCGTCGGCCCCGTGTCGTGGGACGACACGGTTGCGGCTTACGCGCAGAACTATGCGAATCAGAGGATTGGCGATTGCCAGCTCGTCCATTCGGACGGCCCCTACGGCGAGAACATCTTCTTGAGCTGGGGCCGCAATTACTCGGCGGCCGACGCGGTGAACTCTTGGGTGTCGGAGAGACAGTACTATGACTACAATAGTAACACTTGTGCTTCGGGTAAGGTGTGCGGGCACTACACTCAGGTGGTCTGGGCCAACTCGGTGAACATCGGATGCGCTCGCGTGAAATGCAACAGTGGCGCCATCTTCATCACTTGCAATTACAATCCCCGGGGAATTACATAGGGCAGCGCCCTTACTAACTATCAAGCTAAGGTGATTCGAACCATGTGAGATCTAGTATGCATATGTGCAATAATCTGCGTCATTGCAGCAGAAAAATAATCACTTCATTATCATGTGAGTGATATGGGTTGAGCTTTCGGCTTGATGTGCTAGTACTATTTGAGATATATAACATATTATATAAAGTTTACTAGTTAATCTGCTGCTGCTGCTACATGCTACTGTCCTGGTTAAGAAATTAGACTAGCTAATGTGATCTCATTGATTTTATCCCCGGTGGCATGAAGCCCATTAGTGCTTAGTGTTCCTATCATTAAAATTGACAGACTCATGACTAATTGATAGAAGTTAATCCACTTTATATGAAGTGCAATTGTGTTAATGATGCCCTTTTTTCTTAATCATTTGATATCTGTTTGCTGTTCAACTTACCGCAATCAGTTATTGTGTTTCTTCTTTTTATAATATTTGTAAACTAAATTTTTATCGCTAAAGTTTGTAGGGCAAGAGGAGATAAAATACATCAGAAAATTTTTTTAAACTCAATGGAAGAGATAGCGTAGAGATCGGAGTTCAGATGAAGCGAGAACACAGTTTGAAGCAAGCCGGTCGACCGCCCGGTCGACCGGTGTGCAAGACGTGCACGGTCGACCGGTGTGTACGACATGCACGGTCGATCGCCCTGTCGATCGTGGCTAGGGAACAGTCGACCAGGGCGAATCTGGACACAAAATACAGTATTTTAGATCTAAGAATAGGATATGTAAGGTACTCAATTCTACCGCTATAGCAAGTGGCTATTCGGGTCGTGATCCACAAGGAGGGACTAGCGATAAAAACTTTTTAGTAAGTTCTCTTTTATGTTACAAAGAATGGTTAAAGTTCTTCTTTTAGTTCTTAAAAAGAAAAGTGAAAAAGAGTTAAAGTTAAATTAGGATGAAGGTGGTAGATTAAGAAGGTGGAAAAAAATAGAAAATGATTATTTACAAAGAAATTGAAAATGTAAAGAAGAGGGTGTTGTTGGTGTTCTAAACTAAAGAATAAAAGAAAAGAAAAGAAACTAAAATAAATTACTTACTTCTTTTGGTCAGATACCTACCTTGAATCTTTTGCAATGATGTTACCTTAAAGCGAGGCGATCAACGTATAGCCCATAAGAGTTGATTCCCGTTTCCTTCACATTATATCATCAAGACGTTGCAAGTATGAAGTGATACGGAATGAAACTCAAAATCCATCGTTATGGGCTATCGGTTGCACTCGCAAAGGTAAGACTCTTTTGATACTTTTAGACTCACTGGGAGAGCAATTGTTCCAAAAGAAGAAAAGTAGAGAAGAAGAAGAAGAACACAAAAACAAAGTACATACAAAAGGAAACTACAGATTCGATTTCATAACAATAAGAGAAAAGAAGGAAATCTTACACCGGTGTCACTCTCAGCACAAGTTTCGTCTCGTTCTCCTATGAAACTCTGATCTCCTCTGATTTACATAAATTAAAACTAAAAATTATATGAAAAGAAAAACAAAAATCTACACTACAAAGAATGAAAAACTAGACTAATTACTATCTCTGCATGGTCGTCCCATTTTCAGTGAAAATCCTGCCTTTTATAGGTAAAAACCCAGAGGGGAGAGGTGTGAGAAGATAGGGGGAGAAAACGCGGCTATGGCCGCGTTTTCGCGGCCAGGGTGTGGCCAGGTGGCCACACCCTGTTGGTGGTGCTCCCCGGCTTCTCGATTTGCCTTTATCTTCAGCTGAATTTGCAGTTTAACTCTGGGATTTTGACGAAATGGCCTTTGATCCTTGGCTTCAACCGATCGATTTGTAAGGATTTGTTCTAACTGATTTTCAACCTATCTGAACCAACCTGATCTGCCTGATTTACTGAGTTCGAATTAATTCTGATTTAATTCAGAATTTGATGGGCTTTTAGGCTCATTTCTCTTCACTCTCCTTTAGGAATGGGCCTGCAAATAAATTAAACATTTAATTAGAAAAAAGTAGAGTTTATTCTATAATAAGTATGAGAATATGATAATAAATGTGCAATATTAGTGACCAATCACACCCCCATACCTATCTTTTACTCGTCCTCGAGCAAAACAACTAAACTATACTAAGGATTATTAGACCACTTTCGCAGGTCACGCGATTGCATTGAGCATGTGCAACAAACCGTTAAACCTCTAGGTAACCCCTAGAAGACGAGTTTTGTCTCGTGAGGGTTTTCAGTAGATTACACCCACAAAATTCATAAAGAAAGAGAAACAAAGAGTTAGTATTTTGAAAAGCATTTTGAAAGAGAAAAATATTTGAAATATAATTGTAAGATTTAAGTAATCTATAAGTTATAAGAAAACTGAATTTTTCATTTCTAAACTTAGTCTCTATTTAAAAATTTGTTATCAATCAAAGTAAGGAGTCAAATTGTACTTCTCATCTAGTCTATTACTTTACCCTGAGTCATATGCACCTTGTGACCGTGAAAATTTTGACTAAGTGTTCTTTAACTCTAACTCTTATGCCTTATATATATATATATATATATATATATATATATATATAATATATATATATATATATATATTGGTGGTATTATTCCTTAGTTCTATTGGGCTTTCTAATTTGCCCATGTAATGATCCTTTAATCGATGACTCCCAAACCAAACGGTCTCAGGGCACCAGGTGAGAAAACAACCCAAGGACTTAAGGACTCGAGCAAATAAAGCCACAAAACTAAGAATTTTATTATATGAACCCCTTTTAGGCGTGAATACTTATGCTTTATTAGGCACAAATACCCAGCTTAATCAGAAAATTTTTATATATTTTTTTCTCAAACTTATCTAATCATCTTTCGCATAAATACTAAAGCTTACTTAGGCCAAAGCACCTAACTAATCAATAATTAGATTTGTTCATCTTTCATAGATATATTTTTTTTTTTCTTTTTTATAAGGCATAAGAATCTTCGTTTTTTGAACCCTAAGTGTGTAAGTGTATGAAGTGTGCATATTTCATTAAGGTAAAAATCAAGACTAAATTACTTTGACAAATTATCTTCCTAACTCTAAAAATCAAACAAATAATCTTATTTTGACCAAGTTTAAGAGATACTAATTTTGATTTTCCTATTCCTTAAAATTGACTTAATTTCTTACAAAAAATATGTCAAAATATTGTTTCTATTTTCAAAAAGTTTTTAAAAGTAAAGAAAATGTTAAATTTTTTTAATAAAAAGAAAAACCTAAGTTATGTTAGAACCCTCTCCCACACCTATCTCATGCATTGTCCTCAATGTATGAATTAATGCATAGATGCATGAAAAAGAAGACATGGAAGGAAAATACTACCTTAAGGTGGTGGTTCCGGTGGTGGTCTGATTGGTCCACGAAATGCGGCCCAATCGACTTTGTAAGGAGTTCGGAGGAACTCACCAAAAATCTCTCTAATATAACCCATTAAAATGATGTATCCATGAAGGATTTTAATTAAAAATTTAACCCCATCTAATTTCCAAATTTCATAATTAATTTCGGAGTCAAATTTGTCAACTGCCTTGTCCCAAAATGGAGTGTGAAAAGATAGAATGATTGACTTGGACTTAGGACGTACAGGAACTAATACCGACTCAGGAAAGTGACTTAAGTCAAGTAAAGATTCAGTAGTCGAGATTGGTTCAGGAAGTGGGTCCAAATCAAGAAGTTGAAATTCAAGTCCACATTCATTTTCCCGCAATAGAATGTGACTTAAAATTGGTGATTCAAGTTCAAGAATGACAGGTGTAGGAATCAAAACTAACTCTAAAATATTACTCAAATCGGGTAACAAAACAGGAGTCAATATTAATTCGGAAATTTGAACTGGATCACAAATTGGAGAATCTAGGTCACATTTCTCATTGAGTTCAATTTCATAAAAATGAGAACTTGCCAATTTGTCAATGGGACTTTCAAAAGTATGAAATTGGTCAAGTTCAATAAAATAATCATTAAAGATGGGCGATTCAATTTCATTATGAATGGCATAGGATCTAATGTTGACTCAGGAAAAAGATTGAAATCAGGTGAAGACACTGGAGTCATAATTGAATCAGGAAGTAAAATTAAATCACTAGGTTGAGGTTCATGATCATATTCATTCTCAAGTTTAATTTCAGGAAAGGGATAACTTGCCAAACTATCAATATCATTTTCAAAATTTAGAGTTTGGGCAA
Source organism: Agave tequilana (assembly GCA_038442645.1). Taxonomy (NCBI): domain Eukaryota; kingdom Viridiplantae; phylum Streptophyta; class Magnoliopsida; order Asparagales; family Asparagaceae; genus Agave; species Agave tequilana. Next base: position 92,733 of record JAVJIF010002699.1, read on the forward strand.
GTTCAAATGATTGTTCTGAAATGGAACCTTATTTTCCAAAACAAAATGACTCTTCGGCTCTAACAGAATGGTTAGCGACATCAGAACTGGCCAAACGGTGAGAACGTAGACTTTGGACCATCATATCTATGTCATGATTACGAGCGTTTTGAGCCTGAGTCATGGCTTCAAGCATCTTTTCATAGTTGATTGGTTCATCGTTTTATTGAAAAGATGAAGTGTTGTCTTGGAACTGGTGGTGAAATTGTGAGTCCATCAGATTTTGTGATTTTTGTTTGAACTCACGCATACTCATTTTCAAAATTTATGGTTTTCTATTTTGGACTGGTGGAACTGAGTATGAATCTTGGAAATATTGTGGACAAGGTGGATAAGGAGGGCAAGTTGGTTGAAAATGAGACTCGGGGGAGGTGAATCCACAATGACTCTGCGAAGAGTTAAAATTATCATAGAAATTATGGTTATAAGATTGGGGGCATGGGTTATATTGATTCGGATAAGACCAATCCGGCACACTGGTTGGTTAAAGTTATGATATGCCGGGTTGATAATATCCGAAAAAGAGGTTGGTGTGTAATATGGATTACCATTAAAATTGAAAAAATTATTGTTAGAAGCCATATCACACAATAAAGCACAAACAAAGAAAAAAACAAACAAATAAGCAAACAAAAAAGAAAAAAATTTTAACCTAAGTTAGGGTAGACCTTTGACCTGACGACTTCTAACTGGTTAGACTGTCCATAGGAGGTATAATGCAGACTTTGACCACAAGCTAATCAGCCAGGTGAGGGCAAGATTGGTGGGAGGTTATCTGTCAAAGACGTTTCTTAATTAATAACCACCAACCTTCAGGCTTTCGGCCTTAATCCCCTTCCTAGACACTGATTTGGTAGGAGTCAAATTCCAACACCTTTCCCCTTAGGATAATCTCTTAATTGAGTCCGAGATGTCCCTAGGGCCAACGTCTACTCATTTTAGTTAGTTTGGGTTAGTGAGTGAGGAGATTGTTTGTGAGCTAAGGGAGGGTAATGACTTTCCCACCTTATCTTGTTTATAGGATAAGCCCTTAGATCAATTTAGTGCAGTGTACAAGACAAGCAACACTTAAGCAATATAAACAATCCAAAAGTGTTCTTATACTAGATGCTATGCACACGTACCTTTGCTCCAGCACTCTTCAACAGTAAATAGAAAATGTAATGAAATAGACACGTGCCTAAATGCAAAGTCTAAATCATTTTTTTAGCATTTACAATCATCATTTTACTGTTGAGGTTAGAAAGTAAATACAGTGAGATAAACAAGGAAATAAATGCTACAGATATTAAACTTTGCACTACAGCCAGCCTGTAAAAAATACAGGTTAGTAGTTCACTCAGATTGCCACATGAATATAGCAAATCTGAGGGCTTCTTGGCTCTGCTTTCTTGAGCAGAGTCCAAGGCCTATTATATGTCCACTGCAGCAAAGATTTCCTTGTTGTTAAATCTGTACAAAAACAAAGAAGAAAGTTAACCAAAAATGTAAACTTTTAAAGAGAGCAACTTACCGTCCCTCCTCGGTAGCGACGCTAAAAATTTGATTGAGCCTGCACACAAAATACAGTATTTCAGATCTAAGAATAAGATGTGCAAGGTGCTCAATTCTATCGCTATAGCAAGTGGCTATGCGGGTCGTGATCCACAAGGAGGGACTAGCGATAAAAGCTTTTTAGTAAGTTCTCTTTTATGTTACAAAGAATGGTTAAATTTCTTCTTTTAGTTCTTAAAAAGAAAAGTGAAAAAGAGTTAAAGTTAAATTATGAAGAAGGTGGTAGATTAAGAAGGTGGAAAAAATAGAAAATGATTATTTACAAAGAAATTGAAAATGGAAAGAAGTGGGTGTTGTTGGTGTTCTGAACTAAAGAATAAAGAAAAGAAAAGAAACTAAAATAAATTACTAACTTCTTTTGGCAAGATACCTACCTTGAATCTTTTGCAATGATGTTACCTTGAAGCGAGGCGATCAACGTATAGCCCATAAGAGTTGATTCCTGTTTCCTCCACGTTATATCATCAAGACGTTGCAAGTATGAAGTGATACAGAATGAAACTCAAAATCCATCGTCATGGGCTATCGGTGGCACTCGCAAAGGCAAGGCTCTTTCGATGCTTTTAGACTCACTTGGAGAGCAATTGTTCCAAAAGAAGAAAAGTAAAGAAGAAGAAGAAGAACACAAAAACAAAGTACATACAAAAAGAAACTACAGATTCAATTTTATAACAATAAGAGAAAAGAAGGAAATCTTACACTGGTGTCACTCTCAGCACAAGCTTCGTTCTCGTTCTCCTATGAAACTCTGATCTCCTCTGATTTACATAAATTAAAACTAAAAATTACATGAAAAGAAAAATAAAAACCTACACTACAAAGAATGAAAAACTGGACTAATTCCTATCTCTGCATGGTCGTCCCATTTTCAGTGAAAATCCTGTCTTTTATAGGCAAAACCCTAGAAGGGAGAAGTGTGAGAAGATAGGGGGAGCAAACGCTCCCCCTAACTCACTAACCAAGCCGCGAAAATGCGGCTTTGGCCGCGTTTCCGCGGCCAGAGTGTGGCCAGGTGGCCACACCCTATTGGTGGTGCTCCCGGCTTCTCGATTTGTCTTTATCTTCTGCTAGATTTACAGTTTAAGTCTGGGATTTTGAAGAAATGGCCTTTGATCCTTGACTTCAACTGAACGATTTGTAGGGATTTGTTCTAATTAATTTTCAACCGATCTGAACCAACCTGATCTGTCCTGATTTACTGAGTTCGAATTAATTCTAATTTAATTCAGATTTTGATAGGCTTTTAGGCTCATTTCTCTTCACTCTCCATTAGGAATGGGCCTGCAAATAAATTAAACATTTAATTAGGAAAAAGCAGAGTTTATTCTATAATAAGTATGAGAATATGATAATAAATGTGCAATATTAGTGACCAATCAGCGGTCGACCGACTGGTACAGCTTAAGCTTCTGTTGATCCTGGTCGACCGACCGGTCGACCGAGGGATGGGGTCGGTCGACCGGCCGGTCGACCGACAGGCGAATTTTCTCTCCTGAACGGATTCGGATTTCACTTCTTATTTGGAGATGAATCCAATTGAGGTTTTTAAAAACCCGAAGACTCTCTGGCTATAAATAAAGATAAAAGCCCTCATGAATTGTATCCCCTTAGTATCCCTAGTATCCCAAGTATTCGTCTGGTATTCTCTTAATTGATTGTTGAATTAATAAAATACTCTCTCTTGTCCGGATGACGTAGGCAAATTGTCGAATCTCGTTAAATATTGTGCTGGCTTGTTTTTTCTCTCTTATTTCTCTATTCTTGTCATGTGGGCACTTCTCCGACGAGTCTATCTATGTTGCTTAAGTTCCTCAAGTTAGTTATTGTAAGAAGGCGCTAGGCGCAACAAGTGGTATCAGAACATCCCAGGTTCATCATGGGATTGTGTGTCGATTTTAAAAGCATCGGTGGCTGTTTACATGTGTCCATTTCGGAACAGCATTGGGACTGTTTATGGGATCGTGTATCGATCTCAAAATAGCGTTTAGATTGCTCGAGTAATCAAATTTGGAGAAGTAGATCGCTTCGGAAACTCTTCAGGGTTTCGTTTTGAGATAAAGATCACATCTTTATCTAGTTTTTGATCTAACTCTGTTTGTTTTCTGCATTGTTCGAGGAATCAATTAAAAAGATGTCTGGAGATAGAACATCTACGGTGAAATTCATGAATACATATCCATTGAGGATTGATGTGGTGAAGTTCGACGGAGATGTGAGGTGGTGGATGCATTGACGGCATCAAACCTCAAAGACACTCTACGGTTAGAGAAAAAACGCGAGACCACTACTGAAGAGGATTAGGACAAGATGAACTGAATGAGTGTGGCTTGATAAGGTCTTATTTGACACAAGACATCAAGTATCATATGTTGCATGAAACATCTGCAAGGCAGCTGTGGGAGATTCTAGAAAAAAAGCATCTAACGAAGAGCATCGTGCGGTTGCAGTTAAAAAGGAAGCTTTATCGCTTTTAGATGAAGAAATGACTCTCCATTGATGAACACATGAATAGCTACACAAAACTTCATACAGACTTAGTTAATGTGGATGTGAAAATCGATGAAGAGGATAAGGTGGTGATTTTATTGAATTCTCTTCCTGAAGAAGAGTATGAGATCATTACTCTTACATTGATCAATGTAAGACAAACACTTAACTACAGTGAGGTGTCGGCTGCTCTTGTGAATTATGAAGTAAGAAGACAGGACAAATTGTCTTCTTCTGGGAGTACATCAGCAGAGGCATTGACGGTAAGAGGCAGGAGTTCCAATCGGAAGGGCAGAGGTCATTAGGGGAGATCAAAGTCCAAGACAGGTCTCAGAGATCTGAAGAGAAACTAATGCACCTTATGTAAAAAGGTAGAGCACTGGAAGGTTGATTGTCCAAAGGCCAAAGGTATCTAAAAAAGGAGTCAAAGACCGAGGCAAATCTCGCACAGGTGGTCAGTACTCACGCCAGTACTTCACAGGCGGATGGATCGGACGCAGACTCATTGATATTTTCTTTCTCCATCACTACTCCTGCTGTTGGTTATTCAGGTAATTCTGAGTGAATTTTAGATACATGAGCTACATATCATGTGTGCCAGAACAGGGATTGGTTTTCTAGCTTTGAGAAGCTAGATGGATTTTTCGCTGTCATAGGTGATGATCATCCGTATAATGTGGAAGAGATAGATACAGTCCATATCAAGATGTTTGATAGAATAGTACAAGAATTGAAGGAAGTGAGGTATGTATCAACTCAAAAGGAATCTTATCTCAGTTGGTGCTTGGAAGCGTTGGGTCTTGTGATATCAATACGATATGGTATTCTCAAGTTGACCAAAGCCTCAATGGTGGTTATGAAGGGCGTCCACCGAAATAGTCTTTACTACTTGAAGGATAGTATAGTTACAAATTAGGTGGAGATTTCTATTTCTTCATATGATGTTTGCACACAGGTCTGACAAATGAGGCTTAAACATGGAGAAGAAAAGTCTTTGCAAGCTCCAACAAAGAAGGGATCATTGGAAGGTACATCTATCTACAACTTAAAATTAGGTGAACACGGCGTTCTGGACAAGAAGAAGGTAAAATTCAGCACTACTACTCACCACTCAGAAGGTCTTCTTGATTGTGTTCACGGCAGTATTTAGGGACCTGCCAAAACTGCATCACTTGGAGATCATAGGTACTTTGTCTCTTTTATTGATAATTTATCTAGGCATTGTTGGATATATCCAATGAGACAAAAGTTTGAAGCCCTAGGTACTAGTGAAGTGGAAGGATATGATGGAGAAACAGACTGGTAGGAAAATCAAGGAGTTACAAATTATTAATGTTGAAAGATACAAGAACCAATTCGTACAATTTGGCCAGAACACTAGTATTGGTACTCACTTCACAAATGGATTACATGAGTTGGCTAAGTAGATCAACCATTCCGTGCTAGAGAAGATTCGGTATTTGTTGTCTAATACATGATTAGACAAATCGTTTTGGACTGGGGCGATTATACATGCTAGCCATCTTATAAATGGATTATCATCGACTACGATAGGAGGAAAAACTACTCTGAAGTTTTGTCTGAAAAAGCTGCTCAAGATTATGGTTTGCTACAGGAAAGTTAGAAGATTGTATTGAGTCAGCATGTCACATTTGATGAGGCTTCACTGTTGAAGTCTACTATCTCTCAGCATGTGGAGAGATTGAAGACTAAGGATATATCACAGCGGGTGGAGGTTGATGTTACTCCACTACCTCCAATTGGCTCGGTATCAGTAAGGGCTTCATCGAATATGACACCGGGTAGAGATCATGTAGCCAGTTTTGATGCTGAATAGGTTAAAGATATTGATGAAAATATCAAATTATTTGTAACTATTGGAACCAAGATAAATCCACAAAGGTGGGTGAAGAAGCATAAATCTCAAGTTGGTAACTGCGATAAGCTCAAATTAAAGGCTGTTGTTCTCTATGACGGTAGTAAGGAGGTTCATATGACTCAGCCAGTTCGGTTCGCTGCTGAAGATTCAATCACTAGTGCTTGAGCTCAGAGGAGCTCATTTCAATAAAATACGGTTGGTTTGATCCCTTGGGAAAGGTACATAGGCATCCGTAAAGATGCAGCCATTTAGTGATGCAGCCCGTATGAAGCTATGTGGGTGTATATGGGTTCTCGAGAAGCTGATTGGTACTTCACATAGAAGTGAAGAGTTGGACTTCATGTAGAGGTGAAGTGTTGTGATCTCGATGAACATTTGATTTTCTGGTGAGAAGATAGTTGAGTTTGCATAAAGGGGGCATGCATTCAGTTTGCTGAAGCCGATGATGGTGTTTGGCGTGCTCTACTCAGATTTGGTTGATCCGTCTTGAAGACATTTGGACTAGAGAGTCAGTCAATTGGAGAGTCAGTGTTGGTTCATATTGGGTTCTTCTTGAGGTCATTTGGAATGGTGTTTTATTCAGTTGCAGAGTTGTAGACACGTTCAATGGTCGGCTCATATGGTATTTCTCTTCGGTGGAGTGTTATGAAGGCATGTATATTGCATTCCCTTTGGATAACTGAGCTGAAGTTGAAATCTTACAATTGATATTGGAGTTTGGAGAGCATTGCCTGAGGGGACAACAAACTCAATTTGGATCTGGTGTGATCAGTGAAAATCAATTGTATGTGTGCAGGCGATTCGTTTTGAAGGAAATGATATCGTCTGTTGGCCAAGTCGAGATCGTATGTCAATTTCACCGAGATAGTGTGTCGATTTCGTTCAGAGCGCTTAAGCCAAGATCGTGTGTTATTTCACAGAGATCGTGTGTCGATTTCGCCAAATGTTCGTTAGAATTCGGCTCATATTTGAAAAATCTTCACCGAGGTAGTGAATTGTAGGAAGAGAGGAGATAAGAGGAGATAAAATACATCGAAAGAGTTTTTTAAACTCATTGGAAGAGATAGCACAGAGATCAGAGTTCAGAGGAAGCGAGAACACGATTCGAAGCAGGCCAGGCGAGCCCGATCGACCGGCTTGAACGACGTGCACATGCACAGCCCGGTCGATCGCCTGATCGTCCGTGGCTAGGGAACGGTCAACTGGGGCGGTCGACTGACTGGCACAGCTTGAGCTTTTGCTGGTCCCGGTCAATTGACCAGTCCACCGAGGGACAGAGTCGGTCGACTAGCCGTCGACCGGCTAGTCGACCAACTTGCAAATTTCCTCTCCTAAACGGATTCGAATTTTGTTTCTGATTTGGCGACGAATCCAATTTAAGTTTCCTAAAACCCTAAGACTCTCGGCTATAAATAAGAATTAGAGCCCTCATGAATTGTATCCCCTTACTATCCCTATTATCCCAAGTATTCCCCTGCTATTCTCTTGTAATTGATTGTTGAATCAATAAAAAAACACTCTCTCTTATCCTGAGTACGTAGGCAAATTGTCGAATCTTGTTAATATTGTGTTGGCTTGTTTTTCTCTCTTGTTTCTCTGTTCCTATCGTGTGGGTACTTCTCCGGCGAGTCTATGTCTGTTGTTTGGGTTCCTTAAGTTGGTTGTTGTAAGTAGGTGCTAGGCTTAACAAAGTTATTATCAAAATTCTTTTTCTTGTTCTTTCTCCTTGTCAAATAAATCTGAACTAGATTGGTCAAAATTGGACTCATCTATCAATTGTTTGTTTACTTTATCTTTGCACATAACGTTCTTCTTAAATTTTTTTAACAATAATTGATTGTTGGCCTCAATATAAATTATTACAACCTCTAAAATTCAAATAACCAGGCACGTCTTCAAGAACTTCATTGAAGTCTATATATACATTTTGTTCATGTTGAGAAACTTCAATGCTATCTGATTACAATATCTATTTGCATTACTTATCAATTAGCCACTAAGATGTAAATTGTCAATATAACATAGATAAGCAAAAGTATCTTCGCAGGAAAGAAAACAAAAAGTAACTAAAACCTAATTCAGTGGTACAGTATATGATCAACTTAGAAGTCAAAGAAATTAGGAGGCTGTTCGAACAGGCAGATGCCTTATTATCAGATATAAAAAAAAATTAATTTCAATAATAATAATAATTAAATTATGTCAAAAAATAATCATAATAATTAATATTATTAAATAAAGTTGTATTCCAAACTTACTTCTAGGGATGTCAACCGGGTCCAGCCATGACGGGTCGAGTCGAGCCCGCCGGGCCAAAAGGGGAAGGCGTCGGCCGGGCCCTTCCCGGGTCCGGGTGCCCTTTGGGGGACTCGGATCTGGACTAGGATCTGGCCCGCGCCTCGCTGTGCCGAATCCGGGCCGACCCAATTATTCAAAAAAAAATAATAAATATTATTATATGCTTTAAATAGTTTTTCTCTCTATTCATTTCAAATTAGTTGGGCGGATAATTTGTCATCAGGCTTGTGTTGTGAGGTTGAGATGTAAGGATCAAACTTGGCCATTTAAAAATTTTTGAAACTTTTTTGGAGGAGGGGCAGATGGGCGGAGGGGTGACGGCCGATTGGATCCAAGAATCATGCTATTTTAAAAAACAAGATTCAATTTTAGCAAACCTATTGAAACTTGACCAAACTCCAAGGATTGAAAATCACATTGACATTTTGGCAAGTTATCCTTTTCTCGAAATTTAACTTGAGCTTGAAAGTGATCCTGAACCTCAAATTGATAATTTCACTTCACTTTTTGATTCAATAACGATTCTGGTATCTTTACCAGATTTTTTTCTCTATTATGGAATCAACATTGAATCCTATACTAGTACACTGTGAAATTGAATAACCAATATCTTATTATCACACTTCATTGATGGGGAAAGTGTGTGAACATTAATTCTTTAGTTTGGACCCTGTTTTTGAACCAATTTTGACTCTCAGTATTGAATCTCGACTTATTTTGAGTTAAATTTCTGAGTCGGTATCGATTTTTGTTCCCATTCTATTTGAATCCAAATCAATCATCTCCCAAAATCACACTTCATTGCTGCACAAGAATGTTGAAGAAAATGACTCAGTAATGATTTTTGAAAATTGAAAATTAGAAGGGGTAATTTTTTCGATAAGATCATACCGTTCTCCAACATTTTACGAGGTCATATTAGAGAGGTCACTGGTGGGTTCCTTCAAGATCCACATTATCTTAATTGGGCCGTCAGAGCCACCACCATGAAGTAATTTTCTTCCCTTCCCATTTGTTTCATGTATATACGCATTCACGATGCATTGAGGACAATGCATGAGATAAGTGTGGTGGAGGGTGTACTAACGTAGGTTAGTTTTATATTTTTTCTGTTACACTTCTTTTAGGAACTTTTTAAAATTTTCTTTTGTATAAAAACTCTTTTCTTTTCTTTTTACAAAATATTTTTGAATTAAGAGAAATAGTTTTAATTTATTTTTAAGAAAATTAAGATTATCTTAAGAATTAGGAAGACCTAAAATTATGAATTTTTAAACCAAGTCAAAATAATAGATCTTATTTAAATTTTAGAATAAGGAAGTAAGATTGAAAAGATAATTTGATTTTGAATTTTTTGCCTTAGATTTATGCACTTCACACTTACATAATTTTTGGGATTGAAACAAAGACTGAAAATGTCATAGAAAATATATATATATAAATAAAAAATGATAAAATCACTTATTGAAGTTAAGTAATTATACCTCAGGAAGCATGATTATCCAGACCTAAAACGGTGGACCAAAAAAAATAAAATAATCCCTTTAGTTTTGTGGCTTTATTTACTCGAGTTTTTAAATCTGAGAGATGTTTTCTCATCTGGTGCCTAAAGATTATCTGGTTTGGGAGTCACCGGCTAGAGGCTCACTACCCGAGTAAATAAGAAAGGCTAAAAAAACTAAGGGAAGAAAAAAATATTTTAAATAAATGACATGAAAGTTTGAGTCGATATCCCAAAAATCTTCACTGTTCACAAAGTGCATATTTTTCTAAGAGTTTTATCAAAAATCAAAGAATCGATTTAATTTTTAATTCTTACATTTAATTAAAGATTTTGCATTTGACTTAGTTTAAGGAAAAATAATTTCTGGTTAACATATGACCTTAGATCACTTAAATTTTCATAAAAATATTTCAACACTTTTCTCTATTTCAAAAATGCGTTTTTAAAATACTAACATTTGATTTCTTTCTTTAAAGATTTTGTGGGTGTAATCCGCTGAAAACCCTTAGGAGACAAAACTCCTCCAAGGGAAACTTAGAGGTTTAACGGCTTGTTGCACATACTCAGTGCAATCGCGGCACATGCAAAAGTGGTGTAATAATTTTCTTAGTTTTTTGTTTTACTCAGAATGAGTAAAAGATAAGTGTGGGGGTGCGATTAGTCTCTAAAACTACATATTTTATACCACAACTTCACATTTATTTCATATTAAATTCTGTTAATAATACCTCTCTTGTATGTTTCTAGGTTCATGGTGTGTAATAAAAAAGAAGACCCTAAATCACCATTTAATGGGTAATTAAAGGCCTATAATATAGCTATTTACTTTGGAGAGCATTTTTGTCAAAACCAGTGATCCAAAACCAGAAACCAGAACATACAGCCGACAGGGGGACAAACGAGCGGCGCGTAGCAAGCGGCGTTGCGCGCGCCGCTCTGGTACAGCCGCGAAAACGCGGCTTTTGCCACGTTTCTGTCGCCATATGGGCGCGGCCGCGCCCGTACTTTGGGCCAGGGGTTGTCCCCCTGGCCCTATTTTCCCCTGGTGCCTATAAATACCCTCGGGGTTCTGAAGATGAAGAGATACAGAGAGTAGTGTAGTTTTCTTCCCATGTTGTAGTTTAGGGTAGTTTAGTTTAATTATTCTTCTTCTTCCTCTTTGTATTGTCCATTTCTTTTAGATCTTGTAATAGAAGAGAGAGTGATACATGGTTGAAAAGTAAGAGTGCTTGTAATAGAAGGTGACAATCTATGAAAGGTTTTCTCTTTATCTCTCTTTATCTTCTTTTCTCTAACTCTTTTTACATGTTTAGCTAATTTTCTCTCATGACAACTAACTACTAACCACTAACTTGTTAACTTCTTACTTGATAGCCTATATGAATCTAATAACCTCTACTTGACCATACTCTTACAAGATCCATTGATGACTCATAATGATAGATCTAACACTCTAATATCCTAACTCTCTAACAAGCTAACATTACTTTACTCCATGATTACTCTTGTTTAGTTTTAATGGTTTAAGTATAGCTTGCACTTGTTATGTTGAGTTTTAATGTGAAAGTTATCATATGGATTATGCATTGAAACGCTCTTGAACTAAGGACTAGTGATGGCTAAGAATACATGTGAGACAACTATCATTAAGAGGTTAGCATATTAGTGAAGCCATTAGTAGTTAGTAGCCATAAGTTTTCTTTATCTTTTCACTTTATTTTAGATATACCAACAAAAATCACAAATACTATTCTTCTATGTTTCTCACTTCTTTGTATTTCACCATACTTCTCTTTTCATTATTTATTTTCATTTCTTTTCATCCTTTCAAACATTGAAGAACTTTTAACATACACGTGAACATACCGTGTAAGCTTCTATCACCTCCCGTTCTTTTTGATTCGACTCATTTTAGCCTCTATGCTATAATGGAAGTATCGAGGAAGCCAAAGCACACACATTTTAACTTCTAGTTTCAAACATATACTTTTCGTGCTCGATTTTTCCCGATCAAGATGCGAGGTAATGAATGCGCAGAATTTGAAGGATACTCTTGAGCTTCAAGAGAGTGTTGACACTTAAAAAGACAAGATTCTTACTGGCCCGAACAATGTCTAAACTTGTTGACATTTACAAAAGACGAGTGACAGACAAGCTGACGACTAGTTTTCACCCATCTTCGAGGGACAAGGAAGCAATTTGGACTCCACTGATCCATCAAGCAGACAGTAAGTCCGGATTGCCTTAAACAGACCTCAGCAGATCTAAGATGCTAGCACTTAGCATCACATGAGCCCAAAGGGATAGCCTCTCCTGAGAGGCTAAGATCATTCAACTTCGCCTTGAAGCCATTCAAAGCTCCGCCAGGAAGCTAACTTATAGTTTCGCCTGAACTGCTGAAGCGCAACTCCGCAGAGAGAGTTAGCTCCGCCTGAAGCCACACGCAACTGCGCAGAAAGTGTATGTGGTAGCTTCACCACAGACGACATCTAGCTCCGCCGAAGAGCTTTCTTCTGACTTCGCCAGATACTGCCTCGCCAGATACTGCCTCCAGCTGTGAGCGGACAGCGCCGCTGCTGCCTGCTATGGTCAACCTTTGACCAATCAAATCTCCAGATGAGATCAGATCTAGTCGGGATCAAGATCAAATCCAATCGAGATCAAATCTGAGATCAAATTTGAAAGTTGATTGCCACAATCTCTTGACTCTTCTAAAACGAGTAAGAGGATCAGGAGAGATCTTTCAATTATATAGAAAAAAATCAAAACAGATCAGGAGGATCAACCGACCTGCCATTTCTAGCTTCGCAGAAGGTGATCCTAGCCTCGCAGCAAGGCTACTTTTCAGATTTAAACAGATTTGATTCAATCTGTTTCTATACTTTCAAGGGATAATTATACCCTTGCTCTCCTTATAAATAGCCCACCAGGGGCACAAGGAGGGAAGAGGACGCATAGGCTCCAGAGAGACGGCAGACTTCTCGAGAGGACGCACCGTGCACAAACAGAGATCTATTCTCTTGAATTCAGAAACTTTTAGAGAATTACTTCTCTAATCAGAGTGCTAATACCCTAACACCTTCTTCCCAAGGAATCTCCAGAACCAGGCGAGAAGGAATTCCTAAGCGAAGGCGGTTGAGAAGTAACAAGAGGGTTCTACCAACCTTCTGTTCTCTGATTTCCCGAACCACGCGAGAAGGGAATCTCATTGCTCGCATCGTTAAAGGGACAAAGTGGTCGCGCGCTGACCAGACTCTTATCGGCACACTTCTCCAGAATCTCTTAGGAGATCTACTTGTAATCTTTCAGAATACTTGTAATTTAGCTCCTCAACTTTTTATTGTAAGTTTTCCCCTTTGCAAATCAATGGAAAAAAAAGATGGCGACTCCGCTGGGGATTGAATTCTCCACTGCTGAGAATCAAGTGTCGCAATGCGACCAACAGACCTTTGGGTCTATCTCTAAATTCGGGAAAGCCGGTGCAGCCAGAACCTCTCTGGCTAAATCTTCAATGCAAGTCTCTGCGGAGACAGATAAGGCTCCCTGCGAGCCTACTGTGGTTCTCTGGCGCAACAAGGAAGCACGCCCACAGTCCAAGTCCTTCACTTTCGAGAACCTTGTCTTTCACTTTGACCAAGGAAAATTTGAAGAAGTCCTCTCTGGAGGTGGTCTAATGCTTCATGCACGGAAGCATAGGAAGGTCTCCACGGCTAAGGTTTCAGAACAAAAATCAGAAGCAAAATTCTGCCAACACCCTTCAGCCTCGCGTGTGGCTTGTCAGGTTCCTTGCGAACCTAAGTATCCTCTTTCAAAGCAGCTGTGGAGGCCAAAACAGAAGGCTCTGGGCAAAGCCTCAGGCGTAGCTACGCCAGAAGTGCGTCTCTCACGCGAAGAAAAAGGCAAGATGCCTGCCTGCTCCAACAATGCTGCTAGCCGCGAAGTCACGACGGCAATCATACCGTCGCCCAATTCAAGAGCGGCAACGCCTCGCGCCAGCCTCGTTCTCATGAGCGAAGCTACTGTACCACAGCGCACGCGCAGGGTTCATGGCCGTGAAGCTAGAACCAAAGTACTATCTAAGGCTAATCGCCTTCACAATAGCATAGCGGGTAAAGCACCACAGCGTGCTCCGCTCTCCAGTTCGTCAAGTACTAAGCTCGCGCCTAGTGGCGAAGGTAGAACTGAAAAACTATTCAGTGCTAATCCCTTCTGCGGGGATAAAAGGAGCAGGACTTCGTCCTATGTGCGATCCAAAAGAAACTCTGCGCTGGATTGTTTAGGCCCAAACGGGTCTGATTTGCGAGGATTCTTGACAAATAAACGGAAGTCGGAATCTTTCCAAACTTCTTCCTCCTGTTGTCAACAAGTGGGATATCAGCTGGTGACACTCCACTCGGTCCATTGCCGGCTGGGACCAATCCCCGTCACTTTTCCAGGCCGACGATCAGTTTTTGATCGACTATCGGTACAGGCTCCGGTGAAACATCATAAAAGGAGCGTCTCACGAGATCTACCCTCTGCATCCGTCAACATGACCAGAAGGGGACGAGAGCTACGCAGGGGAAGACAAGCATCTGATGACGCCCCCTACAGCTCCCCAGATCCAGATTATAGCCCAGGCTTAGGCGAAGTCTTGGTGCATGAAGAAGGTATTTTCTGAGACACCAGATCTAGGGTTGCGATACCCTACACTTATGAACAGCCATCCTCCTCAGTGGCAATGGCTTCGCCGCAACCAAAGAGAGGTCAGTCCAGTGGTCTGATGAAGAAGATGAAGACAGTGGGTATGCCTCTTTGGCGACAGTTAGCTCGGTGCGAACAGACAGAGCATCAGTAAACATGGCTGATAATGATAATGCCGACCTTTGTCGATGTTTGGAAGCTCAGGAGCAAACTTCCAAAACTCAGCAAGAAACTCTGGACAACATTCAACAGATGCTCGCTCAACTCCTCAATAACCGGAATAACAATGATACCGGAAGTAACCATGACGAGGAAGAACATCTTAGCAATGAACAACCGAAGACGGAGAAGTCCAAGGAAGGGTCTTCCTTAGACGCTGACGTCCTTAAGAGCCTTCAAGCTCAAATCGCATCCCTAACTCAGAGGGATGAATTAAAGAAAGTGGGAACAGTCCGTCCTTACCCGCTAGAGTGGGATTCAGTACCATACCCACCAAAGTTCAAACCACCAACATTGCATACCTATGATGGAAAGAGCTCACCAAATCAGCACAACTACTATTTTCGATCTCAGACCGGTAATGTTATAGGCAATGACGCCATCATGGCTAGGCTGTTCATTGGCACCTTAAAGGGGGTAGCATTTGACTGGTTCTGAAGTCTCCCTCCAGGCTCTGTCAATTCCTGGATCGACTTGGAAACCCAATTCCTCTCTCGTTTCTATGAGGACGATACCGAGGTAACCATGGACAAGCTCCTCTCCACCGTACAGAAAAAGGGCGAATCTGTCCGTGACTACATTGAGCGGTTCAGAAATCTGTCTTTGATGTGCCCAGCAGGAATGCCATTACCCATGCCCTTACAGACGTGCAGGCACAACTTCTTGGACCAGGTAGAAGTTCGCATGGGGCTGTCAAAGCCCATACCTGGAAAGAACTGGTCGAACAAGCTGAGATAGCCGAAAAGTTGGCTAAAAAGTTCGAACCATCTACCCCTAAAGGCAAATGGAGTATGAACAATAAAGGACGTAGTGACGTACCGCAGTCTTCTCAAGCCAAAGGGAAAGAGACTATGTCCGTAGAATTGTCCGGGGACGTGCAGTCGAAAGCCAAGAAGAGCAGCTCCAATACTCAAGAGTCTAAGTTCCCTCCAAAATAGTATTCCTTTAGAGACGATCAGGTGGTCACAATATTCCATTTACTCCACAAAGGGAATAAAATGAAGCTGCCAGATGCTCGGCGTCCCAATGAGATAGGACGCACGAATGATCCCAAATACTATCTCTACCACAGGATGATTTACCATCCTTCAGACAAGTGCTATGTTCACAAGGATAGAATTCAAGCCTTGATCGACACAGGGGTCCTGACACTGAAGTCAGAGCAGAAGAAAGTCACTGCCAATATGGTGACCCTCGAGTTCGGCAAAACCCTAAAGGTCACAGTTCCTGATGGGACTTATCCAGTCCCTACGCCACGACTAGAAGTCAAGCACCCTGCAGCTAACGCTCAGGATAATAAAAGTCTTGTTCCCTTGACATTGGAGACAGGGGAGGTCATGTGGATACACCCAAACCTTGTCCAAGACGTGCAGTGCGATTCAAAGAGGCACAAGTCAAAGGGCAAATCTTGCAATGTCATCTCCATCCTGCCAGACGACAACAATCTTACGTCAGCTTCCCTCAGTGACTCTGAAGGAGAAAAGTACGTTTGCGCAGCGCAGGCCGATGTACCTCAGCCGACGGGTACTCGATCCGAAAAATCATACTTAAAGCAATATGAGAAGGCTACTGATGAGATACAACAGCAAACGACGTCAGTACAAGTACCAGCACCTGCTTCCACCCCAACCAAGGGAAAGGAGAAGTCTAAGGAAGTCCGGTTCGACCATGTCCTGAAGAAGCCTTCAGGCCCAGGGCTTGACACATCCTTTCGTTTCGACATATTGGCCTAAAGGCTAATATCCGAGCCCGTATTACCATACACGAGCTCCTTCGTCTCTTAAAAGAGATAAGAGGTTAAGGGTAAATATGAGGTTCGTCACGAAGACTTGGTGCCTTATTACCATACAGCCGTCGAATTGGCTAATCTGTTCGAAGGTTTCTACGTCGAGCACGTGTCTCGATCTCAGAATACCAAGGCGGACGCTCTTGCTGCATTATCAACAACACTAGCCTTGCCAGCCGACACCGAGTATCACCTCACAGTGGCAACTCGACACGTTGTATGCTCTAAGCACATGTTAAAAACTGAGAAGCCTATAATGTCTCCACGGATCTTGACCTGAGAGATTGGCGATTTCCTCTCATCAACTATACTCTACATGGTCTGCTGCCAAACGATCCTAAAGAGGCGACATCTATCAGACGAAGGTCTCTCCGTTTCTACTACGATCCAACTTTGAAGACACTTTACCGTCGTTCATATGACGGTGTTCTCCTCCGTTGCCTTTCCAATTCAGAGGCACAGGAAGTGCTTAAAGAAGCACATGACGGCATTTGCGGACCTCATCAGCCAGGTCCAAAGCTCAAAGATAGGTTGCATAGGCATGGATACTATTGGCCAACCATGATAGCCGATGCCATCCAATATGCACGGAGGTGTAAAGCGCGCCAGATTCATGCGGACTTCATACACCAGCCTCCAGAGTTGCTCCACCCAACAGTTGCTTCATGGCCATTTGAAGCATGGGGAATCGATGTCGTCGGGCCAATTAGCCCCTCTTCGACAAGAGGTCACCGGTTTATCCTGGCAATAACCGACTACTTTTCAAAGTGGGCAGAGGCTATACCATTGGCTGAAGTCAAAACCTCTAACGTGGTTAATTTCATCAAACACCATGTCATCCATCGATTTGGTGTCCCTAGGCGGATCATCCATGATAATGGTCCCCAATTCATAAGCCAAGTATTCTATCGGTTCTGCGATAAATACCGAATCCAGAATGTGGCTTCAACCGCCTATAATCCCGCCGCTAATGGCTTGGCGGAGGCATTCAACAAAACGATCATCAAGCTACTCAAGAAGTTCGTCTCCTCGAATAAGCGAGATTGGGACGAAAAGCTTAGTGAATGTCTTTGGGCATACCGAACCACGGTTCGAACCCCGACAGGCAACACGCCTTTTTCTTTAGTGTACGGGTGCGAAGCAGTCATCCCGTTGGAAATCCAGACGCCGTCATTACGAGTTGCTGTAACGACAAAGATCACATCGGAGGACAATGATCAGTTGCGCCTTCAAGAGCTCGAAGCCCTAGATGAGAAGCGGTTACAAGCTCAACAACACATCGAGTTGTATCAAGCTCGAATCTCAAAAGCCTTTAATAAGAAGGTCAAACAAAGAGTCTTTCAGAAAGGAGATTTGGTTTTAGCCATCAGACGACCGATGATTATGACGCACAAGACCAAAGGCAAATTTCAGCCTAAATGGGAAGGACCGTTTGTAATAGAAACAGTCTATTCAAACGGAGCATACCGTCTTATGACTTCAGACGACGACTTACTCATGATGCCGATCAATAACAAGTTCTTAAAGAAGTATTATCCCTGATAAAGAATCCTTCTCATGATCAAGTTAACATTACACTCTGATCAAGATCTTCATATTCAAGGTACACGCAAAGAGAGCCTCTCTCTTCCTCCAAACGAGACCTTGCAACCGAAAGCCAGTAGGAACCTGGTCATACACTGGTTGTCTCAAAGGAGAATCAAGGTTACACATACGCTAACCAAATGATCCAACATCCTTAACGATTAAGGATAGAGGAAAATGTTAGCCTTTAAGCCCAACATAAGTCCTCGATCACTCATCATGCTGAGGAGAATAGCATGGCTAGCCCGACTCAAACGGTAGTTGATAAAGGCATATCAAACCCGTTGACAACTGAGGATTTGCTAAAAATCCAAGGGACCTGTTTTCATTTGATTCCCTCTCCAAAATCACTTACCAATTCTCACCCATAGAATGGTAAGACCACATATCCAAATCTCTCATTTCGCTGTTACGTTAACACTAAACCTATGACAGTGATTTCCTCGTTTCTCCCCATGAAAACTAGACCTCCAAATCACTTACCAATTCTCACCCATAGAATGGTAAGGTCACATATACAAATCTCTCCATTTCGCTATTACGTTAACACTAAACCTATGACAGTGATTTTCTCGTTTCTCCCCGTGAAAACGAGACATTTTCCCAAGTTCCATCACCAACCTTAAGCTTGGTGGTTTCTCAACCAGTTATGTCATTGCGACCTCTGAACTGGCAGATAGCCAAGTCTCAATTTCGAGCTTGTTGATATTTACAAAAGACAAGTCTCAACCTTGAGCCTATTGACATTTACAAAAGACTGATCTCGATACTTATTGACATTTACAAAAGATAAGTATCACCCTTAAGCTTGGTAGCGTCTCAATCAGTTACGTCATTGCGACCTCTGAACTGGTAGATAGCCAAGTCTCAATTTCGAGCTTGTTGACATTTACAAAAGACAAGTCTCAACCTTGAGCCTGTTCACATTTACAAAAGAGAGGTCTCGATACTTGTTGGCATTTACAGAAGACAAGTATCACCAACTTTGAGCTTGGTGGCTTCTCAACTGGTTATGTCATTGCGACCTCTGAACTGGCAGATAGCCAAGTCTCAATTTCGAGCCTGTTGACATTTACAAAAGACAGGTCTCACCATTTAGTCCGACAAGGACTACTTTCGAGCTTGGTGGCTTCTCAACCGGTTACGTCAGTGCGACCTCTGAACCGGCAGATGGCCAAGTCTCATTATTCAATCCAGCAAGGACTATGCTCTCAAATGGTTGAAATACAACTTGGAAACGACAATTCAGCAGATAAAACAAGTTGGAGATTTGACAGGGAGTCAAAACAAAATTACTTTTATTGATTCCAAAAAGGAAGGGATACATGGAGGTACATATATTACAAGCTACAAGCGTACGTCATAAGATCTGATCCGTTCTTCAAGGAAGGCCAGCCTTGTCTTATTATCATTAGCAATCCTGACAAACGCCTGTGACCTTAACTCAACCTCGTTAAAATTCGTCGTTTGGGCCAAGCGAGCCTCGACCTCGGCCAAAGTTGCCCTCTGAGCTAACTCCTGCCGCGAGAGTTCGTCACTCTGAGCCTCTGAGCCTTAAGCTGCTCAAGCCGCGTAGTTTCTTCAAGACGTACTGGTTCAGCCTTGGATAAGAGAAGATTTCTCTTCCTGATCATCTCCTTGGCCTTCTCAATTTGTCTTCAGCGTCAAGAAGAGCACTGTTAGAAGCATCTATGGCGTCTCCAAGCTCTACCTGCCTTGTCTCCAAGGCTTTCAAGTCAGAAGAAATGGCCTTAGCAGCTTCCTGAGCAGCAAGATGAGCTTCATGCATTTGAGCGGTAAGGTGCGCAAGATGCTCATTAACCGAAGACTCCAGGTCCAAATGGCTGAGACGACGCCATTCCTCTACGTCCCTTTCAAATTGGTCTACCAGAAACTCTAATGCAGCGGCCTAGTTATCCCCTCCAAAGTCCCGGATACTCTCAATACTGCAGGAGAAGACCACCTTTAAAGTAGAAAATGACATAGTCGAGCCTTTCAAGACCAGATCGATGGATCGCTTCAAGCCCTTATAAAAGCTGTCGACTATCTCAGCTACAAATTCATTTTCGGCATCAGCCACTCCTGGCAGACGGGCAGCCTCAGAAGATTCCACCAGCCTTGTTGACATTACCGTGGAAGGAACAGCGGGAACACTGGCTGCAGCAGCATGGCAGGTCATCGGTGATCTTGGCGGAGTCCTCATTGAAACTAGTACACTAGCCACAACCGAGGTAGGACTAGTGACCATTTCCTGGACAGCAGGCTCAACCACCAGCGTTGGAGAAGTAGGACTTGTAATCACCCTCAGCTCCGCACCTGGCAAAACTGATGGCACCTCACTCGTTGATATAGTTGGGAGTGAAGTTGCCTCCGTGACTACCGTCCCTTCAACCTCTGTTCCTCTGGCTGGCTCAGGCTGATAAGGGGGCAGGTCACCATACAAAGCATCCAACACAGCAGCATCCACCGCGGCCGAAGTGCTCATGTCACCTCTGGACCCCTCGGGAAAATCGGTTGGCTCCCTTGAAGTTGACGCACCCAGAGGCAGGAACACTGCAACAAGGTTGTGTTTAGGCAGGACATAACAAATAGTAAAAGTCAAAAAGCCAAAGCAATACCAAAATATGATGTCGCCTCAATCTCCTGGCAACCACATCAGTCTCTATGGGCTCCATTGAAAAATCTTTGGCGGAGTCGACACGGACAGCCGGCTCACCTTCGCTCGCCGAACCCTCCGCGGTCCACCCAAGGGAGCTAGAAGTTTCAGAATTTCCCTTCGAAGTCCTGGCGCCTGAAGGACCAATGTCAGCTGCATTGCCTCCGGATTCTTCTAAGACGGCAAAATAGCCAGCCTCATCACCCTCTTTATAAGTGAACAGGGGATCATAATGTTCCCCTTGTTCTTCGACGGCTTCAGCTCTCGGGCTTCTCACCGCCTCGGTACCTGAATCACAAAGCAAATAATAAGCTTTCCCGAACACATAAAAAGGTGTATTACAGGGACGAAGATGATTTTACCCAGGTCCGGAGCAACTTCGCCAGTCGCCGGTTCAGCAACTGACGGTTCAACTACTAAACAAGAGGAGGAACCGCCACAGATGGTTCGCCCTCTACAACAATCGTAGGAGCTTGACGACGTGGCTTCTTCACCAACTGCTTCCTACGAGACCCACCTGTCCATTTGCGCTTAAGAGGAACGTCGGGATCTCTTCCTCCGTCTCTTCTACATGTCTTGGGGGAGCTGTCCCCATCACATCAGAACCAGCTGCAGGAGTCTTGGCACCTGTCTCCGCTTCGAAGCGAGGACTTTCTGCATCCGAGGCTTCGCTATCATCGACAGCAACGAATTCTTCTATGCCCGGGATGCGAATCCTCTTACCTTCCCTTTTCTCAGAGACCTTCCGCTTCAGTCGCTGAGAAATTAACTTCACACCAGAATTGTTAACAGTGAATCTGAGGGGTGTGGAGTTAGAAGTTGCATACCATTGGCAGAAGCCCAGGGTCGTTAGAAGGTTAGGAGTCCTCAACGGCATACGCAGCCGCGCCTCTGTGCAGCCTGCAATGAAGAATCGCCAGGCACGGGCTCCATCAATGAGGCTCCTCATGAAAGCCAGATTGAGATTTGGGTCGCCCACGTACAGTTGGTCATATCCAAACTGTCGAGCAAACCGACTTGGAACATAAGGCTCCAAGTAGCAGCTATCCCCGCTTCGGTATAATAAATGTGAGGGCTGAATGCTAACCAGCCATTCAAAAATTCTCCGGCTCAGCGATGACTGCCTTTCCCCCGCGTCTTTGAACTCCTCATCATAGCCTGCATCCCGAATATGGGGGAAGCAACGGAAAAGACTATAGACGTCATAGCGACGCACCAATTTACGGGCCTCAGCCACGTAAGTCTTTTACCAGGAACATCCTTCGAATCGGCGAAGAAGCGCCATTCGAACACCTTCAGGGGGGGTCCTCTCTAGCTTCAATCAAAGAGGGACAATGCAGGGCGAACCACACTATTAAATAAGTGTACGACAGACCTATCCTGGGATTGGGTCCATCGCGGGGTGAAATGGTCCCCTTTCACGCTTTGTCGTTGGCGGCCTGCAAAAAGCCTCTGTTAAGGCACGAAGGCCTCTCTGGATACAGCACACGATGGCCGAAAGAAGTCCCAGAGAACGACCATGGACTAGACGAACAGCAGGCAGCAGGACATTCGGATGAATGACATCACCCGAAGAAGACGGCACCACGCACCTCATCAGCCAGACTGTCAAGAAGCAGCCAGCAGTGCCTTCCGGGATATCGGCCGACGAGCCTGGTGATGGAAACTCCAAAGAACAACTCCTTTTTCGTAGGGACCGTCATCTTCCTCCACAACTAGATCCCCTTGGGAATGCTTCTGCATCTGGCTAAAGATGTCCTCATCAGCAACTCCACAATGAGCCGCTTCAGGAGTGTTTTCCATATCCGGGAACAAATAATCTCTCTAACTCTTCAAGCTGCATGCAGTTCCCTTATTGCTTCCATGCATACTGGAGCAAATGTACAAATGGCACATTAACTCCCGGTAGGTCTCAAACAAGGCGGGCTCCTACTTTTTCAGAAGTGCCAATTCCGCCTCACACGGGAAGTATTCTTCATATGGGAAGAACCCAAGGGCAGAGACTTCCCACATTTCATGCAGAGCCATACTCAGTTCGCCAACAGGGGTGAAGAAAGTCCCTGTAGCCGAGCAGTACAACTCGAAGATGGCGTAGAAGCACGCTACGCTCATCTGAATGCTGTAGCAGGTCGCCCTGACGGCCTCATGAAGGTTCAGCCTCTCCAGATCCTCCTCGAAATGAGCGAGGATGTATACAGTTAAATCTCTTCACCATGCCTTCGGAGGGTGAATCCAGCCGGGAGTCCTGAAATCAGTGCCGGATAATTCCCATCAACTTTAAAGAATTAATTGCCAAAGGTCGGTGCCACCGCAGGATTTTCTCCCACTGGGATCTCTCGCGATACATTCCCAGGATGTAGACCCATTATACAACGCGGAGGCTTTGCTCTTGCATAACCAGGAGACTGAAGCATCAATTTCTCTATGTAGACGGAGTCGATACTCCGGCTTACTTCCCACGACATCTTCCGAGCCTGCGTCACGCCTTGGAAGGAAGACAAAGAAAAATGCCACTTGTTAGACGGAAGATAGAATTTCTCGCCATCCAACTGAAAATCCATTACCCCTCCCGACCAACAGCTGGCGATCAGGGTCTGGTGCGGCGTCCCCGAACATGAAGTCGGGCTTCCTATAGGTTCGACGGTCAAAATCTTCAAGGGGAGCCGTAGTCAGAATGCTCCTCGTGGTGCGTTGCTCCCCACCATAAATAAGCATGTCTCGAACGAGAGAGCTCCGCTCACTAAACAGAGAAGCCTGCCCTTGGAATTGCAGGCTGACATTGCCGTTCAATCTCCTGGTCATCCCAAATAAACTGTTCAAAGGATCAGGAGTGTAGTGCACTACAGGAACAAAGAGAAACTATGATTAGTTCATCAGCCAAGCGAAGGCCTAAAACAAATACAATTTCCGTTAAGGCATAGCTTCGCTCTCCGAGCGAAGCTAGCATGATGATAGCTTCGCCCCGAAGCTTAGCCTCGCAGTTGCAGTTAATTTCGCACTTCACAGCAAAAGCCAGATACAAGGAAATATCCAAGTGTTAGTTTCGCTTCAGAAGCTTAAACAGAAGGCGATACAGCCCTGAGGATTAACTTCGTCAGAAGGATATTATGGTCAAAAAATCATCTTAAGGGCATTACGGTCCTTTTCTGTCAAATTTCAAAGGACAGCTTCGCATCCTGTCATTCAACAGGATGTGAACCGCTTAAGGATAGCTCGCTTGGAAGCTTAAAGAAGAACACTTCAGTTCTTGGATTCCCGATCAAGAAATTAAAGAAAATTCAGGGAATTGAACTTCCTAAAATCACAAAGATCATGATTGATCATCCTGAATTCATTCCAAGACAGCCAGAAATCGGCTTAAAGAGAGAAATGGCAATCTCTCACTTAAAGGAAAAATCCCTACCGGCGATCGGTCGTTCGATGACCAGAGGAGGAGAAAGACCCTCCGCTGCAGAAGTTGCCACTTCTTTTCCCGCACATCTCTTGGGAGCCATTGAAGAACGTAGGAGGTTCTTGGATTCTTGAAGAAAGAGGAAGAAGAAGAGTCAAGTGCTCTGGAAAATTTTAAAAGAGAAGTGATGCCTTCTCTCTCAGCCCGATCGGGATTTTATAGGCCGATGATCGCCTGAAACGACGCCTCAAAAAGAGTACAGGCTGTCGTTTCAAATTAATTTGAAACGGCGCCTAAAGCGCCTTCCCGAGAAGCACTGATTCAGCCCCACTAAGGGCTAACTTCGCCACGAGTCAAATGCGAACTTCGCACAATACATCAATGACTTCGCCAACAGGATTGCCTTAGTTTCGCTGAAGGCATAGGCCGAACTTCACAGATATGCTAACTTCGCTGGAAGCTCGTTCCTATTTCAGATGGAATCCTATCTTCAACTTCGTATGAGGTCTAACTCTGCTAGCCGAATTCAGAATGAAGGCAAAGCAAAAATCAGATGAGCAGAAACGAACTTTTATTGATTTAAAAGGGAAGCTACATTTATGATACTACTACATCAAGGTTGTGTTTCATACAACAGAGTCATTTGCTCAAAAGGCGTACAAGTGGTCCTACCTACTTCCAAGCCAAACCAACTGAACACGAAAGGCCTTCCTCCTGCACAAGGCCGTAATCCTTCACATAATGGCAGATGGTGCCATCAGGACAGATTGTGCCACCAGGACAGAGTGTGCCACCAGGAAGCTAAACCTTCCGTAATTAAAATTGGCAAAGGACTGATCGCCACCAGCAGGCTGGATGATCTTTGATAAAAATTAGCAATAGGAAGATCCGTGACTTTACAGGTGACGTCCGTTTTCCCGAAGTGGATCATCTCGGATAAGCGACTACCAGCCTCGCCTCGAAGTAGATCATCTTGGATAAGCGACTGCCAACCTCTTCTGGGAACACACATCAGCTGCCCCAGTTGTTCCTCCTACTTAGGATTTAAAGTTCCAACTGGAAAAAGCAAGAGGCAACTTTCTGGTCTCTTTCATCAAGTCACAAGATTGGCGAACATAACTCACAGTGATGCAAACTAAAATAAGTTAGCAGTAAGTCAAACATTGATTTCAGTTAAAGCAGAGGAGCCTCGCTTGCACAGAGATGATGGGCTAGCTCAGCAAATGCCAAGTCCTAGCCTCGCCTATATGGGTAAGCCAGACTGATCTTGAGGGACGCAGTCTTAGCCCCACCTATATGGCAAGACTGGCTCAACTTTGAAGAGACTAAGTCCTGAGTTTTGCCTATGTAGTGGACTTAACACATATGCAGTGATCTTTCTTTGATCAAGTCAAAATGATAGCTTTGCTGGGAAGCTATGCTGAAATCCTTCTCTGCAGATCAGTTAAATGGAGAACAAGGAAAATTAATCCCTGAAGCAGCTGATTAAAGCTAAAGCTAAACTAAGGGAGATGAACTCCCTAAAAGTTCATTGGTAAGGTCTCTGAATGATCGAGACTTACCGGTCCTTGGCCGGGTAATAATCAGAGTGGGCATCCCCACTAGTTCAGAGATCTGAGTATCTCTCTCAACCAAGAGAAGAGAAGAGGAGCAGATCACTTCTCTTTAGAGGATCTCATGTGTCCAAGACCTCATGTGTCCTAATTATAGGCTTCATGGCCTGAGCATTGCCGCCTCAAGCGTGGAAGCACGAGCGCATTTAAGGCATTTATTACGCCTTGAGAAAAGGGACGGTTTCCCTTGAAACCATGCAAAGGAAGAAACGCTCTCCCTCATAAAGGCGTTTATTACGCCTTGAAGACGCCTTGAAGAGAGGGAATATCCTCCCTCGGAAACGCGGAAGGGAAGAATATCTCCCTCGATTAATGCGAGAGAAGTCATTCTGACCTCGAAAGAGGAGTAATCCTTCTCGTGATTGACCCACAGCAGTTGGTCTCGGGAAAGAAACAGATGGTCCAGAGCGAACTTATTCCGAGAAGCCCAGACGCGAAGCTACCCAGACGCGAATCTACATGATTCTTCGGCGAACTTATCCCAAAGCAGGATTGAAAGCGAAGCTGAACTTAACCACCATGGTGACGTTCGTACTTCACATACCATCGATCAAAGCAATTCAAAGTATTTCGAAGTCTGAGCCATTGCAGACTTTTGAAAACTTTGAAGGGGGTCTTGTTGACACTTAAAAAAGATAACATTCTTACTGGCCCGAGCAATGTCTAAACTTGTTGACATTTACAAAAGACGAGTGACAGACAAGTTGACGACCAGTTTTCACCCATCTCCGAGGGACAAGGAAGCAACTTGGACTCCACTGATCTATCAAGCAGACAGTAAGCTCGGATTACCTCTAAACAGACCTCAGCAGGTCTAAGATGCTAGCACTTAGCATCACATGAGCCCAAAAGGATAGCCTCTCCTGAGAGGCTAAGATCATTCAACTTCACCTTGAAGCCATTCAAAGCTCCTCCAGGAAGCTAACTTATAGCTTTGCCTGAACTGCTGAAGCGCAACTCCGCAGAGAGAGTTAGCTCCGCCTGAAGCCACACGCAACTGCGCAGAAAGTGTATGCGGTAGCTTCGCCACAGACGACATCTAGCTCCGCTGAAGAGCTTTCTTCTGACTTCGCCAGATAATGCCTCCAGCTCCGCTGTGAGCGGGCAGCGCCGCTGCTGGTCTGCTATGGTCAACCTTTGACCAATCAAATCTCCAGATGAGATCAGATCTAGTCGCGATCAAGATCAAATCCAATCGAGATCAAATCTGAGATCAAATTTGGCAGTTGATTGCCATAATCTCTTGACTCTTCTAAAACGAGTAAGAGGATCAGGAGAGATCTTTCAATTATATGGAAAGAATCAAAACGGATTAGGAGGATCAATCGACCTGCCATTTCTATCTTCGCAGAAACTGATCCTAACCTCGCAGCAAGGCTACTTTCCAGATTTAAACATATTTGATTCAATCTGTTTCTATACTTTCAAGGGACAATTATACCCTTGCTCTCCTTATAAATAGCCCACCAGGGGCACAAGGAGGGAAGAGGACGCATAGGCTCCAGAGAGACGGCAGACTTCTCGAGAGGACGCACCGTGCACAAACAGAGATCTATTCTCTTGAATTCAGAGACTTTAGAGAATCACTTCTCTAATCAGGATGCTGATACCCTAACACCTTCTTTCCAAGGAATCTCTGGAACCAGGCGAGAAGGAATTCCTAAGCGAAGGCGATTTTGAGAAGTAACAAGAGGGTTCTACCAATCTTCTGTTCTCTGATTCCCCGAACCAGGCGAGAAGGGAATCTCATCGCTCGCATCGTCAAAGGGACAAAGTGGTCGCGCGCTGACCAGACTCCTATCGGCACACTTCTCCAGAATCTCTGAGGAGATCTACTTGTAATCTTTTAGAATACTTGTAATTTAGCTCCTCAACTTTTATTGTAAGTTTTTCCCTTTGCAAATCAATGGAAAACAGAGAGAACGGCAAAAGTAGAAGAGAAGGTTTAGAAGAAGATGAATAGGATGGCGTGTGGCATCATTAGATCTTTCTTAACACAAGATCTAAAGTATGA
This sequence comes from Agave tequilana, assembly GCA_038442645.1. NCBI lineage: Eukaryota > Viridiplantae > Streptophyta > Magnoliopsida > Asparagales > Asparagaceae > Agave > Agave tequilana. The sequence goes on from JAVJIF010002699.1 coordinate 120,440, forward strand.
TGTGAAGAATTCGACTTCTGCTAACTCGATTTAAGGGATTCTAGCGAGTTAGTACTTGACGCAGAGCGTCGAGAATCGCTTGCATTTGAAGAGATGACTTTACCATTTTTAGTTAAAGGGTGAATCTCCATTAGTGATCATATCACTAACTACACGAAACTTCTCGTGGATTTGACAAATTTGAATGTAGTGATCGAGGATGAAGATAAGGCGTTGATATTATTGAGTTCTCTCCCCAATGAGGGATGTGAAACTTTGTGCTTACCTATGGGAGGACATCCCTTAGCAATAGGTAGGTGATCACTACTCTTGTGAGTCTTGAATTGAGGAGGAAGGACAAGGAGTATTCTACCAGTAACACATCGACAAAGGTATTGACCACGAGAGGAAGTAGCCCAAATCGAAAAAGAAAATCAGCAGAAATTCAATTGGGAGCCCATGATTGGTAATCGCAAATAGAAAAAAGATCAGTGTGACTTCTGTAAAGAGAGAGAACACTGAAAAAGTGATTGTCCAAAGCTCAATAAGTCGAAGAAGGAGTCACAATCAGAGACCAATATCGTGAAGTTGGATGGTAATTATTCTGACTCTTCTATTTTTTCGCTTTCTATTACTCCATTAGGTTGTCATTCAAATGCATTTGAGTGGGTATTGAATACTTGCTCTACCTACCACATTTGTCCCAGAAGGGAGTTATTTGCTAGCTTTAAGGAGCTGGATGGCAGTTTGATGTCCATGGGAGATCACACATGCCGGTTGGTTGGTAAGGATACAGATTGTATCAAGAAGTATGATGGGACGATGAGAGAGTTGAAGGAGATAGATATATTCCTAGTATAACAAAAAATATAATCTCAGTTGGAGTTTTGAAAGCAAAAGGCCTCAAAGGGACTCTTGGAGAAGGCGTTCTCAAGATGTCAAGCGGCTCGTTGGTTGTTCTAAGGAGCACTAGATGCAACAACGTGTATTACTTGATGGGTAGTGCAGTTACTAAATTAGCGTCTTCATGACAGTTGGATAGTGATTCTACAAGATCATGGCACAGTAGACAAAGACAAGTTGGATTGAAGTCAGATCAAGCATTGGGAGGTGCATTGACCTGCCATTTGAAAGTGTGTGATAGTAGTGTTCTGAATAAGAAGAAGGTAAAATTTAGCACTGATACTCACCATTTGCTTGGTCTTCTTAAGTTAGTTCACGTGGATGTTTAGGATCCTACCAAGAATGCATCACTTGGAGGCCATTAGTACTTTATCTCAGTTGTAAATAATTATTTTAGGCGTTGTTGGATATATCCTATGAGGAAGAGAGTTGACGCCCTAAAGTTGTTAGTGAAGTGGAAGAATCTAAAGGAAAATCGGACAGGTAGGAAGATCAAGGTGCTCTGATATGATCATGTTAAAGTATACAAGAATTATTTCCTGCAATTTGGTCAGAACAATGATATTGAGACCCACTTCACAGATGAAAAAGATGGTGTAGCCAGAGAGGTAAACCATGCCTTGCTAGAGAAAGTTCAGTATTTGTTGGATAATGCATCATTAGACAAATCATTTTAGGCTAAGGCGATTGAGTATGCTAGTCATCTCTTGAATAGGTTACCGATGAGTGCGATAGTAGATAAGATTCCTTTGGAAATTTGGTCAGATGGAGCTGCTCGTGATCATGGTTCACTTAGAGTATTTGGTTGTCCAGCCTATGTTGATGTCAAGAAATACATGTTGGACTATAAGATGAACAAATTGGTGTTTTTGAGATTCAAAAAAACTTGAAAGGTTACAAATTATGAAATCCGAAAAACAAAGGGTTTGTCTCGAGCAGACATGTCACATTGGATGAGGCTTCGATGGTGAAGCCTTCCGTCTCCTAGCAAGTGGAGACAATAAAGACCAAGTCAAAAGTATGGCAGCGAGTGGACGTTGATGCCACTCCACATTATCCAGTTAGTTCAATATCATATGAGATTCCCTCGGTCGTGACACCAGGTGGAGATCTAGAAGCCGATATGAATACTGAGCATGTTGAAAAAGATAGTTCAGATGCAAGTAGAGGAACCAAAGGGAATCCGCGAAGGTGGGTTGTAAAGAAGCATGTATCTCATATTGATGAGGTTCATATGACTCGGCTAGTTGGGTTTGTTGCTGCAAAGAAGAGAGTTGGCTGTGCTCGGTGGAGCTCATTTGAATGAACTACGAGAGACTTGATCTCTTGGCAGAGGGTACGTAGACAGCCGTTTGGAGGTGCAGCCCATATGAAGCTATTTGGGTTATTGAGTTCTTGAGAATTGACAGCGGAAGCTGAAATTTGGACTTCATGCAGAGATGAAGAGTTGTCATCTTGATGAACATTTGATCCTTCGGTGAGAAAATAGTTGAGCTTGCATAAGGTGGCGTGCATCCAGTTTGCTGAGCTAAAGTTGGTTATGTGGTGTGCTCTACTCGGATTTGGTTAAACCTTCTTGAAAATATTTGGATTGTAGTGATAGTCAGTTGTTGAGTCAGTGTTGGCTCATATTGGGTTCTTCTTGAGGTCATTTGGTATGGTGTTTTATTCAGTTGCTGAGTTGTAAACACGTTCGTTGGTCGGCTCATATGGTGTTGATTCTCTTCGATGGAGTGTTGAGAGTGCATGTATGGTGCATTCTGTTTGGATGGCTGAGTTAAACTTTGGAATCTTTACAATTGATATTGGAGTTTGGAGAGAGTTGCTTGAGGGGATGACGAACTCAATTTGGATTCGGTGTGAACATTTGAAATCAACTGTAAGTGTACTGGTGATTCATTTGGGTCCGTTCGGCCAAGTCGAGATCGTGTGTTGATTTCGCCGAGATCGTGCGTCGATATCGCCGAAATCGTGTGTCAATTTCGCCGAGATCGTGTGTCAATTTTACCAAGAATTCATTGGAGTTCGGCTCAAATTTGAAAAATCTTCACCGAGGTGGAGAATGTAGAGATAGAGAGTAAGAACAGTAGGATAAAGTTTTTAAACTCTATGTCAGTGGTTTGGTCGACCGTACGGTCGACCAACATGCACAAGAATTGAAATTGGTCGACCGTTCGGTCAACCGATGTTTGCACGAGGAAGAGGAACCCAGTTTGGTCGGTCGACTGGACATTTCTATAAAGTCCTGCAGTTTGAGCGATCGACTGCATATTTGGATTGGTCAAACGATAGTCGGATCAGAGCTGTTTCTGGACCCGACCTGGAGCTGATTTGGGGATTTTTTCTTCTCTCTATAAATAGAAGATGTAAATCAATTTTAAGGTTAAGTAATTTCTAAGTGAGTTCTTGAGAGAACCAATTGTAATCCTCTTATAATCTTGTGTAAATCGTCAATAGATCTCTCTCTCTCTCTCTCTCTCTCTCTCTCTCTCTCTTCTGCTCCAGGGACGTAGGCATCTTGCCGAATTCTGTAAGTTTTGGTCTCCCTCTCTTTGTGTGTGTGTTTGTGATCTAGGGTTTGTTTTCTTAGCATGCTCCAACCCCAACACCTGGTGCGTCTCAAAAGAGTTAGGATATCCATATCCAAGCCGTGGTTTGATCTATATGATGTGAACACAACTTGAGAATCTTTAACCAGAAAAGAATTTCCGCGGAAGACGTGTCTCAGACTCTGTTCTACTTTTGACTTTTGGAGTAAAACTCTTATTTAGCATTGTATTTCTTCTCCCCTCTCTTTTGTTTTTGTAAGTTACATTTGTAACTTTCTTCTCTTTTCTTTCCCTCGCTCGGGGAGGGGAGTTTTTCTGCCTCCCTGTTTTGTAACTTGCTCACCTTTTGTAATATTATTAGAACTGGGCCTCATTTGGTCCCGTGTTCATCTCTAAAACCAAAGATGTTTTCTTTAATAATTTTCCTTTGGTCCAGGTTAAGGCTGGGCCCTGGACTGGTGAAGAGTCGGCCCAATCATTACCGTCAACCTTGATAAAGAGCAAACGATAAACTAATAAATGATTGTTTCTTAATGTGTGCTCTATGTTAGTTGTAGGCCCATGGGCTGAGTTTCTTTCCGTTTCTTTCCTTCCTTTCCTTTTATTTTGGGCCTGTTTGATTTGATGGAAGTTGGAGGAAAAATGTAAGTGGAAAATGAGAATGAGAAATGTGAAAGAGTAGTGAAAGAATAAGATTTGTACAATTTTCATTTCAGTACTTGGTTGTAATGTGAAAGTCTAAGTGAAAGAGTAAATTGTGTTTTCCGGTGTTTTGCTAGTAATGTGGAAGTGGAAGTGGAAGTGAAAAGTTGACCACAAAGTTGATCATAAATTAATATTAAATTAAATGTTAATTCTGAAATAACATTTTTGGACTATAATAGCACTGCAAGTGGGATTTACATGACATCAAAAATTTAATGTATGAAACTAAATACACCTTATTCCAAATGAGATTTAAATGATCACAAAATTAGCTGTTGCATTCTAAAAGTGAGAAAATGATAGTAGAAAAAAGATGCGTTAAAAAAAAAAAAAAAAAGATTTTCTCATTTCTTATTTTCAGTTCAAAACAAACAAGAAAAATGACTTTTCATTCCCTCCCCACTTCCATGAATCCAAACACGTCCTTTTTTTTCTGGAGTTTTTATGAGTGAAGGTGGCAAACTATTTTTTGGCGACAAAAACTCCTTTTAGCCCCCCTATTATAGAACATTTGGCATCTCATTGAAAATTATGGGATTTGTAATTTCCATAATTGCGCTTAAGGATTTTTGTTTTTCCTCGCGTATGATGTTTTGGGCTGACAAATAGTGACCCAACTAATAAAGTGCATGTTAATATTACGTTGTAGGCAAAATATGAAACTCACGAGAACCTAATGTAAGCAGATGGAGCTGATTAAGTATTAGTCTTTAAATATAATGTAGAAAAAATTATTCTTAAAGTAAAAGTCAGCAATCAGTATAATTTGCTGGTAAACCCTATAATCTTCCTCATCTCAAAACTATAGTAAATATTATTATTAGACAAAAAACCTTTGATTTTCACGTTACATCAAGAAATTTCTACGAAATTTCTACACTTAAGCCACTCTTTCCATTGCAATTGTTGTAATCACTCTCGTCATCTTGAAAAGCACAAGTTTGAATCAATTCTGAGTCCATTAATGACCTCTTAAAAACAGAAGTGATATTTGAATTTTTTTTTTTGACATGCTCACTGACGTGTAAACTATTGCCGAGATTCTTGGAATGAAGTCTCTATTTGTGGAGGAGAGTATTTGGAAAAGTCTAAGTTACAATATTTTATCATTAAGGAAAGATGATTGCAATCTAATCACATGATATGAAACTTTTATACTTTATTGATCAACTGGCGTGTTTTACTGTCCAAGTACAAAGGTGAGGGGAATTGTTCTTTTGGTCATGATTGGATGGCTTATGATCATTAGTCAATGCTAATTTTGATTGGGTAGATGGATTCAGTCATCAACATAGACCTTTGCACAACACAACAAAGAAAAAGAGATTAGATTGGATCAATGTTAATTTTCCTCTGCCTCTTTCATTCTCACTTTTGAAATACTCTATTTAACTATGATGTTGAGGACTGATACTTATGAAGTATTCTCCAATTAATAGGTGGAAGTACTTCATGACCTAGGTATAGATTACCGAAATTAATCGTAATCAGTGAGTAATCATGTATTTATGCTCGGTCAAGATATTACTTTGTCAATTAAGGGGTGTTTGGTTAGGGTGAAAGTGAGGAAGTAGTAATAATTCCCTTTAGAACTTGGGAATTGTTTAGTAAGTTTTTCGGTATTTGGATGTTGTTAGGAAGTGTGGTTTGGAAAATGTTATGTCTTTTCCGATGTTTGGATGGTAATGTGAAAGTGAAAGTGGAAAAGTTGACCGTAAAATAATATTAAAATAAAAATTAATTAAGAAAAATAAAAATTAGATTATAATTAGAATGCAAGTGAGATTATATGATCAAAAATAACTGTTTTGAGTTACAACTTATTACAAATGAGATTTACATGAGCACAAAATTAACTGTAGCACCTTGAAAGTTGGAAAGTGATTGTGTAAAAGGGAAAAGAGAAAAGGAAAAAAGGTTTTCTCATTTTTCTTTTCCGGTATTTGGATAGATGATAGATAAAAAAGTGAGCAATTATTCCCATTTCCTTACTTCCGCCCACTTCCTTACAACCAAACACGCCCTAAGTAGCATTGAATTTGATTCTCATCATCTGAAATGAGGTGTCTCAAGAGAATTATATCCTTATGGTTGGTAGATAGAAGGGTGCCCTAAGAGGTCCAAGCACTCTCGGGGAAAAAATGAAATAAAATTAGAAAACAACAATTATGTTTTTTCTCTTTATCCATTGACTTTAAAGTACACAAATATGATGTGATGACTAATAAGCAAGAAAAGCCTCCTATTGTTTTTTTCTTCTGCAGGTATACATATAAGCATTTCATCAGGAGAGGAAAAATTCATCTAATATGCTTGGCTCAAGGGAGCATAATGCATACCCAATGTGCACACTTAATAAGCTTCATAGGCGTTCATACAAGATTCCACAGTCTAGTTTGGTTTTCTTGTTTGCATTGTCATATTTTCTCATCACGTATTGGAAATCTTTTCAAGGTGATGTGGGCTAACCTTAATATATATAACTAATAGGAGGCAATCATGTAAAATGTTGTCTCCGTCGCTATCCTAGGGGCAAGTAATTGGGTTCGAGGCCTGCGGTGGATATTTAGCTCCGAGTAGGAAAACTTTTCCTGAGCGTGAGGTGTGCAGGATTAGTCGGGAGTAATGCTCATTGTCCGCATTGTGGGCCTCAGAAATTTCAAAAAAAAAAAAAAAAAATCATGCAAAATGCTACAAGTTTAAAGATACTTGATCTAATCAAATTGATGGAAACCCTATCAAAATTTTGTCAACGCAGCAGCCCATGGGGTGGATTGAAAAGGCACCACCTTTAAAGATCTGATTGTTCCACTTGACCAATGCAGGATCTTGTGCATGATTCTCCCTCTTGATCATTGGTGGGATCTATTTACTGCATTGAGAATGATTAGATCAAAAGTTGGTACTTTTGGAGGCCAAAGGTTGGAGAGGATCGACACTGCCGACACTTTTGAATGCCTAAGTTGAATGTTGATCTTTGATTACTCTTTCCACGTTGAATCTCCTAGAACAAATCAAGGTCGCATTCATATGAGAATTTTTTTTTTTTTTAATCTATATGCTATTTCTGTTAATTTTAGGAAGAAGGGATAGCGTTTAGATGCGTCGTGACTTTTTGTCAAGTTTTCTTATTAATTTTTCTTGTTCATTTGCACTAGCACTATTAAATTCTCTAACTAAATACAAAGACTGGATGAATAAAATAGAAATTACTAATTGTTTATGAGAATTTTCAGAGAAATAGTGTAAAAGATAGAGCAAATGATGTGTAAACTAGCTCACATGTTCTTTAGGATACAAAAACTTAAAATCATTTTACTTCAAGTGCTCGACATGGTGCCCGCGCATTTCATCATACTAGAAAGTTGCTTGATACTGTTTTATTTTCAAGGGTCTCAAACTAATTTTAAAAAAATTACAATAAGTTGATTTCTTTGAGATCGATGGCTTGGATCTTTTTCAATGTTTTATGATTATTAAAATTCTTTAAAGAGTTACCCTAAAAAAATAATACTTTAATACCCTAAAAGAATTGTTTAAAGAGTTATGAAATCTAATATTTCTGAGGTAAAAAAGGGAAAATTCTTTGGAGGCAAAAACATAGATGAAGAAAACAAGTAAATTGAGAAGAGTGGGCCGGGAATACCTCTTTGTATATCAAACCAAGAAAAGATACTCAACATCAATAGTTAATTGTTTATCTTAGAAATGAATTTCTTCGTTAATGTATGAGTTTGATATTTGCGAGATGAGTACTCAGTATTCATTGAAGTTAAAAGAGAGGAACTCTACCAGATGAAGTTTTAAGGCTAAGGTAGTGAAAATCCGCATTCATCACAGGTGCCGCAACAAATATTTTAGCCTTACGACTGAGACTAAAAAGCTGTTGATACGCTGACTTGAAGCCTTACAATACCAGCAAATAATCTACTTGATTCATTCCACTTCCTACAGACATGAAATGATCCTTGTGACAACAATGTCATCCGTGGAAGAGTGATGAGGGTGGAGAAACCCTTGATGCAGAATCCATGCATGAAGCCACCCCATAACCAGTAACGAAACAAGTCACAGATTAGCTCGGTAGCAACAATAAATAGGAGATGGGAGATTGGGTAGTCCTGTTGATCACCATTCCAAGGCTTTTTGGGAGCGGAGGTGAAGACTTGCCGGGTCGCAAGAATCATTCTAGGAGAGATACAAATCAAAATCCGATTGATAGACTTCCCCGTGAATCTCATTTGTTGCAAAATATTGAGAATGAAGTCCGATTGAAGCGTATGGAATGCCTTGCCCATATCAAGCTTAAGCGGAAATAATTGTTTCGTCAATCTGTTCACCACGAGGAATGAGTGTTGAATTTCCTGAACGAGCATAATCTTGCAAACACTGACTCTTCAAAAGACAAAGGCCGACTACTCCTATGCATTGATTTGCAGTAAACAAAGTGATGCGAATATTATAGCACCAGTATCGTGACGCGTATGTCATCGTTGGAGAAGACGCGCCAACTCAACATGAATTCAGTAATTTTATAGTATTAGTTTTTTAGTTTTATTTTTTGCTTTTTTGATTTTTAGTATCTGATTGTAGTAAGGTCACTAGTTTTATTTTTGTGTATTTTTCACTTTCTTTTAAACTTTTAATTTCGTTTAGGAGTTTGATTATGTAATCCAAATAGAAATATGAGAGTATAATTTTGTAGTCTATATAAAGACCCTCATATATTCACTTTTTGAATGAACAATCAATGAAAGATTTTCACTCTCAATTGAGTTTTATACAGATTTCTTAAATCCTTTTCTCTATTAGTAGTGAGATCCGTTATTAGACTCAATTATTGGTGGACTTGTGTCATTCCAGAAGGATTCGAGGTCGAACCCTTCTCACTCAAATATTAACATCCGACATTCGAAAACAAAATCCATTTTGTTGAAGTTGATCTATATTATTTCAAGTATCTATAAATCAAAAATCAAGTGCTTTTTACCCATCCATCAAGAAGAAAAAAAACAGACGAGCTAAATATTGAGTTGGTTAGTTTAACGGTGTAAACATTTGAAACCAAAAAAATTAGTTTGTAAGGATTTTTAAATGTTTAGATCATGATCAAATGACCAGATCGAGAATTTGTACGTCTAAAGACATAAATCTAACCAACTCACTATTTTCGACCGTCCATTTTGCGCTGCTTGATAGATAGGCAAAAAATATTTAAAAAACTTGATTTTTAGTTTATAGATAATTAAAATAATATAGATCAACTTTAAAGGAGTGAATCTTATATTTGAATGTTAGGGGTTGTATTCGAGTGGGAAGAATTTGAGCTTGAATACTTCTGGAATGACACAAGTTTATCTCTATCTCCATATATGTGTGTGTATATACATTTATGTATAAATATATATGTGTGTGTATATACACACATACATGCCTACACACACACACACACACATACACGTGTGTAGAGAGAGAGAGAGAGAGAGTTGAGTACTTTCGGAAGTATCAAGAATGTCGATACTTCCACTTTGATTTAGTTAATACACCACTCATATGTAAGATCCAAACCATTGGATGCGATCTTTGAAATATAAACTAGTTAGAAAAAAATTTCGCAAATTTTCGTTATCATTTACCCGTTCATCAAAGTGGTCTCAAAGTAAGCATTTTAGGTCTCTCAAAATGTCGATTTTTTAGCCACTTTGATGAACAGGTAAATTATAACGAAAATTGTGAAATTTTATTCCTAACTAGTTTATAGTTAGTAGATTACATTTAACAGTTTGCATCTTACATATGAGTGGTGTATCAACTAAATCAAATTGGGAGTATCGACATTCTTGATATTTCCGAAAATAGCCCAGTTCAACTATATATATATATATATATATATATATATATATATATATATAATATATATATATATATATATATATATATAGAGAGAAATGTAAAATCAGCTGACACAGGAGGCAACTCCCTCCTATGTTGCACTCAAAATCATATTTTTCGAGTGAATTTTCAAGATCCCACCGCACATTATCATATTCATATTCTAAATTGATTTTTAAGTGCGACATAGGAGGGAGTTGCCTCCTGTGTCAGCTGATTTACATTTCTCTCTCTCTCTCTCTCCCCTCTATATATATATATATATATTATATATATATATATATAATATATATATATATATATATATAATATATATATATTATATATTAGAGAGAGAGAGAGAGAGAGAGAGGTTACTGTACCTCAGCAGGCAGGCTGAGAGAGTTCTCTCAGCCGGCGGACGTGGCAAAATCACCGCCCCACATCTGTCATCAATTTTGGCGGACAATTCTTGAAAAATCCCGCCCAATTTAATGCCAGTCACCTCAACATTGTAGTTTCCGAAAATACCCTCCCTCACAACTTTCTACCTTATGTAAAAAAGTTGGCTTTCAAAAAAATTTACAGCTCTAAAATTTCAACCGGCGATTCTGATCCAAAATAGTTATTTTCTTTCACAAATTTGATCCTTTTTTAAGAAATATATTTGCAACTGATGGCGCCTAAGAAATCATCCGTGAAAAAGGTACTAACAAAAATGATATTTTCAAAAAATTTTAGCGTTTGTGTATTTTAATAGTTTTAAATTTTTTCCAGATTTATTTCCGAGGTCGCATTTTTTTTATTTTTTTTTAAAATCTTGGAACCATGGTCGCAGTTATGAAAGAGATTTTGGAATCATCCGTGGAAAAAGGTCCTATTTTTTTCTAATTTTTTTGTATTTCCTTCTACTTTTACTATGTCGCAGTATTTTCGAAAATTGATGTGCATACACTGCATGCGACCTCGGTCGAAGTTGATAAAATTATAGTTTCAGATTTGTGCGACTTTAGTTTTTTTTTTCGAAAGGACCTTCCTTGTAGCCGAATGCGACGTTGGTCGCAGTATATGAAACTTACTTTTTTTTTCTTACATACTGACGACATGGTGTCGCAATTGTTTAAATATGAGTTGTCGTCTCTTGCGACCAAGGTCGCAGTGTATTTAACGTCATTTGTTTTATCATACTTGGGTCGCAGTTGTATCTGATTGCACTGTAGTCTTATGCGACCTAGGTCGCAGTGTCGAACCGGGTCGCAGTTGTTTCTGATTGCACTGTAGTCTTGTGCGACCTAGGTCGCAGTGTTGACCCGGGTAGCAGTTTTTCTTATTGCACTGTAGTCTTATGCGACCTTGGTCGCAGTGCGGTCTTGTGGTCGCAGCTGTCTTTGATTGCACTGTAGTCTTATGCGACATTGGTCGCAGTGTCGTCCCTGGTCCAAGTTTGTGTTTGCAAAGTATGACTGCGACATTGGTCGCAGTTTATAAAAGAAAATATGTTTTTTACAAACATTGGTCGCAGTGTATGATTGCACTGTAGTCTTATGCGACACTGGTCGCAGTGTCGTCCGGGTGCAAGTTGTTTGTGTTTACATTGTATGACTACGACCGAAGTCGCAGTTTATTAAAAACAAATATGCCTTTGACCCCCTTATAATTTTTAAATGATCATTGCTCTGAACTGTTTATTTTTTCTTACTATGTAGGTAAAAAACAGATAAAGGTTCGTCCTCTGAGATCAAGCCTGAAACCTATGTGCGAGTTCATGAAGAAATTTAAAAAGTACATTCACGCAGATTTCGTAGAGACGATGAACAATACCCCATTTGGCCCAATCTTCATTGCGTTCTACAATGAACAATTTGGGGCTGAAAAGGGTCTAAAATCAAACGTTGCTGTGCTGCGTATTTTAGACCAGTATGATAGGGATACAAGGACCTTTAGAATTGGGGGCAAACAAATTGAGTTAACAGTGGAGGATGTTGCCCTCACATTTGGTCTACCTATCATTGGGGCAGATTTTGTGATGAATAAAACATGTACAATGAAAGATAGAGGGGGATAAAATATTATTTCCCCAATATAAAGAAGATCACTAAAGTATCCATTGAAGATGCTTTGGATGATCTTCTTGTCAAGAAGAGACGGAGAGGTGTATTGGATGTGACAAAGGATGAACAGCTTGAGCAGCAAATGTCTTTACATGAAATTATAAGAGACATGCACAGACTTGCAGCTCAAGACTTTACCACATTAATCATCCTATACATGTCGGCCACTCTTTTCTTCTCTGACAGTAAATGCACGGTGCCGTGGTATATTATGGAACAGATTGCCAATATGCAGCTGATGAGGACAATATGCTGGGCAAAAGCTGTTTGACAATTCCTGATTGAGTCAATGGACATCTTCAGGCAAACCACGTACGAGCTGCAAGGATGCTCCGTGCAAATAATTGTAAGTACAAATCTCATATTTGGCCAACATTGTATGAAAGTTACCCAAAATAAATTTTGAATATTTGTGTAAACTAATTTAATTTTCTTTGCTCGCAGTATTGGCTATGTGAGAGGGCCCCTATTTTTGAGCCGAGGTCTGGTTTGGAGGACATAACCCCACGCGTTTTAAGATGGGACCTCCAAAATATTAGTAGATCTCTACTTGAAGTTGATCTAAATGAGATTGACAGCAATATTGTAGGTCAGACTTTTTTTTTATTCAGTACAAATAAAATGAGATCATAGTGGCATTATTGAGCTGCACCTTTCGCAGTTCGTTTTGTGCCTGGCAAACAATGTGCGACCATCGTCGCATTCCCCTGAAAATACCTTTTACATGGAATGCGACCATGGTCGCAGTCTTGGGCTGCATGGCTTGGCAGATAATTTGGGCATGACAAATATACTGCGACCATGGTCGCATTCTTTTCAAAAATACTTCATAAATAAACTGCGACCATGGTCGCAGTTTCATTATTTCATTGTTTTATTTTTAACTTACCTTTTTCTGTTTATTTTTAGATTTTGACTCGAATGGACAACATCTCTATTGCTAAAAAAATATAGTTGGCCTTCCTATTGAAGGGGAAGAGGAGGAGGAAGAAGAAGAAGCAGAAGATGAAGATGAAGAAGAAGAAGAAGAAGAGATGAAGGAGGCCATACATATAATGAAGCTTACATCCCGGCGGAAAAGGAGCCAGAACCGGCTGAAATGAGTGAGCAAGAACCAGTTTTTGAAGGTTATTTGCCACCTCCACCGGATGTTCAAGCAGAAGAAATAAAACAATTGAGGTCTCAGAATCAGTACTTGAGAGAATATGTTTCTCAGCTTGAAAAAAAAATTAAAAATATGGAGACTGAGAACAGACTCAAGGCTGAATTAAAATTAAAAAGGAGAGAAAAAAGAGAGAAGAAAAAATAAAAAAGGAAAGAAGAGCTGTTGAGAGCAGCCGCTGCTGCGAAGGAGAAGGAGAAGAAGAGGGAAAGAGAGAGGAAAAGGAGAAGAGGAGGAGAGAAGTGGAGGAGAAGGAGAAGGAGAATAGAAGAAGGGAAGAGGAGGAGAATGAAAGGATAATGAGGGAAGAAGAGGAGAAGGAGAAGAAGAGGAGGGAAAAGGAGGAGCAGGAAAAGGTGGAGAGAAGGAGGGAAGAGGAGGGGCAGGAGAGGAGGAGGAGGGAAGAGGAAGAGAATGAGAAGAGGAGGAAGGTGTTAGAGGAGTTAAAGAAGAAGAGGGAGAAAAAGATGAAAGTGGCCGAAAAGGAAAATAGAAGGAAGGGTGAAGAGAAAAAGGAGCACAAAAGAATGAAGGAACAGATGGAGAAGCAGGCTGAAGAGGAGAAGAAGAAAAAACTGGAAGAGGATAAAATAATGTGTTCTGAGTCTATTTTAAATATTACTGGAGAAGATATGCCAAGTTTTTTTCTGAATATAACTCAAATGACTCAAGAAATCCAAAGAGATAGAGCTTCTGAAGAAGAAATTTAAGAACATACTCCGCCTCAGAAGCAATCCTCAAAGAAGCTGTTTTGGAATACTCTAAAGGAACTATTGAAAGGGGAGTCAAAGAACGCAAGCGCGCTGAAAGAGATCGCGATGACTCCGACTTCGTTTATCCAAAACAGAAGAAGAAAAAAAACGAACATCCTCTTCCACAGCCTGCGGCTGCGAGTTCTGCCGCTGGTTTCGGCGACAAAGAGATTTCCTCTATAGAGCCAAAATCGAGAGAATTGACCGAAACCAGAGCATACAGAATTCTGCAGCCCCATCAACAAGCTCTTGTAAAAATTTCTTCGACAAGTCCTTCTCTGAGTAAGTTAATTCATATCAAAAAATCTGTTATACCTTTATATAAGAACATTTAAATTACTAACTTTGTTTTGAATATCTTGCAGCTCTACTGCGTATCAGGATACCGAGAACGGAATCATTATTACAAGGAATGACATTGAGGACCTGATATTCAGTAGAGACTTAGATGCAAATATAATTCATTTTTACATGCAGCATCTAGAGAAGGGAAAAGGATTAAAAAGCATATTCTTCCGGAGCGAAGCTTGGGTAAAAATCTACTTTCTCCTTTACGGTTTACTGTAATATCAATTGTGGAACAGATTACTTATATTCTCTATCTCTGTGTAGGCGTGTACTGCGACTAAGGTCGCAGCTGCGACTAAGGTCGCAGTTTATAATTAAAATGTACTGCTACTAACTATTGTACTGCGACTAAAGTCGCAGTTTATAATTAAAATGTATTGCGACTTAACTCATGTTCTCTATTTGTGTAGGCATGTACTGCGACTTAGGTCGCAGTTTATAATTAAAATGTATTGCGACAAACTCATGTTCTCTCTGTGTAGGCATGTACTGCGACTATGGTCGCAGCTGCGACTAAGGTCGTATTATCTCATGTACTGCGACTAAGGTCGCAGTTTATAATTAAGATGTATCGCGACTAACTCATGTACTGCGATTAAGGTCGCAGTTAAAAAATATGCTAATAAGAAACGCTGCGACCTTGATCGCAGTGTCTTGTCTTGACTTAATGACTTCTTATTTTAATTAATTTTTTCTTATATTTTAAATTCATTTGTATTTTATTTTTTTTTTTGTCCGCAGCACGGTGTTGTAAATAAAAGTGAAGATTTGGAAGATCATTTCATCAAGCAGAAGCTGTTGAAAAACTGGACAGCTGATGTGCACTACATGTTCTTCCCGATCAATCACAAACATAGTGCCGACGAACCCGGATTTCACTGGACCTTGTTGGTATTTGATGCCGATACACAAGAGTGGAATTTTTACAACTCTTTGGTTCCAGCTGACAAAAAAAGTAGTATATTACAGCTTTACCAAAAAGATGCAAGAACAATGGTGAGTTGAAATTTAATATTTCAATTACTGGAAACTGGCATTTAATTTTATTAATACTAATTTTTGTTTCTATTGACATTGCAGAAAGAAAGATTATTACAGATTTTTGAGATTGATTTCAATAAATTAATGAGAAGAATAAATATAAAATACGCAAAATGCCCCCAACAACCAAACAGGTATATAAATTTTTGACATCTCCTTACCTTTCATATTTTCTACCTTTTTTTAGTACCAAAAATCTAATTTCAATTAATGATTACTCTATGAAATTTTCAGTGTTGATTGCGGTGTATATGTATGCAAGTACATGGAAAGCATAGCGTCTGGTAGTCCATCAGCTGTTGATACTGTTACGGATGCTCATGTACAGAGACTAAGAAGTGAGCTTGCATACATGATACTTGCAGATAGAGAGAAGAGTTGGGATGAAGAAACAGAAATTATACGAATGACAGTATTTAATGACTAACAGTTTGACAATTTATTGATATAGCACAATTTTTTATTTTATAAATGTAAAAATAATTGCAATTGCAATTCATTGAATAATTTTTTTGTTTTATTGATTTAATTTGTAAACAATTCTATACATTTATTTATTATAAGTTCCATTGATTATTTCCAATCTACATTTGTTACAACTTGGATTTTACTATTGCGTCTTGATGTTAGAAATAAAAATGCGTTCAGTAATTGTATTGCGACCAAAGTCGCAGTAATGAACTGTTTTGAGATACAGCGTTTCCTTATACGGTGACACTTTAATCAACACAGCGATCACGGTCGCAGTTACTTAATCATTTATAAGTTCCCAATGCGACTATGGTCGCAATAATGAAATGTTTTGCAGTTCAAAGTAATTTAAAGTTATAGTGTATTATCTTTTAAACTGTTTTGGATAACTGAATAGTCACCTAGGAAGTATACAATTTTTTGGGAAAAGGTAGAAAATAAATTTGGTAGATATTCACGTGGTCCAAGGGATTAGGTAGAAAATGCTGTACAATTGTTACAAATCTTCATTTTAACTATTTTACGCTAAACGAATATAATGCGACCAAAGTCGCAGTTAATAATTAAATTATTTCACCCGAAAAGTAAATTTTAAAATGAAGGTTGCGACTTTGGTCGTAGTTGCTGGCAGTAGTCTTAATAAAACAACAAAACTGCGACCTAGGTCGCAGTTTCTGGCGGGAGTCTTAATCAAAAACAACACTGCGACCTTGGTCGCTATGCATGTTAATATAAATCAAACACCTACCTAACATACTGCGACCTTAGTCGCAGTCCATGTAATGCGACCCTAGATTGCAATTGCTGGCCATCTTTATCAATAACAACATTGCGACCTTGGTCGCAATTAACCATGTACACTGCGACCAAAGTCTCTGACTAAGGTCGCAGTTTAAATGTACACTGCGACCAAAGACTCTGACTACATTATATACAAAAAAATTAAACTATAAAGTAGAATTTTGTAGCAGTAAAAATTTAAAGTACAACTACATACAAAAATAATACAGTAGAAATCAAAGAATGATAATAAATCTGATTATAATGACACGCCAGTGGCGGACTGCGACTTAATCTCTCTACACTGTGCGACCATAGTCGCACTTCATAAGAAAATTGAAGTCTTTGTTCCTTCGACATGGAGGCAACCCAAACCTACTTCTTCTGCCAATAAAAAAATAAATAGTAAGAATTTTAAAGATTAATCGGTATAAAAAAAATGATTAACAGGTTTAATGTAATACCAGTAACGGACAACCAGTCCTGTAATGGCCCAGCTCTTGGCAGTTACCACATCTTCGATGCTTAACTTCCTTCTGATCTATAGAATCTTCAAAATCAGACTTAAGCCTGGATGCAGCTCTAGGCCTCCCCTTGGTTGGTACAGGACCAATTGGATCACGTATATTCAATTCTTCACCATCTCGCAAAACGACAACGGATCCACTGGAACCAACTGTAGTTTTAGGCTGTGATGAATGATAATTTCCTGACATGGCTCTGTATTCACTAGTTTTTTCTTCAGCAAAACTTTCCAAAACTGCCTCCAACTTTGAAAGATTTTCATCAGAATCAGCGACCATCTCAAGAATTGCATTAAATTTTGAACGTATTGTCCACAATCTAGCCGTCCGTGGAGTGCCCTGACTGGGAAAAGGCTTCATGCCATTTTCGATTGCAACATTTTTGTAACGAGCATCCAACCTCCATCTCTGAAGTATATATGATTCCGGTATATGTGTAACGTGATTGCGCCACAAAATACACAGAATATGTCTACATAGGATACCCTCTGTTTCAAATAACGAGCAACTACAAGAAACATGAAGTTCCTCACGCTTATCATAACTGACCTTTTCCCAGTTGTCTTTTGATTCTGAAAAATTACCAACCAAATATATTGATCCAGGTTTGTCATGTTCCACCTCTTCTGAAAATAGTGTCATTACAACTGCCCATTCCTCTTGGAACAACTGAAAAATCTTCGGTGTATACAACTTCGAAACCTGTATCTCATATGGATTGGATGTACAATTGGGCACAGAATTCAAACCCCTAAAATCATGAAGAGATTCAGATGTACGACGGGAAGCAACAGCTTTATCATATTGGTGAACAAATTCCACTAGTTTAGTGTTTGAGTTAACAAAACCATCAAAGAAGGAATTAATACTCTCGGACCTCTGACTGGTTGTCATTCCAGCACAGAAAACATCCTTGAGATATGCATTAACCCAATGTCCACGGAGCCTGTACATCTTCATCAACCAACTGTCATCTTCTTCTTCTAACTGATATTTTTCATTCATCAGACGCCATCGTTCCTCACAAGTGCTTATATCGCGGGAGGTGTACCAAGCATGGAAATCGGAGACCATATCTTCCCATACTTGCTTGACATTGGGATTTGTTGCTCGGCAATATGTTTCCGCACATGCCAGAAACAATAACGGTGCTGAGAAGTTGGGAAAACAATCTTGATGGCGTCACCAATCTGCGCATCCTGATCAGTAATAATCAGTTTCGGTTCAACTCCATGCATGCACTTGAGCCATTTTTAGAATAACCAAACAAAAGTATCCCTCTGCTCATCAGCAAGCAATGCACAGCCAAACAAAATTGACTGCCTGTAATGATTTACTCCAGTGAATGGAGCAAATGGCAAGCTCAAGTGATTAGTTCTGTATGTTGTGTCAAAAACGATCACATCACAGAACCTCAGATACGAGGAAATAGCTCTTCCATCAGCCCAAAAAATACTTCTAAGTGTGCCCGCGTTATCGACTTCACTTGAAAAGAAGAATTCTGGATCGGTCTCGGCTTTCTCTTGAAAATATTTGATAATAGCAATAAACTCATGACCGCAGTTATTTCTACGTTGACGAGTGAAATCAATAACTTGTTGAGGGCACACTTCTTCACAGCCTTCTCCCTAGCTCATTGCATTCACAACGCGGAAAATATTTGAAGGTCGCATTCCAACATCAATCAGATTGCTCATAATGCTTCTGCTAATTTTTGAACGATGATTCTGGTGAGAGTAATGGTGATGTACCTTATCCGAGCTTGACAATTCATGTGAATGAGTATCAACAAATTTTGTGATAACCCAATGTCTTTTGTCCAAAAAAACGAAGACGGATATGCATCTCAGCAGGACAAGCTACTCTAGTGTTAATTCGACGATGCACTGTAAGCCCCTCTTGTCTTTTGTCACACAACTTCTTCAGACCTTCCTTATTACAGTAAAATTTTCTGCAAATAATCTCATAAGGAGGCTTCCGTGACTTATCTGTACCTTTTCTTCTCACGCTAAAACCTCTATTCCTTGCAAAACAATTGTAGAAATTGTATGCTTTCATATCCGACAGGAACTGTTTCCCTATAAACTTATCTGAGCTTCCAGACATTTCTCCATGTGCATTCATATCCTACAAAAAACAATTATATGAATTAAATGAATATAAATATTTTTAGATATCACTGTATTCTAAAATATAGTTATATAAATGCGACCCAGGTCACATAAGAGATGAAAACTATATTACTTCTTATCAAATACTGCGACCAAGGTCGCAGTTATCCGTATAAGAAGAAATCTATATTACTTCTTACTAAAGACTGCGACCTAAGTCGCAGTAAATAAAAATAAGATTTCACATACGACATGAAATCTATAATACTCCTTATTGAAGACTGCGACCTAAGTCGCAATTTTCCGTATGTGAAGAAATCTATATTACTCCTTACTATAGACTGCGACTTAAGTCACAATTATCCGTATGTGAAGAAATCTATATTACTCCTTATCAAAGACTGCGACTTAAGTCGCAGTCGCATTTCTGAAACTTTTAATCATTTGTTATAGGTCACAGTATCTCATAGACTAAAGACAAAAATTCAATATTTAAGAAATTGTTTTTAAAAAAAATGAAACAATTAAAACCTGTTGATCGGCATGCAAAGATGTCAACCCTTCAAGATTTTCAATATTCTGAGAGAAAGTAGAACCAGATGCAATATCTTCCATATTTAGATCGCCAGTAGACTGCTCAGACGTAGACATTAAATATTTTGGAGAAAAAATTGATCTGAAAAGATTTTATATTTTCAGAAAAAAGTTTATCGCAGGCTGAAAAAGGAGAAACTAGATCTTTCAAAAAGAGGTAAGGAAATAGGGGGAAAAGTAATTTATATAGAATAACCTAAAACCTATAAAGAGCGGCAAAAAGGGGGAAAATAATAATAAAAAATAAGGAAGGTTACCGAAAGTGTTGCTTTTCATAAGGGGTATTTGGTAATTTAACTTCTTCCTAAAAGCGTGCCGCAAGTCAGTGAAGTGACAAATTGAGCCACGTCACCGCAGGCTGAGAGAGTACTCTCAGCCCGCAGGCTGATATACATTTTTCTCATATATATATATATATATATATATATATATATATATATATATATATATAATATATTATATATATATATTGATTGGAAAACACGGGAAGTTGTAGAATACACAAGGAGACCTCCTGCCTCAAAAGTTCCCGACTTGCCCGCTATAATTGCGCCCTTGAAACAGATGATCGATAAATTCTTCATCTGCTTAACACAGGTAACACACGCTAGGTCCATGCCATTTAAACACTTTTTGCTTCCACAAAAAGTTATCTTTAGCATTGAGTCTGATTAAGGTTAGACGTGGGATGCATCAAGTCGTTTTAGCCATATTCATACCCGATCCATATAACAATAGTTACCCCCAAGTATAATCAAGAATAATGTATGTGTTCATGTACCAATCTACTACATACAGGGCAACCCTCATGCCATACTGTGTCGATCAGTCATGCCTCCTTCTTGCTTGAATTCGTACTCAATTTGTCTACTACTTTGTACTTAATTTAAGCCTCATAATTGTATAATTTACTTAACTAATATAAAACTAAATCAAAGTTAATAAACACAACACTGACAAAGATAATAAACAATACAAAACTAAGTAGATAATACTAACAGGACATTCATTCTCTTAACTATTTATCTATAATGGTTGTTTTGTTTTAATTCATATAATTGTTTAGGTTTGTTAAATCAGTTGAAGAAAATCTGGGAATTGTTGTTATTGATGAGGGCAATATCCGAATATATAGAGAATACAATTCCATGATAAGAAAATATCTAGTCCTGATACAACTGATATTATAATCCTAATATAATTAATATTATATAATCCAAATTCTAATTCTATTCTTAACACCCCTTCGCAAACTCATAATAGATGAAAATTTGTGAGTTCGAATGAAAGAGATAAAATCTAAAAGAAAAAATAAAAATAAATTTTGAAAAATATCTACGGAAAATTCTGAAAAATTTGATGTCAATCATATATGACGCTCTTTGAAGACCAATGAATTGAACTTGTAAAATTTTAAACACCTCTTACAACCACATAATGGATGAAACATTTAGAGTTTGGATGAGTGTGGATGATGAGAAGGAGAAATATAGATGGATTCTAATTGATAAATGTGAAGATGTTGTGCCTACGACAACAACCTAATGAGGATCCTCTGAATCTCTCAAGTACGAAGAACAATCCCAAACAGTATAAAAAAAATATAGAGAGAAAGCACACGCGCAAACAAAGGTTCGGCCTCAATGCCTATATCCTCGGGGCAATCAAAAGAGAGGTTAATTACTTGGAGGATTGATTACAATGCTAGCAGCCTCTTTGATATCAAGAGAGCTTCAGAATTCTTTTTTCTCAGATACCAAACCCTAGAAAAATAACCACATCCTTTAAATACAAACAGGTTTCTAAACCTGCACTCGCAGCCCGCACCCGCTTGTCGGTCGACCGCGGTCGACGACCCCTCCTACCGGTCGACCGGTCGGTCGACTGGGTGCCCAACAGAGAGTTGGTACTTTCAGGCGGTCGACCGAACGGTCGACCGAGCTCTAACTTGTACACCTTGTGCACGTCGGTCGACCAGGCCGGTCGACCGAACTCCTGATCCTGCAGGTGATCGACCGGGCCGGTCGACGTCCAACCAGTTTCCTGCTGCTGCTATTCTGCTACTGTTTCCTTCGCCATTTCATCGTCGACTTCCTTGGCGATCACCTCGACGACCCCTCGGCAATCCATATCAATTTCCTCAGCAATATTCTCTCTTTCCAAAAATTCTCCACCTCGGTGAAGATTCCCAAAATCTGAGCCGAACTGTCCATCGACTCGAGAGCGGCTGCACCAATGTGGTTGCCTACGTACCCTGCCCAAGGGATCAAGCCGTCCGTAGTTCATCCAAATAAGCTTCAGCAATCTCAAGCTACCTGAAGGATATGGAGTAAAGCTTTGCAATGTGCAAACTTCACTCCCCACACCACCTTAGTAAGCATGTCGGCTGGATTCTCTGAAGTATGAATCTTCAACAGTTCGATGTCACCTTCTTCTAGAATCTCCCGAACGAAGTGATACCTGACGTCAATATGCTTCGTCCTTGCGAGATAGACCTGGTTCCTGGCCAAGTAGATGGCGCTCATGCTGTCACAGTTTATCTTCAGCAAATCCTGTTCCACACCCAAGTCATCTAGCAACCCTTGAAGCCAGATCGCCTCCTTCATGGCCTCTGTCATAGCCATATACTCAACCTCTGTGGTCGACAAAGCGACGGTAGACTGCAGTGTGGAGCGCCAACTCACCGGTGCCTGAGAGAATGTGAAGACATATCCCGTTGTCGACGGCGCTTGTTAAGGTCACCTGCATAGTCTGAATTAACATACCCTATGCACTCTTACTTTCCCGTGTTGTCCTTCTCAAACACTAGGCCTACATCAATTGTTCCTTTGATGTACCTCAAAATTCATTTCACAGCTTCCCAATGACCCTGTCCCGGATCATGCATGTATCGGCTCACGATGGAGACGGCCTGTGATAGATCTGGTCTCGTACACACCATAGCGTACATCAAGCTACCCACCGCACTGGCATATGGAACGTGAGACATATACTCATGTTCTTAAACACTCCTCGGAGACATCTTTGCAGAAATTTGAAGTGAGGAGCCATAGGTGTACTTACAGACTTTGTATCCTTACTGAAATTGAACCTCTGCAGTACCTTCTCCAAATAGCTCTTCTGAGTCTAATTCACCCTGCCAATTCTCCGGTCTCTAGTGATCTCCATACCCAATACCTTCCTAACTTCGCCCAGGTTCTTCATCTCAAACTCTGGTGATAGATTCTTCTTCAGAGCATCAATAGCAGATCTCGATCTCGAAATAATCAACATATCATCTACATAAAGAAGTAGATAGATATATTCACCTGATGGTAGCTTGTTGTAGTACACACATGGGTCATAGTGGCTACGTGCATACTTATTCTTTCTGATGAAGCTATCAAATCGCTTGTACCACTGTATAGGAGACTGCTTCAATCCGTACAGCGACTTCTTTACCTTACATACTAACTCTTCCTTCCCTGCAGTCTTGTAACCTGTAGGCTGTGTCATATAGATCTCCTCCTCTAGATCGCCATGGAGAAAGGCGGTCTTCACATCGAGTTGGTTAAGGTCCAACTCATTCTGCGCAACCAAGGCCAATAGAATACGAATTGATGAATGTTTAACCACAGGAGAAAATACCTCATTGTAGTCAATTCCTTCCCTCTGAGCGTAGCCTTTAGCCACCAACCGAGCCTTGTAGCGCACTGCATCTTCTTGGAGAGATCCTTACTTTTTAGTATACACCCACTTGTATCCTATGGCCTTCTTCCCTTTGGGCAACTTAGTGAGTTCCCATGTGTCGTTCTTGTAGAGAGATTGCATCTCTTCATTCATGACCTCTTTTCACATCCTCGCTTCCGAACTGATCTCAGCTTCTCTGAAGGTAGATGGAATAGCCTCCTCAATGACTGGAAGTGCATATGCTACGACCATATCAGTGATGAGCCAACCTGGTCTCCTAGTGTTCCTCCTTGGTCTTTCAACTGCAGTTCGATTGGGAACAGTATCCATGACCTGTTCTTGACCCTGTTCCTCATCTTCAGCACCTTCTTCAACTGTCTGATCACTGCCCTGTGTCACCTCAGGAATGATCCGAACTGATGCTGATTCCTCTAGAGATGGTGGATCTGCATCAATCTCCACCTGCTGTAATAGCTCCTTGGTCCTGCTGATCTCCATCTGCTGAGAGACCGTAGGCTTCATCAAAGAAGCCTCATCGAACGTGACATCCCTGCTGAGTATGAACTTGTTGTCCGTTGGGTCCCAAATCTTGAACCCCTTGGTTCCTCGCTTGAAGCCAACTAACACCCCCTTCTTTGCCCTTGGGTCCAACTTGTCATCTTTGACATGGTAGTAGGCTGGACATCCGAAGACCCATAGCAAATCATAGTCACCAGCAGCTTTTCCTGACCAAGTTTCAAGAGGAGTCTTCCCCCTATCGCAGACGATGGAAAGCTATTCACGAGATGGCATGCATACGCCAAAGCTTCAGCCCAAAACTTCTTTGACAGCCCTGCATTGGACAACATACACCGGATCTTCTCTAGCAAAGTCCGATTCATCCTCTCAGCCACCCCATTTTGTTGCGGAGTCTCTCGCACAGTGAAGTGTCTCTCTATGCCCTCATCAAGGCATAGCTGTAGGAAATGATCCGATTTGTACTCTCCTCCATTGTCAGAACGGAGGACCTTGATCTTCCTTCCCGTGCTTCTCTCCAGATTCACCTTCCACTTCACAAATAGTTCTAGGACTTCTCCTTTGTGTCGCATGGTGTACACCTAACAGCGCCTAGAAAAATGATCAATGAACGACACAAAATAATGGTTACCTCCAATCGATGCAGTCTTGGTAGGTCCCCAGACATCCATGTGAACATAGTCAAGAATACCCTCCGTGCAGTGTGAAGCTGTGCCAAACTTCACCTTGGTCTTCTTGCCGATGATGCAATGCTCACAGAAATCCATCTTGCAGGTTTCGGTACCCTTCAGTAATCCTTGCCTCGCAGGAGCTTGCATTGACTTCTCTCCTGCATATCTCAGCCTCATGTGCCAAAGCTGGGTTGAATTTTCCTTCGGACTGGTAGAAATCGCCACTTGCCCTGTCACCGTACTACCCTTCAAGTAGTATAGGTTGTTCCGGCGATCGGCCTTCAACACCACCATCGAACCTTTTGTCATTCTAAGGACTCCTTCCTTAATAGACACCCCAAGGACCAATGACTCCAAAGCTCCTATGGAAATCAGGTTCCTCTTCAACTAAGGTACGTACCTCACTTCTTTCAGCTCCCTCACGATCCCATCAAACATTCTGATTGGAATAGTACCAACACCCTCCATGATGCACGGATGATCATCGCCCATGACGACCGAACACCCCTCCAGCTTCTCAAAACTGGTAAACCAGTCCCGATTAGGGCATACGTGGTATGTTGCACCTGTATCCAAGATCCACTCGTTTTCACCTGAGTAGCCTATGATGTGAGTTGTAACTGAAAAAGAGAACACCGATGAATCTGAGTCTGATCCATCTGCCTGTGATTTATTGCTAGGAGTGTTAACCACCTTTGCGAGATTTGCCTCAGACTTTGATTCTTTCTTCTTTCCCTTAAACTTCGGACAGTCCACCTTCCAGTGCCCTATCTCTCTGCAGAAAGCACACTGATTCCTTTTGAGATCCCTAAACCCTGGCCTGGACTTTGATCTTCCTCTAACCTCCTTGCCCTTCCTCGATGAACCCCTGCCTCTTACTTCCAGTGCCTCCGCCGATGAGCTTGACTGAGAAGGATGTCTCTCCTTCTTCCTCGTCTCATAACTTATCAGTATAGACGACACCTCATGGTAGTCCAACGTCAGCGTACTATTGATAAAAGTCAGTATGAATGTCTCATACTCCTCCTCCGAGAGTGAGTTCAGGAAGATGATCGCCTTGTCCTCCTCTTCTATAATGACATCCACGTTCACCAAGTCTGTAAGAAGCTTCATGTATCGGTTGATATGCTCATTCACTGTGCTCCCCTTCTTCATCTGAAATCTGTACAGCTTACTCTTAAGCTGCAACCTAGACTCAACACTCTTCGTCAGGTATTTCTTCTCAAGAGTTTCCCACAGATGCTTCGCCAATGTCTCATGTTGTGCAAGATATTTTATGTCCTGCGTCAAACATGAACAAATCAACCCACACGCCAACCTGTTCATCTTTGCCCACTCTTCATCAGTGGTCGTGCTCCTCTTCTTCTCCAGTAGGAGCATATCCTCGAGGCTCGACGCATTCAGGGCATCCATAACCTCACATCTCCACATCCCGAAGTTACTTGTACCGTTGAACTTGACAACATCAATCCTCGGGTGAGGATTCATGGTCTTAGCTGAAGCAATTTCTTCTGCCATTGAGATTACTTGATTCTCTATCTATGCGGAAGAACAACAAACTGGAAATAGATCACACTCAGATAAAAATTGGATTTTTACCTTTTTCCTGAAACCCTAAATTGAGTTTCTCACCTGATCTACTCCACCAGAGATTCCACGAGCCCCCTTGCGTCCTCCTAAGATCGACACAAGATCCCACGAACACAAATACCTCTGATCTGAGATCGACACACGATCTCCACCGAATCAGATCTCGAGCCCTCCGAATCTCCAGAAATCCCAAGCGAAACCTGAAAACTCTGATACCACTTGTTGTGCCTACGACAACAACCTGATGAGGATCCTCTGAATCTCCTAAGCACGAAGAACAATCCCAAACAGCACAAAAAAATACCAAGAGAAAGCACACGCGTAAACAAAATAATTTAACGACGTTCGGCCTCAATGCCTACGTCCTCGGGGCAATCAAAAGAGAGGTTAATTACTTGGAGGATTGATTCCAATGCTAGCAGCCTCTTTGATATCAAGAGAGCTCCAGAATTCTTTTTTCTCAGATACCAAACCTTAGAAAAATAACCACAGCCTTTAAATACAAACAGGTTTCTAAACCTACACTCGCAGCCCGCACCCGCTTGTCCGTCGACCGGGCGGTCGACTGACCCCTTTTACCGGTCGACCGGTCGGTCGACTGGGTGCCCAACAGAGAGTTGGGTACTTTCAGTCGGTTGACCGAACAGTCGACCGAGCTCCAACTTGTGCAACTTGTGCACGCCGGTCGACCGGGCCGATCGACCGAACTCCTGATCCTGCGGGCGATCGACCGGGCCGGTCGACCGTCCAACCTGTTTCCTGCTGCTGCTATTTTCTGTTGCAGTTTCCTTCGCCTTTTCGTTATCGACTTCCTCGACGATCACCTCGACGACCTCTCGGCAATCCTTGTCAATTTCTTCAGCAATATTCTCTCTTTCCAAC
This sequence comes from Agave tequilana, assembly GCA_038442645.1. Classification (NCBI taxonomy): domain Eukaryota; kingdom Viridiplantae; phylum Streptophyta; class Magnoliopsida; order Asparagales; family Asparagaceae; genus Agave; species Agave tequilana. The sequence goes on from JAVJIF010002699.1 coordinate 147,669, forward strand.
AGAGGAGAGATATCAGACAGTGGAGAGCTGCAGAAGAAGAGAAATTCGATGAATGCAGAACCAAGAATGAAGCATCAACTAAATAAATGAATTTTAATCGAGATGGAGTACTTGCGATTTATGTGAGTCTCTTTCGTATGTAGCAAGGAGGCCTTCAAACCTATAAGTCCTTAGAATAGTTAGGACGGACAAAAGAATCCTTGATATCTCTTTCGCTTGAAACAAATAGATATTAACATAGTGTGAAATCCGTCGATGGAGAAGAAGATCGTGATATTCTTATAAAAATAGTATCGGGGAAGAAAGTCCGAGGAAAAAGAAGGGAATTTGAAACTAGGAGAAGCACTTTCAATTTAGACAAGGAGAAGCTAGCATCAACAAAAGGAGATGACGATGATACATGAGCTCACACAAAAAGAACACCAGCTGAAAAATCGTTGTTAGAATAGGATTCGATCGGTTATGAATTGTGACATGTGAGATCTATAAGAGATGAGGAAACCCTACTGGCAACATCGAAGAAGAGAAGACGTTTCATCTTGTCTGAATCTCAATCAGGGTTTAATTATGAGGAGATTGGAGCAGATTCGCTTAGAGAATTAGATTGGATCTGGTGATGTTGACGTTGTTGCAGAGAGATCCGATTAAGGAGAGGATTCACTGGTGTCTCGTAACAAGGTCAATCTGATCTAATATCAAATCGAAGCATGGCGACTGTAGTTGCGTAAGGTCGAGGTCAAAAGAGCAGTAGAGGAGATTCTAGTGTGTTGCGTGCATAACCCCGGATACCATACTTATTATGATACAAATTGTTGGGAGATATGAATATCCCCATCGATAACGTCAAGCACGCCATGAGATAGATTACCTCAAGCACACAAGATGAATATTAAAAGATACAAGAAAAAAATCACACAATTTAACGTGATTTGACTCAAACTTGCCTTACGTCCACGAGGAGAAAACTTGAGAGAGTATTATTAATAAACTTGATATAATAGAGATTTAACCTTTCCCTTGATCCCACAAGAGTATTCACCTTCTCCTTGAATATACACCTAGATTATAGGAGTATACATTTTCTCTATGCACCATCACCTTTTTCTCTTAACTTGACTTCTTTAGGGCCTTACATTATTATTCACCATAACTTTAACCTCTTTTCTTCTCCTCCACCTAAATTCTAGGTTGCAATCTTTATTTATAAAGTTTACAATTCAAACTCTATTCTAACTCTGAGATAATCTTGGTCGTTAGATGCTTGAAGAATTTTGATCAATCCTATTAGAAGTTAATCTCCTTGATCTAGAAGAATTCTATACCCTTCTATAACACCTGAATTATAAAATCTTGATTTAATATTATAATCTTTGATTAATAAGGTTATATAGAATTTTTAGAAAATATGATTTGATTGAATTAGTGTGATGATGAATTTTTAAATTTTTCTCGAAAAATTGTAAGTGTCATGAAATTCACATGTACATGTAATATGTAAATAACTTTATTTGATGAATAGTGGTATAACTTAAAACTTGTATAATCATTAAACCCATATGCATAAATGGAATTATATAATTATACAAGTATATTTGTATTAATAAAGGACACTAGAAATTAGCCACTAATTAAATGTCATTAATTAAGAAGTTAGTGAGATGAGATGAATCATGAGAGATGGAAGGCTAAGATAAGACTAATTTGATAGTGGGAGGATGAAATGCTAAGATTTGATTGAGATTGGTGAAGTAGAGGTGGAAATTGGAGAGACCATTGGGGTGACACATGGGCTATTGATGTTAATAAGTGTCATGTATAAAAAAAAGAGAAAAGAAACTCTGTAACGGTTCTAGATTTCTAATATTCTGAATAATCATAAACTCTTTTTTAAACCAACAGATTATCATAATCATTATCAAATCCTTAAAAATTTCTGCAATACCTTCTTTGTAAATACTAATCTAACATGATATACAATATTCATCACAAATTGTTTTAACCAACATCGGCCTACTTATTCTCTATCCAAATTCATAAACCAATGCTCAATAACCATCCACGCAATTATAATAATATTTCGGCTTGATATCGCCTACTTATCTATGTATAACAACTCAACAATCATGATATAATAGCTTGAGAGTACCCATTTCGGCATCCACAACATAATACCAATTTATTAGTAAATCCAATTCATCAAGATCATAGCCATCTAACTTATGCTATAAATAACATCAAATAAGATTGTAAACATATACAACACGAAGGTTTACAAATACACAAAATTATAACTCCAAAACTTTTCTATATAACAGGATTTACAACGAAGCGCTTGAAACCTTAAATTGGGCTTTCACCTCATCATGACCTGAAAACATAATAATTTGTAGGGGGTGAGCTCAACAGCTCAATGAGGAGAGTACAAATGAGATTAAGAAAATGATATACATATCAAAGTAAAAGGAAGCATGTTTTGTCTTTCAAATGACAAGGTAAATATGGATAAAGAAAAGAAATAATTATATTAAAGTAAACAGTCAACCCAACTATCTCTATACTTTATCAAAATGACCTGAATCTTTCGGTCAATGACTTTGCAACTTAAGTCTTTACACTGTAATTTACAGAGTTTATGAGTTGTATCGAATACTTTATTTTAGTGACTTAGTTTGTTACCGAATTCATTTCATATGTACATAATTCATACACTATACACGATAGCACACAAATCACAATAAGTTAATCCTGATAATACAGATATCACAAAACATACTTATAAGTTGTATATCGTATCACCTTCAAGTACTGCATTGATTAATAAATACACTTTCACCTGTCATATAATATTTCATTATCTCTTATAATAAAGAAGAATTTCACAGTCTTGCATAAACGACAAGCATACAACACTATTCATTTGAATAAGCTCATCTTACTTTATGACACACGGCCCATCTCATACCCGTCTTCGCATCCACCGTCTCCCGCCGGCCTCTTCCTTCATATAACAACACACAACATCGTACCACGTCTTCACACCTATCAACTTTTGTTGGCCCCTTCCTTCATTTAACAACACATAATGTCATACCCCATCTTCACGCCTACCAGCTCCCGCTGGCCCCTTCCATAATACATGCATAAAATGCGCACAATGTGCATGTGTAACGGTCCCAATAAAAAAAAATTTCCATTTAAACATAAACATCTCGTATAAGCTAAGCGTGGGACCCATCAGTATAAAATACTTCAACATATACATCAGATAACATGTATGATCTACTTGAGACTCATCATACTAACATCTATAGTTCAATAATCCATGAGAACACAGTCTTCATTATCATGTCAAAACATAAGTTCATACAAGAAGAGTCCAACACCAAGTCCTTTAATATTTACAGGTTACGGTTGATACACAGCTAAACATATGCATGTTTATACAAAACCGTATATATAACAAAAGTAACTCCTACTGCTGAGGTTCCGGTGGTAAATGTCCGTACCACTGCCCTTAAGCAGGACCCTTGCCCTTGTCCAAACCTGTAGGAGGAGTTAGAATAGGGTGAGCTTGACGGCTCAGTGAGTAAAACAATATTTAAATGCACATAGCAGGTAGGCATACATGGCTACATTATCCAGTTGACATGACTATCGATATACTAGTTTTATAGGATCTCATAATTTACCATGAACCAAAACAGAACACAGTAACAATGCCTTACTAGTCGACTAGGCCACTCCATAGTCGACTAATACTAACTGTAAGTCGACTAACTCTTAAACTGTAGTCGACTAATTCTGCTTCACACGTACCTGTTTCTTTACTGGCAAACAGGGACTCTTGTAGTCGACTATCCTTCCTGGTATAGTCGACTAACTCAAGGACTAGTCGACTTAAAATTTCTTATAGTCGACTAAAACTGTCAAAAGTTGAGTTACTTTCTGTGGATCACCTATAGTCGACTATCCTCTTGGTATAGTCGACTAACTCAAGGACTAGTCGACTAATACTTCGTCTATAGTCAACTAAAACTGTCAAAAACAGATTGTCAACTTTCTGTATCTGGGATTAGTCGACTACAGTCTGTTTGTAGTCGACTAATCCTGCTAGATCAGCAGTTATCTGCTTACAAAATCACACCTATAGTCGACTAATTCCGGACTTAGTCGACTAACTATAATACAACAGCCTGTTAAGAAGCTATTCCAGATCTGATGTTAAAGATCTATGCATGACCATATCACAGGAATTCTATCATGTCCATATACACATACACAAACATATATATACATATGTTCTCCCCTTCTACGCCTCCGGTTCAGTCCGGTCCCTTCCTCCGAAAATACACAAACATATATACATATGTTCTCCCCTTCTACGCCTCCGGTTCAACCCGGTCCCTTCCTCCGAAAATACACAAACACAAACACAAACACAAACACAAACATATATACATATGTTCTCCCCTTCTACACCTCCGGTTCAACCCGGTCCCTTCCTCCGAAACACACATATATCATCATACCATATCAATATGCAAGATATGTAGAAAATATCATAATTTCGTAAGCAACAGTAGCAAGTATTTGCGGAATTGAAAACACATGATCCCAAAATATACATAGGGTCGATACTTGCATATCTCATATGCTTATTTCATTTCTACTCATTTCTACTCATTTCTACTCATCATATTGTTAAGATTAGCATGTTCTACTCACTTTGTATGGGCTGATCTTGGCTGTTCCTAGCTATTGTAGCTGCTGCCTTTGTTGTTGTTGTTGTTGGAAAAGAGAGAGAGTGTGTGTGTTTGAAGAGAGAGAGAGTGTTTGAAGAGAGAGAGAGTTTTGATCAAAAGTGTTGAATCCTCTTCATCCCTCTCTATTTATAGCTTCAAACCCTCCATAGGATTGTGCCATGTGTCCTTCCATAGGATCATGCCATGTGTCCCTCCATAGGATCATGCCATGTGTCCTTTAAACATCCCATCAAAAAGAAAAGAGAGGGGTTATTTGCAAAAATGAAAAGGGTGAGGTGTTTCTCTTGGCCAATCATGGCCAGCCATTTGGAGGAGATATTTTGATGGAAGGTAGGAGAAGCTTGGAGAAGTTGGTGGAAAGAAAAGGAAGCTTTTGGTGAAAGGAATTTCTTATACCTGTATACATGGTTGTATAAATACTTACGTATACACTTGTATATACGTACCCGTATAATATCCGTATAATACGGGTCTATGCCATACGCGTATTATACGCATGGCTTACTAAGATATCATGCATACACTAATGATTAAGAAATACCTTAATTGAGGCAGGTGTTACATTCTACCCTCCTTATGGAAGTTTCGTCCTCGAAACTTAACGTACCTTGGAACAATTGCGGATAGGTCTTTCTCATTTCCTCTTCCAGTTCCCAAGTGGCTTCTTCTATGTTTTGATTTCTCCATAAAACTTTGACCAAGGAAATATTTTTGCTTCTCAATTGCTTCTCCTTGTGATCAAGAATTTGTACTGGTTCTTCCGCGTAAGACATGTCTTCTATCATATGCAGGGGTTCATAGGAGATGACTTGAGCAGGATCGGGTACATACTTCCTCAGCTGAGATACATGAAATACATTGTGCATCCTTTCTAAGGCAGGGGGTAGGCCAAACGATAAGCAACCGGTCCAATTTTATCTAGTATTTCAAACGGTCCCACATATCTAGGGGCTAACTTGTTCTTAACGCGGTGCGTCTTACTCCCTTCATAGGAGATACTTTAAGGAAAACACTATCCCTACCTCAAACTCCAGTGGTCTGTGACGATTGTCTGCATAAGCTTTCTGTCTGCTCTGGGCTGCTTTCATCCTTTCCTTGATTAGCTTGATCTTCTCCGTAGCTTCTTGAATTACATCGGGGCCAAACAGTCTTCTATCCCCAACTCCTCCCAACAGATTGGTGATCTACACCTCCTCCCATACAATGCTTCAAATGGAGGCATACCGATAGTGGATTGATAACTATTATTATAAGCAAACTCCACTAAGGGTAAATAGTTGTCCGAACTTCCCCCAAAATCCAGTACACAAGTTCTCAACATATCTTCTAATATTTGAATGGTCCTTTCTGACTGTCCATCCGTTTGGGGGTGGGCTGCTGTACTGAGTTGTAAGTTAGTGCCCATAGCTCTGGACAAACTTTTCCAGAATCTGGATTGGAATCTTGGGTCCCGATCTGATACAATGGATTCAGGTACTCCATGTAATCGAATTATCTCTCGAACATATACCTGAGCCAGTCTTTCCATTGAATAATTGATCCGGATAGGTAGAAAATGGGCAGATTTGGTGAGTCTGTCTACCACTACCCAGACTGTATCCAGTCCTTGGGACGTCCGAGGAAGTCCAGTGACGAAATCCATAGCAATTTGACTCCACTTCCACTCAGGAATAGATAAAGGGACTAACAAACCTGGGGGCTTCTTATGTTCAGCCTTTACTTGTTGACAGACTAAACATTTGTGGACGAAATTAGAAATGTCCATCTTCATACCATCCCACCAGAAGTTATGACGTAGATCTTGATACATCTTTGTGCTTCCGGGATGAGCTGTATAAGGTGTACTATGAGCCTCCTTCATTATTTCTTCTTTGATTTCTGCTACATCTGGCACACATAGTCTGTGTCCAAGCCTTAATACATCACCTTCTATGTGAAACTCCTTGAGTTCTCCTTCTTGCACTTTCTTCATCATCTTCTTTATTTTAGTATCTTCTTGTTGTGCCTCTTTGATCTTGTCGTATAGATTAATTTGGATACTCACTTGATTTAGTTGATACCCAGAATTTGAAGAATCAATGACTCGCACTTCTATTTGCATTTCTTCTAGGTCTTAATAGTCTTACTTGACGAGTCATCAAGGCGGCCAGTGTTCCTCCTGATTTCCGGCTCAAAGCATCAGCCACTACATTGGCCTTCCCAGGGTGGTATTGAATAGTAATATCATAATCCTTTATTAGTTCTAACCACTCCTCTGCCTCATGTTCAGTTCCTTTTGTGAAGATGTATCTTAAGCTCTTATGATCAGTAAAAACTTCACAAGACACTCCATACAAGTAATGTCGCCAGATCTTTAAAGCAAAGATCACAGCGGCTAATTCCAAGTCATGAGTGGGGTAATTCTTTCATGGGTCTTCAATTGTCGGGATGCATAGGCAATAACTTTTCCATTTTGCATTAACACACATCCCAACCCCAGCTTTGATGCATCACTAAAAATGACAAATCCTTCAGTCCCGAAGGTACAACTAAGACAGGAGCAGATGTCAATCTGGCTTTAACCTCCTGGAAACTCCTTTCTTGATCTTCTCCCCAAGCAAACTTCTTATTTTTTCTAGTTAATTGGGTCATTGGTGCTACAATCAAAGAAAACCCTTCTACAAATCTTCTGTAGTACCCGCTAATCCAAGAAACTTCGAACTTCAGTGACATTAGTGGGTCTAGGCCAGTCTCGAATTGCTTCGATCTTTACCGGGTCTACTGATATCCCTTCTTTGGATATAATATGGCCTAGAAACCCTACTTGCTCTAGCCAAAATTCACATTTCTTCAACTTTGCATAGAGTTGCTTCTCTCTCAAGATTTGAAGGACAGTATTAAGATGTTTCTCATGATCTTCCATATTCTTTGAATAGACCAGAATATCATCAATGAATACTACTACAAACTGGTCTAAGTATGGTTGGAACATCCGATTCATTAAGTCCATAAATGCTGCCGGGGCATTAGTGAGTCCAAAAGGCATAACTAGAAATTCAAAGTGTCCATATCTTGTCCGAAAAGCTGATTTGGGCACATCTTCAGGCTTGACCTTCAACTGATGGTACCCCGATCTAAGGTCTATCTTAGAAAATACACAAGACCCTTGCAATTGATCAAATAAGTCATCAATTCGAGGGAGAGGGTACCTATTCTTGATAGTTGCCTTATTCAATTCCCGGTAGTCAACACATAATCTCATACTCCCATCCTTCTTCTTTACAAATAGGACAGGTGCTCCCCAGGGTGATATACTTGGCCGAATGAAACCTTTGTCTAATAAGTCCTGCAATTGAGTTTTAAGTTCTTTCATTTCTGCAGGGGCCATACGGTACGGTGCCTTAGAAATTGGGCAGTACCGGGTATTACATCTATTGTAAATTCTACTTCCCGATCTGGGGGCAGACCTGGTAAGTCTTCCGGGAACACATCAGGGAACTTATTCACAATTGGAATAGTCTTAATATTTACATCAGTCCTGGTGGTATCCAACACCGAAGCCAGAAATCCTTGGCACCCTTGCTTCAATAACTTGGTGGCTTTGATGGCTGATATGTGAGGTATATCATAATTTCCTTTCTCTCCTTCAAACATAAACTCCGGAGTCCCTTCCTTCTTAAAGATAATCCTCTTTTTATTACAATCCACAGAAGCACCACTGGCAGACAACCAGTCCATTCCCAGTATGGCATCGCACTCCATTTCGCCTAGCTTAATCAGATCAACAAAGGTCTTCATTTCTCCAATTATTACTTCACAATTCGTATATCTAGTGCTAGCTATCAAATTCTCCCCTATAGGTGTTGACACAACCAATTGAAATCCTAGGGGTTTTGATTCTTGATTTAATTTATAAGCAAAAGCACTAGATACGAATGAATGGGTAGCTCCAGGGTCAAATAATGTATGAGCAATATGTCCTGATACGGAGATCATACCTTCCACCACTGCATTTGAGGCCATTGCTTCTCGGTGGTTTAATGCGAAGGTTCTACCTTGCACCCGAGGTTGCTGAACCGATGACTGGGTTGCAGCAGAACGTGGGGCATTACTGGGTGGCATGGAGTTACTGGCTTGTCCTCTGGAAGAATTCATCCTCATGATCGGCCTTCCACTTCCTCTACTCGGTCCTTGGCTTCCGCGCATTGTCGGACAATTTCTCCTTAGATGTCCCACTCCTCCACAATTAAAACAAGACCTGTCTAGCAGACAGTTTCCAAAATGATGTACTCTACACCTCTGACACCAAGGAGCCTCCGTGACTCTGGGATGGGACGCAGAGGTAGCTTGTGTCTTCGAGGGAGTGTCTCTGTTCCTCAGCCACGTTCTCCCACCTCTGGCTCCTCCTCCTCTATAAAAAGAGGTGTTAAACCCAGATCCTCTGCTGCTGGCGGTTCCTGATACCGTCCTCATATGAGGTTCTTGATAACGGGGGCGCTTAGAATTGGGAATTTCTTCCACCCATTCTCCCTGACCTTCTTGTATGTCCATTTCCACCTCCAAAGCTCTTTCTACTGCCTGGAGATAATTTCTCAGTTGCAATGGAATCAGCCGGCCCCGAATATCTGATCTTAGGCCCTTTACGAACCTCTTGTCTTTTCTGCTTCACTCCTAACCAAAGCATCAGCATACCTGGATAGCTGAGTGAATTTCTGATCATACTGGGATACATTCATAGAATCTTGACGGAGTTCCAAGAATTCTGTTGCCATCTTATCTCTGGCTGTCTCCGGAATGTATTTCTCAGTGAATTTGTTCACCAAGAATTCCCAGGTGATTGGTTCCCTTATATTCTTCATACTCAGCTTCACTGCCCTCCACCAATGTTCCGCTTCCTTCTGGAACATAAAAGAAGATAAGGATACCTTTTGTTCATCAGTGCAACTCATAACTTCTAGAATCTTCTCTATTTGTAGAAGCCACGCTTCGGCTTGTAGAGGGTCCGCCTTCCCTTCGAATACGGGCGGTTTCATCTTCTGAAACTGCTCCAGTGCTCGGTGGGAATTGTTATTGCTCGCCCTGTTCACTAATTGTGCGAGCCACTCCGGCATCACCCCCGGAGTTTCCTCATTCTCTCTTATTCGAACTTCAGAGTCTTCATTATTGCCCGCAGGGTGCGCGCTCCCCATCTCGCTGTAGTGTGTCGTATCGAGCGACAGGGATTCCTCGAGTGGTGGTTGGTTCAAATCCATGCGTTCTCCCTATATAAATATAAGGGCGTCTTATCAACACATTACACCATTAGGAACGAGTAGGGATAAAACTTTATTCTCATGCTGTCATACTAATAACGTCACCTTGAAAACAATAACTTGTTATATATGTATATATAGTTACATCCATCATGGATACAAAAGGTGTCATACCGACATACCTACCTACTGGAATATCCGGACTAACCCTTGTGCATTCATAAGATATATGCTAGGGTACATACAACAAGCCTAAGGAATCCATTACCTAGCATATTAGGCCTATATACATATATACATCAAAAGTGTCAGTTCCAAGATTCACCCCTCACAGGGTGGGGTATCCCCACTAGGATCTCCGCTAGTGCTGTTGTTATTGTTCATATCCTCCTCGGGGTCTTCTTCCGATGATTCGTCCCCGGCGCAGCACCAGTTGTCTAAGTCATCGTAGAGATCCATATCCTTTTCCCACGTTTCGTTCCAAAAGACGCCTCCGTAAGTAAACCCTCTTCGGGTTTCTTCCTTAACCGTGCTCGAGTGCTCGTCACTGCTACTTCAACAAAATCTCCCACAACACTACCTGTCTCCACAGGGCTAGGTTCAGGCTTGTTAGATGCCTGCGACTCGCCCTCTTCACAATCTACCCAGTTAGGGGTACAATTGTTTCCACTGGGTCAGTTTCGTCCGACTCGTATCCCCAGTCCATGGAGTCCGCTATGAAATACACCTAGAGGGGGGGGTGAATAGGTGAAAGTGCTAATCTAGTGAACTTAATGCAAACTAAGTGTGCTAAATGCGGAAGCTAAAACAATCTTACAAGAACACTTAGTACAATCCAACAAGTGTTGCCGAATTCCCTTGCGAGGCTCTGGACAAGCACCTCTTGATTCCCTTGAATGGGTTGAGGTTGCTATATGAAGCTCTTGTTGGATGAGTATAAGTGTTGCACACACACAAGCAATCCAAGCATATACAATATATAACAATATGAATAATATGCAAGGTGCAAATGCAAGCAAGTATGAATATGCTCAATCCCACGCAAAAATATATGATGCAATGAATGAATGATGCTTGCACAAATATAAGAGAGTAGAGTTGAGAGTAATTGGATCAATCGCAAACACACAAATTTGTTTCGAGGTTCGAGCCCCTAGCTCTACTTCCCCGCCTACACCACCGTGTAGGATTTCTAATCCACTATAGGAGCCCCTAACTCCTCTCTCAACTTACAATGCCACCGAGGCAATACAACACACAATCCACCTCTACCGAAGAGGGATACGGCCCGTAGCCAACCACAACAAATGCCTCTCTTAAGAGGCTCACAAACCAATCACCGATCACCTCTACCGAAGAGGGATTCACAAATAAAAGGGTGTTTACAACAAGTGGTTCCAAAACCACAAACTCTCTTTTCTTTCTCTTTTCTTTCTTTTCCACAAAAACAAAGATCCTAATAGTTAGGATAGAAGATAGCTCAAGTGTGGAAACTAGGTGTTTTGGAAAACAAGCAACAAAGAAAAACACTTGGGAAATTTCTTGTAAAAGATAGAGAATGAATGCCAATACAAAAATCCCAAATTCCAATTTCTTTGATTTTTCCAAAACCCAAATCAATAAAGATGAGAAGTTAAAAGCACTAAAACTCTTTTTAAAACTCTTTTAAACTCTGCTGAAAAGCAGAAATTTTTCTCTTAAAAACCTTGGCCAAAATCCCCAAAGAGATGGAGTTTATATAGGCCAAACAGAAAACTAGCCGTTAGGCTGATGTGGCAATTCTGACAGCCACCGGTCGACCGGCCCGGTCGACCGGCAACGGTCGAAAATATGACCGTTGGGGCTTCGGTCGACTGCCAGTCGACCGACCAACAAGGAGGAAACACAGTTTCCTTCTATCGGTCGACCGACCCAGTCGACCGAAAAGATACAGAGAGCAGACTCTCTATATCGGTCGACTGGGTCCGTGACCCGGTCGACCGACGGACATGCACAGTCTGTGCATATCCGGACACAGCAGCCGGTCGACTGTCCCGGTCGACCGGTCTGCCTGAAATACAGTTTTCTGGGCAGATTTTTGAGATAGAAAATTTGTAAAAAAATCTTTTAACACTTCTAAAAAATCCACAAAAATATGTTTTATCATTTTACTTGAAACTAAACTTGTGATAAAAATTTCAAGACATATATCAATCATATCAATTCATTTTTGTGTCTTGCCAATTTTATCATAAATAAAACTTGTATTTTTATCAAACTAGATTTTTCCAAAACATGAATAGGAATGTCAAAATAAGTTTGTCTATAAGTTAAGCATGTATGTATAACTAGAAAAATCTACTATACATATAAATCATGAAAACTTGTTTTGATCCAACTATTCATAAAATCACACATTAAAACATAAAACGTGTGTGTTTGTGCACTTGAGCATATCAACTAAACTAAGCTTTACAAATGGATCTAAAACACACTAAACTAAACTAGGATACCTAAGTCTTCTCTAGATGATCTCCATCTTCAAGTAGACTTGCTCCCAAACGCGATCCACCGAGTGCAAAGGTATGATCTTTAAGCTTTGGCACCGGAATCACCATGATAAGCTTCCAAACACCTTGTTGAAGCTAATCACCAACACTAATATCCTGCTAATGATCTGAAACTTAGAAACACAAGAATATTAGTAAATATAACTACATGAGTTGATCATCATCAAAACTAGAGTGGAAAGCCATTGGGCCAACAATCTCCCCTTTTTGATGATGACAAAACTCATGGAGTTATATATGCATGGATTAAAGTTAAGCTTCAAAGAAGCTCCCCCTTAACTCATGCATAAATAAATATTAAACAATATAAACATGTTATAGCTCTAGATACCAATGAAGTAAGACAAACTCTAAGCTCTAGATACCAATAACATAAACAACACATTCTTAATAAAACTTATTAAAACAAATACATGCATATAAAAGCCAAAAGCCAAATTCTTCTCCCCCTTTTTGTCAATCATCAATAAAGGGGTAAAATTATAAAAAAAAAAATTATCTCCCCCTTTTTGTTCTAAATCAAGAACCAATAAGGGTTAAACATCAAAACATTGATATCAATTAAAAATATGTCAATGAAGTGCATCTAGATACCAATAGAAATTCAACATGGATCAATAAATCGTATGTGAGATAGACATTCATGAAGAGGAAGACGTTAAGTTAGCTTCCCTACACATATGCATTACATGAAAGAGGGATGACAAGCCCCAATTCACATAACACATATTATGTAATGCATAAGAGGAGATGTGAAGCTCCCCCTACACATGTGTACCACATAAAGAAGAGTTGTCAAGCTCCTCAATACAAGATACACTCAACATGAAATTTATACACATATAGGCAATGTCAAACAAAAGTATATAATTTTCTTAAACAATATTTTGAGATACCAATTAAAAATACTCAACATAAACATCTTGATATCATTAAGAGAAATATGTTCTTTTAGACACATGATACCAATTAAACTATTTTTCATTTGAACAATTTCTAAGTCATAAAGTGTGGGAGTGGGAATCAAATACCAATTGAAAGACAAACAAAAATCAAATTTTCTCCCCCTTATGAAATACCAATAAAACATATGCATAGGCTTGTAAGATACCAATTGAAAACTAAATCAATTGAAGTAAAGTTAAAACTCAAGCTCTAGCATAAACAAAGTTTGTGCTTAAAATATAGAAATATAGTAGCACAAATAAAACAAAATGTATATGTGTATGAAATAGAATGAGTACCAATAGATGATACCAATTGAGAATCATACATACACAATTAACAATTATGAGTATACAAAGAGATCCAGTTGATACCAATTGAAAAAGTTCAATGATACCAATTGACATAACAATAATAATCATGGTATAACTCATTTAAATTCATTTAAACAAAAATTCATCAAAATATTTAATCTTCAATGGTATATGTATGTCTAATTCAAATTAAGGTATACATACATATCCAATATACAAACGAGTCCACAAAGGATATATGCATGAAAGCACGTGGCTCAAAAAGGATGTATATGTATAAGATTAGTTTGAAATAGATAGACATATACATGAAGTTAAATATAAACATGTAAGCATGAAAATCATGAAAAATATGAAAAACCAAATTTTCATCAACAAATTTCATTTCAAGGTATATGTAAGTTTTGTCAACACACTAAGTATACATACATATCCCTTAAACACACTTTGAGTCCATAAAAGATATTTGCATAAAGGGCAAATGACTCAAGGATTATACATGTATATCTTAATGTTTTGGCAAAATAAACATATACATGAAATTGAAACTCATATAAATCCAAAAATATGAATTCAAGTTTAAAATGTATGAATCATCAAAACTAGACTATACTCACACATCTAATGGGAACAAATAAGCATTCAACCCAATCATATAAAGATTTATTTGTGTCCCATTCTATGTACAAGTATAAATTCTAGTCTTAATGAAAACTAACATCTAAACGAGTAATCAAATTATTAAGCACAAGACAAACACGAATATCATTTTGCTAAATAAGAACACATAATAATAAACTTCTAGGCATATGTATGATTCATCCTAATCTAACAATATGCATACATATCCCAACCATAAACGAGTCTATTAAAAATATTTGCATGAAGGCAAAAGACTCACGGGTATACATGTATATTTATTAGATTTGAATTCAAAATACATATACATGAAGTAAAGATATGAAAATAGGCATAATAAGTATAAACGAAAAATCATCAAAACTAGCTTATACATGAGCACATAGAGGGAACAAATGAGCATGAAATGCAAACATATATAAATCAATTTGTACTCAATATTTGTACATGTATACATGCAAGTTTTAATGAAATCTACATTTAAACTATTTTATACCACATGAAGCACAAGTCAAAAATAAACATCATCATGATAAAACTAAAACATGATTAATATGTCAAATACACATGTATTAGATTCATGATGTACATTATACCTTAAACAAACATGAGAACACTAAGTATGGGTTTCATATAAGCATGTGTCTCAAATACTATATATGTATGTCAAGGATCTAATAAGCATGGCATCTACACATTAATCCAAAGACAAGCTATAAACCAAATGATATAAAAATGTAATCAACAAAACATGTTAAAAAAAAATGTAAACACATTCAAATGATCAATATGTATATGCATATGCATTAGATCTAGGATATACATATTAGATCAATAAAAATTGAGAACACAAATATCAATCCTTATGAGCAAGGGTGTCTCTAAAACAACTAAGCATGTATATCACTAATCTAATGAACATGATATAACATAGTGAACATTAAACAATGACATGCTATAAAACAAATGATATGAACATATAAACAATAATAAGGAGTTAGGAATTGTTACCAAAGCCTTAGAAGGCAACTTTCTTCCTTGTCTCCAAAACACGGTGGTCCTCTCCACCAAATCTTTCCCTTGAAGGTGATGCATCCAAAAAGTATTCTTTAAGCATGGAACACATCCACTCCAAGGTGTCAATACTCTCACGTCATGTGAGAGCCCACACCTACATCAAAATTAGGAGGGGTGGTCTTTGGTACCCATCTCTTATTGGGTCCATGGGGGTTAGTCCCTTCTCTAACCCAAACAAGTTTATTTTTATTTGCTAAATTATTAACATGTAGTCTATCAAAGCAAAATTTAGCAAGGTGGCCCTTACGACCACAATGTGTACAAGTGTACACATGAGCATACGTGTGATGGTGT
Source organism: Agave tequilana (assembly GCA_038442645.1). Classification (NCBI taxonomy): domain Eukaryota; kingdom Viridiplantae; phylum Streptophyta; class Magnoliopsida; order Asparagales; family Asparagaceae; genus Agave; species Agave tequilana. Next base: position 163,481 of record JAVJIF010002699.1, read on the forward strand.
CCGTGAGGAGCATGTGTATGCCGTGGAGGGTGTGCATGAAATGAGGGAACTTGTTTCTTTCGAAACAAAGTTTCCAACCGTGTATGGTTCATGGCACATTGGCTCATAGTGGAGCCCAAACAATCTACTCTCTTCTTTAGCATACAAATATCATCATTAATCTTAGAAGAAGAGGTACATGCATTAGGTAGACTAGATGAAGAGGCTACACTAGCATGGCAAACATGAGAAACATATCATTTTTCAAAGAATTATTCTTATTTAAACAAATTTCTAATTCTTTTGAAATGAACTCAATTTCTCTTTTCAAAGAATCATTTTCTTTTAAAACAAATTCAACTTTTGAAGACAAAACATCATTATTTGTCAAAATCTCATTGCAATCATTTTAGATTTTAAAAAGTTATTTTCTTTAAGTGCAAGTTCTAATTGAGATCTCAATGAATCCCTTTCATTATAGACCTCAACCTTCTCTTGCAAAACACAATCAAGTCTAGCATGCAAATTCTTATTTTCTTTTTCAATACCTAGACTTTTCTTTTTCAAAATCTTATAATTTTCTATTAATTTTTCACACACAATTGAAAGTTCTTCATTTAAAGCATGGGGATCAACAATATCATCACATGAAGAACAATCATCACTATCACTACAATCTAAGTGGGGTTCCGATTGTACCTCAAGGGAGTCATTCCCTTGGACCATGAAGCATTTAGAATCGGATTCTCCACTAGATTCCTCCTCTTGGATTTGTACTTGAAGCTCGGAGGTGGCGGTTGTGGTTGTCAATTTGTTCCACACTACAAAAGCGGAATCAATATAAGAAACATGTAAAAGATAATCTTTTGATAATGTGCTTCTAATTGCCTCAAGGGCTTGTGCATTGGCCCCTATATGGTCACCATTACCAAGATAGCATTTCTTGGTAGCGGCAAGATAAGCATGTATGCCTAGGGTCTTCAAATACATGGACATCCTAAGCTTCCATACACAAGGTTGGAAGGGTCATAGCTAGGTGGGGTCATGAAGTCCATGGTAAACTATATGAATGTGCAAACGAGCAAATGCAAACAAATAGATTAGCAAGCAAATGGATCACTCCTAGGATGTTAAGCCTAATATCAGGAGCACTAGCTCTGATACCAATTGAAATACACCTAGAGGGGGGGTGAATAGGTGAAAGTGCTAATCTAGTGAACTTAATGCAAACTAAGTGTGCTAAATGCGGAAGCTAAAACAATCTTACAAGAACACTTAGTACAATCAAGCAATGTATACACACACAATTAAGCCAAGCATACAAAGTTATGGCAATATAAAGGAAATGCAAGGCAACACAAGCAAGTTATATAATATGAATGCTATGAAAGACTAATGCTTGTGTGAAATGAAATGATGCTTGCACAAATATAAGAGAGTAGAGTTGAGAGTAAGGATCAATCGCAAACACACAAATTTGTTTCGAGGTTCGAGCCCCTAGCTCTACTCCCCGCCTACACCACCGTGTAGGATTTCTAATCACTATAGGAGCCCCTAACTCCTCTCTCAACTTACAATGCCACCGAGGCAATACAACACACAATCCACCTCTACCGAAGAGGGATACGGCCCGTAGCTAACCACAACAAATGCCTCTCCTTAAGAGGCTCACAAACCAATCACCCGATCACCTCTACCGAAGAGGGATTCACAAATAAAAGGGTGTTTACAACAAGTGGTTCCAAAACCACAAACTCTCTTTTCTTTCTCTTTTCTTTCTTTTCCACAAAAACAAAGATCCTAATAGTTTAGGATAGAAGATAGCTCAAGTGTGGAAACTAGGTGTTTTGGAAAACAAGCAACAAAGAAAAACACTTGGGAATTTCTTGTAAAAGATAGAGAATGAATGCCAATACAAAAATCCCAAATTCCAATTTCTTTGATTTTTCCAAAACCCAAATCAATAAAGATGAGAAGTTAAAAGCACTAAAACTCTTTTTAAAACTCTTTAAACTCTGCTGAAAACCAGAAATTTTTCTCTTAAAAACCTTGGCCAAAATCCCCAAAGAGATGGAGTTTATATAGGCCAAACAGAAAACTAGCCGTTAGGCTGATGTGGCAATTCTGACAGCCACCGGTCGACCGGCCCGGTCGACCGGCAACGGTCGAAAATATGACCGTTGGGGCTTCGGTCGACTGCCAGCCATCGACCGACCAACAAGGAGGAAACACAGTTTCCTTCTATCGGTCGACCGACCCAGTCGACCGAAAAGATACAGAGAGCAGACTCTCTATATCGGTCGACTGGGTCCGTGACCCGTCGACCGAACGGACATGCACAGTCTGTGCATATCCGGACACAGCAGCCGGTCGACTGTCCCGGTCGACCGGTCTGCCTGAAATACAGTTTTTCTGGGCAGATTTTTGAGATAGAAAATTTGTAAAAAAATCTTTTAACACTTCTAAAAATCCACAAAAATATGTTTATCATTTTACTTGAAAACTAAACTTGTGATAAAAATTTCAAGACATATATCAATCATATCAATTCATTTTTTGTGTCTTGCAATTTTATCATAAATAAAACTTGTATTTTTATCAAACTAGATTTTTCCAAAACATGAATAGGAATGTCAAAATAAGTTTGTCTATAAGTTAAGCATGTATGTATAACTAGAAAACATCTACTATACATATAAATCATGAAAACTTGTTTTGATCCAACTATTCATAAAATCACACATTAAAACATAAAACGTGTGTGTTTGTGCACTTGAGCATATCAACTAAACTAAGCTTTACAAATGGATCTAAAACACACTAAACTAAACTAGGATACCTAAGTCTTCTCTAGATGATCTCCATCTTCAAGTAGACTTGCTCCCAAACGCGATCCACCGAGTGCAAAGGTATGATCTTTAAGCTTTGGCACCGGAATCACCATGATAAGCTTCCAAACACCTTGTTGAAGCTAATCACCAACACTAATATCCTGCTAATGATCTGAAACTTAGAAACACAAGAATATTAGTAAATATAACTACATGAGTTGATCATCATCAAAACTAGAGTGGAAAGCCATTGGGCCAACAAAACTACCATAAACTCTGTATATCTCCCAACTGAAGAACCCAGGGGGTTTTTATAGGCACCAGGGAAGAGGAGGGCCAGGGGAAACCCTGGCCCGAAGCGCGAAGCGCACCGTGTACGGCCGCGGAAACGCGGCTAGGCCGCGCGCGCGGCGCTTCAAGCCGCGCTCGGCGCTTTTTATCTCCTGTCAGTGTCTGGTCCCAGTTTCGTGATTTGACGCCCTGAGCTGACAAAATCTGCTCCCTATGGTCAATGGCTAGTTGATAGGTCTTTAATCACCCATTAAATGGTGATTTATGGTCTTCTTCTTCATTTGCACACTATGAACCTAGGATCAAGCAAGCAAAGCTTTATTAGCAAAATTTAATATGAAATAAATGTGAAGATGTGGTATAAAATATGTAGTTTTAGAGACTAATCAGTGTCATAAGACCATCTGGTCCGGGAGTCATCGGTTTAAGACTTTCTAGATGGGTAGACTAGAAAGCCTAATAAAACTAAAGAAAAAATAAATAAATAAATAAAATTATATATATATATATGCGTAAATATAAATATATATGTATATAAATAAAGGTATCATAGTCCAAGTTAAAATCCCCCATATATAAAAGTGTATACTTTCTAAGTTTAATAAAAGATCAAGTAATCAATCTAATCTCGATCCCTAACCCTAATTGATAACAATCCCTTGCATGAAGACTGAATTAAGAATGAATTATTTAGGTAACCTAAAATCATAGATCACTTAATTTTTGCAAAAATGGATCATAAACTTCTCTTTTTTCAAATACATTCTCAAAACACTAACTTTTGTTTTCTTTTTTATGGATTTTGTGAGTGTAATCCGCTGAAAACCCTCAGGAGATAAAACTCCTCCTTTAGAGGGTAACCTAGAGGTTTAATGGCTTGTTGCACACGCTCGTGCAATCGCGTCACCTGCGAAAGTAGTGTAATAACCTCTTTAGTTTAGATTTTCTTCTTCTTATTTTGCTTAGGGACGAGCAAAAGGTTAGGTATGGGGGTGTGATTAGTACTCATTTGTGCATCATTTGTATCACATTTTTCATTGATTATTAATAAAAATCTGATTTTTAATGGAGTTTTCTCTCTATTTTTAGGTCCATGACCCAAAGGAAGAAGAAGCCAAATTTTTTCAATTATTTGGAATTAATTAAGCTAATTAAAGAAGCCCACAACTTGAAGCCCAAACCTGCTCTCATTAAGTGAGAATATCCTGAGAATGAGAAGCTTCTAAAGGATATCTGGACAGAGTAAGGCTGTCAGAGCTCGCGTTGGCCTAACAGCCAAGATGCTGCCGTGGATCCGCGACTTTGGTCGCGTTTTCGCAGTAGAATCACAGTCGTTGGAGCAGCGCTTTCATCAACGGCCGTGATTGAGTGTACCTAGGGTTTTGTGCTTATAAATAGACCCCTTTGGCCTCAATGTGAGGAGTCACTAAATAAAGAGCATTTTATTTAAGGTATTCTCTAGGATTTTTTTAGTACTCTCTTGTAATTTCTTTCTTTTTGTTTTAGTCCAGAAAATCTGAGTGAGAGAGAGTGAAAATTCTGTATTGGATCAGCCAAAAATTAATACAATATTGTTTTATCTTCTACCTCTATTTTTATTGCTTTTACTTGCTCTTTTTCTTTCTTGCAATTAGTGTAGAATGACTACTTTCGTGTTCTTTCTTTCTATGAGTAGCTAACTAACTACTAACCCACTAACCTCTAACTATTTGATTGATAACCCACATGAATCAATAAGCCTCACAATGTGCCTTGTACAAGTAAGAGTTATGGATGGCTAACATAAAGTGTTCTAACTCTAACACACTAATATACAATAATTCTCATATTTCATGCTTAACCATGTGTCTTGATGATCAATTAATGTACTGACCTTGCTTATTTGTGATCAGTCACATATACTGCATATACATTGTCACGTTACCATACTTTTTATCTAATAAATCCTATTAATAAGTCTTATTCTTCTTTGTTAAATATAGGCCCATTGCTAAAAGAAAGAAAAGAGAAACAAGCCCAAAAGCCTATCAAATTCTGATTTAATTCAGAATAAATTCGAAATCAAGAAATCAGGGCAGATCTTGGCAAATCAGAGAGGTTGAAAACTGATTGTAATGAATCTTTCAAATCAAGCGGTTGAAGCCAACAATCAAAGGCTATTTCGTCAAATTCTGGAGCTGAAACGAGAAAACCAGCAGAAGATATGGGCGAATCACCAAACCAGGGAGTTCCACCACTTGGGTGTGGCCACCTGGCCACACGAGGGCCGCAGAAACGCGGTACTATCCGCGTTCCCATGGCCTTGTTACATCTGTTGGGGGAGCGTTTGCTCCCTCAATCTTCCTACGCCCTCTATAGTCTGGTTTTTCCCTATAAATACCATTTTCAACAGAGAAGAAAGGAGCGATGACTAGGATTAGAATTTTTGTTTATTCTTTAAGGTTTAGGCTCTTTGTTAGATAGTACAAAAGTTATATCTTTGTTTTATAATTCGTAGTTCAGTGCAAATACCAGTAAGAGAGAGGAATTAAGTGATTGTATTCTGAAGATTGAAGTGACATCAATACAAGGATCAAGCTACATTTTCTTCCACTCATTTTACGGTATGTTGTGCTTTAGTTACTTGCATTGTTCTTTATTTTTCATGAGTAGCTAAATCGGTTTTTTGGGCTTACTATTACTCCTCTCTCTGATCCCTCTTCTTTTCGAATGGTTTTGATGAAAAGACCCAATGAATCATTTGCATGCCTAACTTAGGCCTTTCTTCTTGAAAGTGTTCTTGAAGGCACATGAGGATGGGTTTGAATTTTTAAATTTCTACTTCTTTTAAAAAATGCCTTTTGAACTTATTTTTATTCATACTTGAACTTCTTGATGATTTAACATTCAGTTCGAGGTGATCTCTTAAAGAAAAGAATTAACTTTTCCAACCATCTTATGTGCTATACTTAAAACTTTCTAAAATCAATCTTAAGTGTTTGCCTATGATCAAGTTGAGGCACTAAGAATTTCAATAGAAGAACATATCATTGAGTAGTGAGATAGTGAGCCCAGATTTTTTTTCTTTATTAAAAAACAACAAATCACTTTTTAAACTTTATACAAAAATTCACCTTTTCCAAAGCCTTCTCTAAATTTCCAACTTTTCTTTTAATCATCCCCCTTCTTCTATTTTCTTTTTCACTTAAAAAGAAAGACACCAACTTCACTCTCTGTTATCTAACAAAAACACTGAAAAACTTCTATCGCATTCCTCCTCGTGGACATGACCGTTAACTTAAGCTACACGGTAATTCTCTTTTCTCTTAAATTTTACAATCAATTTTTGGTGCCGTTGCCGGGGAGGGAACGGTGTAATTGTTTTTTTTTACAAGTTTGGTGTCTTATTTCAGGGATGTCAAGATTCAGATCTAGCATTTAAACTTTGCAGGAGAAGACTTGCAATTCTGTGCCCCTACTCTCGAAAGTAGGAAACAGAATTTCAAGAAATTGCATTGTAAAAGTTGAAAATTTTGTTAGACTACTAAAACTTTTTTTTGCAGAACATATTGCTTGCAAAAATTAAGTTTTTGTGTGTTATACTCTTACTATATCTGCTATTCACCTATTTTAATCCAACAGTAATTTGAGTGATTGTTAATTGCTTAAAAAACGTTTAAACTTACATTCTAGGCATTTGTCTAATTACGTTTATTTTACAATTACTATTGAAGAGAGCTGGGACAAGGTACGTATGCATGGCATATAGTTTAGGAAACATTCTTGGGTGATATTTGCTTTTGAATGCTACTTTTCTATATCTTGTACACTTTGCACAATTAACTCTAAGGGCAAAACCAAAATCAAGATAAAGTGAGAAAGTCATTACCCTTCCTTAGCCCACAAACCATCTCCAAGCATGCACAACCTAAGCCTAAGTAAAATTTGATAGACATTGGCCTTAGGGACATCTCGAACTTACTAGGAGATTATCATAAGGGGGAAGTGATCGGGGAAAAATCGCGCACAAAAAGTGTATGTTTTAAAGTGAAGATTTAAAATGTGTGTGCTTTGGCTTCCTCGATACTTTCGTTATAGCATAGAGGCTAAAAACGAGTCAAATCCACAAGGACGGGAGGCGATAGAAGCTTTACCGGTTGATTCACGTGTTTGTTAAAAAGTTCTTTAAAGTTTTAAAGAATGAAAAAGAAAAGAAAGAAAAAGAATGAAAAGAGAATTACGGTGAAACACAAAGAAGTGGGAAATATAGAAGATAAAATATTTGTATTTTTGTTTGTATATCTAAAATAAAGTGAAAAGGAAAGAAAACTCATGGCACTAACTACTAATGACTCCACCAATATGCTAACCTCTTAGTGATAGTTGCCTCACATATATCATTGGTCATCACTAGTCCTTGGTTCAAGAGCGATTCAAAGTATGACCCATATGTAACTCATCACAACCCAACTCATCAAACAAGTGCAAGCTATACTTAAACCATCAATACTATAGAAAAGTAAGCATGGAGTAAAGTAATGTTAGCTTGTTAGTGGTTAGGAAGTTAGAGTGTTAGATCCATCATCATGAGCCATCAATCGCTCTTGCAAGAGCAAGGCCAAACCGAGGCTATTAGATTCATGTGAATTATCAAATAAAAAGTTAGCAAGTTAGTGGTTAGTAGTTAGTTGCCATGAGAGAAATGTTAGCTGCACATGTAAAAGAGATTTAGAGAGAAGAAAACATAGAGAGGTAAAGAGAGCACCTTCATAGATTGTCACCTTCTATTACAAGCACTCTTGCATTCCAAGCATGTACCACTCTCTCTCCCTATTACAAGATCTACAAAATAGAAAATACAATAGAGAAGAAGAGCTAACCTAAACTAAACTACCCTAAATTACAATATGGAATGAAAACTACTCCTAAAACTCTACATATCTTCAACTCTGAAACCAAGGGGGGTATTTATAGGCATCAGGGGAACAGGGGGCCAGGGGACAAACCCTGGCCCGAAGCGGCGTGCGCGCCGCGGCCATAGGGTGGCCAGGCGCGCGGCGCTTCGAGCCGCACGCTGTCCTTTCTGTCCCCTGTCAGCTTCTGATGCCGGTTTCTGGTTTTGCGCCCCTGATTTTGACAGAATCAGCTCTCTAGGTCAATGGCTATCTTTAATAGGTCTTTAATCACCAATTAAATGGTGATTTAGGGTCTTCTTCTTCATTGCACACCATGAACCTAGAATCAAGCAAGTAAAGCTTTATTAGCAGAATTTAATATGAAATCAATGTGAAGATGTGATACAAATTATGCAAAATTAGAGACTAATCACACCCCCACATTTATCTTTTGCTCGTCCCAAGCAAAACAAAAAACTAAGAAATTATTACCCCACTTTCGCAGGTGACGTGATTACACTGAGCATGTGCAACAAGCCGTTAAGCATCTAAGTTTCCCCTAGAGGAGGAGTTTTGTCTCCTGAGGGTTTTCAGTGGATTACACCCACAAAATCCATAAAGAAAGAAATCAAATGTTAGTATTTTGAAAACGTATTTTGAAATAGAGAAAAGTGTTGAAGTATTTTTGTGAAAATATAAGTGATCCAAGGTCAGAGGTTAACCAAAAAATGTTCTTTCTTAAACTAAGTCAAAATGCAAAAAAAAATCTTGTTATAAATTAAATGTAAGAATTTAAAATTGAATTGACTCTTTGATCTTTCATAAAACTCTTAGAAAAATATGCACTTTGTGAACAGTGAAGGTTCTTGGGATATCGACTCTAACTTTCATGCCATTTATTATATTATTTTATATATATAGATATATATTTTTTTCTTCCCTTAGTTTTCTTAGGCTTTCTTATATACCCGGGTTGTGAGCCTTTAGCCGGTGACTCCCAAACCAGATGGTCTTAGGGCACCAGATGAGAAAACATCCCTCGGACTTAAGGACTCGAGTAAATAAGGCTACAAAACTAAAGGGGATTATTTATTTTTTTGTCCACCGTTTTAGGTGTGAATAATCATGCTTCCTGAGGCATAATTACCCAACTTCAATAGGTGGTTTTTATTTATCATATATATTTATATATTTTGAATATATATTTTTTATGGCATTTTCAGTCTTTGTTTCAATCCCAAAAATTGTGTAAGTGTGGAGTGCATAAATATAAGGTAAAAAAATTCAAGATCAAATTATCTTTCAATTTTACTTCTTATCCTAAAATTTAAACAAGATCTATTATTTTGACTCGGTTTAAAATTTCATAATTTTAGGTCTTCCTAATTCCTAAGATAATCTTAATTTTCTTAAAAATAAATCAAAAAACTATTTCTTGTTTCAAAAAGTTTGTAAAAAAAAAAAGAAAAGTTTTTATATAAAAGATTTTTTTTTGTTTAAGTAAAAAGAAGTGTAAAAGAAAGAAAATATAAACTAACTTTGTTAGTAAACCCTCCCCCACACTTATCTCATGCATGGTCCTCAATGCATCGTGAATGTGTAAATACATGAAACAAATAGAGAGGGAAGGAGATTACCTCAAGGGGGTGGCTCTGGTGGTGGTCTGATTGGGCCAAGTGTTGCGACCCAATCAAAATAGCGTGGATCTTGCAGGAACCCACCAATGACCCCTCTGATATGACCCAGTAAAAGAATGATGGATTGAATGGTCTTATTTAAAAATTTATCCCCATCTAATTTCTAATTTTCAAAAATAATTACTTAGTCATTTTCTTCAACATTCTTGTCCAACAATGAAGTGTGATTTTGAGAGATGATTGATTTGGACTCAAATAGAACAGGAACAAAAACTGATACCGACTCGGGAGGTTGACTCAGATCAAGTCGAGAGTCAATAATGAGAGTCGAAATTGGTTCAAAAATACGTCCAAACTATAGAATTGATATTCACACACGTTCCCTAACAATGAAGTGTGATCATAAGAGATTGGTGATTCCATTTCACGGTGAACTGGTAAAGGATTCAATGTTGACTCAGGAATAGAGAAAAAATCTTGTAAGGATACCAGGGTCATTATTGAACCAAAAAGTGAAATGGAATTACTAACATGAGGTTCAGGATCACATTCAGGATCAATTTCAATTTCAGGAAAGGGATAACTTGCCAAAATATCCAGGCGACTTTCATAACTTGGAGATTGGTCAAGTTTAAATGTGTGTTCTGAAATGAATCTTGATTTCCAAAAGAACATGATTCTTGGGTCCAATCGGTAGAGTTAGGGATAGAAGGATTGGTCAACGGTTGACAAGAAAGATTATCCTCGCTCTCATTGATCAAATCGCTCATAATTGAGTCTAAACTACTGATAGGTTGGGTAACAGAATTCGGATTTGGAATCATGTCTTCCATACTCTTGGCAATTGATTGATAATATGAGTATGGACGTCGATTTGAAAATTATGGTGAAATTGTGAGTCCATCGGATTTTGCGATTGCTGCTCGGCCTCGCGCAAGGGTTCCATACTCAAGTCCAATATTGATGGTTGTTCATTTTGAATAAGTGAGACTGGAAAAGATGAGTAGGACTCTTGAAAATTTGTTTGAGATGAGGAGTCAAACATGTTTTGCATTCTATCACAAAAGACTTCCAAACGCTTTTCTAGTTCAGATTCTTCTTCAATTGGATGCTCTAGAAAAGGAGTATGTGAAGTTTGAGATGAGAAGGATTGTGAATTGAGCAAATTTTATATTTATTGTAGGGAGTCTTCTATACTCCTTTCTAAATCAGATTTTTCTTCAGGTGTTGGAACAGGAAAAGGAGTATATGAACCAAAATCGGGGAATGAAAATTGTGGACAAGGTGGTTGAAAATTGGGCTCGGGAGAGTTAAATCCCCATGAACTCTGTGAAGAGTTGAAATTATTTTGAAGATTATAGTCATATGATTGAAGATAAGGGTCATATTGAGTCGGATAATCCCAACTCGGCATATATGGCTGGTTCATGTTGTACATAGTCGGGTTGGAGTTATCCGAGTCAAATGAGGTCGGAGTGAAATATGGATTTATATCATGATTGAAAGAATTATTGTTGTTAAAATCCATTTCACAATTTACAAAAAGAAAACAAATAAACAACAAACAGACAAACAAAGAAAAAGAAAAAGAAAAACAAGTCTATGTTAGGGTTGACTTAGACCTAGACGACTCCTAACTGGTTAGACTGTGCACGGGGGTCTATTGTCGGAAGCTGACCACGAGTTAATCAGCCAGGTAGGGGCAAGATCGATGGGAGGTATCCGTGTTGGAGCAACGAGCCTAATTATGCAAACCACCATTCTTCGAGGTTTCGTCTCTCAATCCCCAACCTTAGACACCGATTTAGTAAGAGTCAAATTCTAACAATTTCTCCCTTAAGTCAATCTCCTAAATGAGTCCGAGATGTCCCTAGGGGCCAACGTCTAGCAAATTTTATTTAGGCTTGGGTTGTGTGAGTGGGGAGGTGATTTTGGGCTAAGGGAGGGTAATGACTTCCCCACCTTATGTTGTTTTGGGTTTTGCCCTTAAATATAATTTGTGCAAGTGTGCATATAGATAAGAAGAATGAACACAAAAAAGCAAGTAAATCACTGAAGTGTTGGTCCTAACTATATGCAATGCAATATATACACCTCCGTCAAGATCACAACAACATAAGAACAAAATACAATATATTGGAATGAAAATTGACACGTGCCTAAATGCAAATGTCTACACCATTTTAAAGCATCCAATTTCTGTATTTTAGTTCTTAAAATTATTTACAGTGTACAGTAATACAAACAAAAATTAGCAGCAGAGTATATGAATGTACAAGAAGTTACCCGATCACACTTGAGCAAGTGTGGACTTCTGCAATGCTAAAATTTAACCTGCACACTAAAAAATAAAGACTAAAAGTTAACAAACTTGTGAAATCAAACCGTTCCCATCCCCGGCAACGGCGCCAAAATTTGATCGGGGGAAAACCGCGCACAAAAAGTGTATGTTTTAAAGTGAAGATTTAAAGTGTGTGTGCTTTGGCTTCCTCGATACTTCCGTTATAGCATAGAGGCTAAAACGAGTCGAATCCACAAGGACGGGAGGCGATAGAAGCTTTACCGGTTGATTCACGTGCTTGTTAAAAAGTTCTTCAAAGTTTTAAAGAATGAAAAAGAAAAGAAAGAAAAGAATGAAAAGAGAATTACGGTGAAACACAAAGAAGTGGGAAACATAGAAGATAAAATGTTTGTATTTTTGTTTGTATATCTAAAACAAAGTGAAAAGGAAAGAAAACTCATGGCACTAACTACTAATGACTCCACCAATATGCTAACCTCTTAGTGATAGTTGCCTCACATGTATCATTGGCCATCACTAGTCCTCGGTTCAAGAGCGATTCAAAGCATAACCCATATGTAACTCATCACAACCCAACTCATCAAACAAGTGCAAGCTACACTTAAACCATCAATACTATAGAAAAGTAAGTATGGAGTAAAGTAATGTTAGCTTGTTAGTGGTTAGAAAGTTAGAGTGTTAGATCCATCATCATGAGCCATCAATGGCTCTTGCAAGAGCAAGGCCAAACCGAGGCTATTAGATTCATGTGGATTATCAAATAAGAAGTTAGCAAGTTAGTGGTTAGTAGTTAGTTGCCATGAGAGAAAAGTTAGCTACATATGTAAAAGAGATTTAGAGAGAAGAAAACATAGAGAGGTAAAGAGAGCACGTTTCATAGATTGTCACCTTCTATTACAAGCACTCTTGCATTCCAAGCATGTACCACTCTCTCTCCCTATTACAAGATCTACAAAATGGAAAATACAATGGAGGAAGAAGAACTAACCTAAACTAAACTACCCTAAATTACAACATGGAATGAAAACTACTCCTAAAACTCTGCATATCTTCAACTCTGGAACCCAAGGGGGATATTTATAGCCACCAGGGGAGCAGGGGGCCAGGGGACAAACCCTGGCCCGAAGCGGCGCGCGCGCCGCGGCCATAGGGTGGCCAGGCGCGCGGCGATTCAAGCCGCGCGCTGTCCTTTCTGTCCCCTGTCAGCTTCTGGTGCCAGTTTCTGGTTTTGCGCCCCTGGTTTTGACAGAATCAGCTCTCTAGGTCAATGGCTATCTTTAATAGGCCTTTAATCACCAATTAAATGATAATTTAGGGTCTTCTTCTTCATTGCACACCATGGACTAGAATCAAGCAAGTAAAGTTTTATTAGCAGAATTTAATATGAAATTAATGTGAAGATGTGATACAAATTATGCAAAATTAGAGACTAATCAGGAAGGTGTTGGAATTTGACTCCTGCCAAATCAGTGTCTAGGAAAGGGATTGAGGGGCGAAACCCTGAAGGCTGGTGGTTTGGCTTAATTAGGCCCGTCGCTTTTGCGCGGATACCTCTCACCAATCTTGCCCTGACCTGGCTGATTAGCTTGTGGTCAAAGTCTACATTATACCTCATGTGGACAATCAACCAGTTAGGAGTTATCTAGGTCAAGATTACCTTAGACTAGGCTTGGTTGATTACTCTTGTTGACTATTGGTAAACTTGTTTGTGATTGTGTTTGTGTATGCAAGTGTGGTCTAGAGACCCTAATTCATGTAGGTTGACTAGAAACACATCACCACCCTAGTTTGAACCAAGACCAGATCTGGTTATGGCTCAACCAACATCATTGCAGGATAGGTTCTATCCCATTAGAACCTCACTTCAATCTTGCATCCAACTTCCATCGGTTGATGAATACAATTTTGAGCTCAAGCCTCAATTCATCAACACACTCCCCAAGTTTCATGGCTTAGAGTCCGAAGATGCCTACTTTTTCATGAGAGAATTTGAGGAAGTATGCCTAATGATGAAAATCCCACACCTTGTAGATGATGCTATTAGGTTGAGATTTATCCCTTCGCTCTTAAGGACTTAACCAAGAAATGGCTTTACAGCTTAGCGGCCAGCTCTATCACATCTTGGGATAGTTTCATCAAGGTCTTCTTGAAGAAATTCTATCCAATTCATAAGACTGCTCTCATTAGGAAGAACATCATGCAATTCAAGTAAGAACCTAGTGAACCGTTTTAGAGGTACTTTGAACGTCTTAAAGACCTCTTTGTCCAATGTCCTCATCATGGAATAGAGAAATGGCGACAATGCCAAATTCTTTATGACGGTTTAGACTATTCTACCAAAATCCTCTTAGAAAGTATGTGCCAAGGGGGATTCTTGCAGAAGGATGAAAATGAAGGATGGGATTATATGAAAAACCTAGCTGAAAAGACCATCCAATGGGAACCTACTAGTGAAACCTCTAGGAATCCAAACTTCATCTCTTCAAAAGGAGGTCTCCATTCTATTGAATCATCTATAGCTAATGAGGCTAAGTTAGCTAATTTAGCAAGAAGACTGAAAGTTTTAGAAACTAAGGAACAAGGTCCAGTCAATCAAGTCAGCCCAAACCAATTTCCAACTCCGGGCTGTAATTACTGTCAAGCCATGAATCATGTATTTGAGGAGTACCCTGTGTTTTAGGCTCAGCAACAATACCCTGAACCAATGAATGAGGCCTTTTCAAGGCCGAACAATAACCCTTACGCACCAACGTACAATCTTGGCTGGAGAAATCACCCTAATTTCTCATGGAGCCAAAATAACAATGACCACTCACGGTTGAATCCTGCAAGCCACTTCCATCATGCTAATAATTCTTCCAATCATCAACCTAACTTTTTCAATTTCCATAATAATTCTTCCAACCATGCACCTAACTTTTCAAACTATCAACAAAACTTTCCCCACCAAGCTCCACAATCTTCCTTCCAGAATCCTCAACTAGAAAGGAGAATGACTGACTTTGAGAGAAACATGGAAAGATACATGAAAAACTAAGATTCTCTCATGCAAACTATATAAAGGCTAGAGGTTCAAATGAGCCAACTAGCCACTCCATAGAATGAGAGACAGAAGGGTACCCTGCCTAGTCAACTAATAACCAATCCTAGGAAATTCTCAACAAGCTCACTTGGCTGAGGATCAATCAATGAATCAATGTAATGCTGTTCATACATTGAAGTCGGGAAAGAAAGTTGATAACTTAGTGTCAATACCATCTAATCCCATTCAGCACAACCACAATCAAGCATCCACCTCATCTAATCCAACTCCTTCCAAATCTCACGAATCTGAAAAAGATAAGTCAACCAGTCAGGTGCACCAGCCTATAGTGCCATTTCCTAATAGGCTGAAAAACAACAAGCAAAATTCACACATGGACAAGATAATTGAGATATTTAATCAAGTGAAGATAAATGTGCCACTTCTTGATGCCATCCAACAAGTTCCATCCTATGCTAAGTTTTTTAAGGACATGTGCACCAAGAAGAGAAAGACAAATGTACCTAAAAAGGTCTTCTTAGCCACTAACATTAGTGAGCTACTATCGGGTCCGATCCCTGTTAAGTACAAGGATCCAGGTAGTCCCACCATTGCCTGCATAATAGGACAAGACGAGATTAGTCGTGCACTTCTTGACTTGGGGCAAGTATCAACTTGCTTCCATTCTCAGTTTATCAACAACTCGGGTTGAGCGATCTTAGTCCAACTCGAGTCACTATCCAACTGGCTGACCGTTCAGTGAAAGTTTCAAAAGGGAAGATTAATGATGTCTTTATCCGGGTCAGAGAGTTTATTTACCCTGTTGATTTCATAGTTCTAGAGACATAACCTGTATCCAATCATAGGGTTCAAACTCCGGTTATCCTAGGGCGACCATTCCTTGCTACTGCCAATACCATCATTAATTGTAGGAATGGGTCCATGAGGTTAACCTTTAGGGACATGACTAGAGAAGTCAATGTCTTCAACCTAGGAAAACAACCCATGATGTTGAGGACCAAACATTTGAAGTCAACCTCATTGAGAACTTGACAAGTGACATAGGGAAGAATTGGAACTAGAAACTGAGTGTGACTTTGGGTTAGAGTCTGATGACTTTAATCTTGAACAGGATGTTGAGTCAGCTGTAAATTGGGCCTCGAACCCTATTTCACCAAACATGGAGCCAACAAATTTGACTAATCCTTCCAGTGAGCCTTCCTCCTCCTTAGAACTGAAAACGTTACATGCGCATCTCAAGTACGCCTATCTAGGTGAACAAGAGACCTTTCCTGTCATCATTGCCTCCCATTTAAATGACGGAGAAGAAGAAGATCTTAAAGAAATTCTAAGAAAACATAGGGAAGCCATTGGTTGAACTATGACTGACATAATGGGATTAAGTTCAACCATCGTTCAACATCGCATTCATCTCAATGAAGATGCCACACCTAAAAGAGACCAGCAGCGTAGGTTAAACCCTATAATGCAAGAGACTGTTCATGCTGAAATTATGAAACTCTTAGACAATGGGATAATCTATCCCATTTCTGATAGCCAATGGGTCAGTCATGTCCATGCGGTTCCAAAGAAATCCGGCTTCACTGTAGTAGAAAACGAGAACAAAGAGTTGGTCCAAACTCGACTTCCCACGAAGATCCGAGTTTGCATTGACTATAGGAAGCTTAATGCTGTAACTCGTAAGGACCATTTTTCACTTCCCTTCATTGATCAAATGATTGAACATTTGGTGGGCCACGAGTATTACTGTTTCTTGGACGGTTACTCGGGGTATAATCAGATTCCTATTGCTCCTGAGGACCAAGAAAAGACTACATTCACATGTCCATTTGGGACATTTGCTTACCGTTGAATGCCTTTCGGCTTATGCAATGCCCCAGCAACGTTTCAACATTGCATGTTGAGTCTTTTTTCTGATATGATAGAACGATTCTTAGAAATCTTCATGGATGATTTCTCCATCTATGGAGATTCGTTCACTCAATGTCTCCACCATTTAGAACTTATCCTCCAACGTTGTGCTGAGAAAAATCTGACACTGAACTGGGAGAAATGCCACTTCATGGTAAAACATGAAATTGTCTTGGGTCATGAAATCTCCAAGAAAGGAATTGAAGTGGATAGAGCCAAAATTAAGGTTATTGCAAAGCTTCCCATGCCCAAATGCGTGAAGGATATTAGATCCTTCTTAAGACACGCCGGTTTTTACCGAAGATTTATCAAGGATTTTAGCAAGATTGCTAGGCCATTGACTAATCTGTTAGCTAAGGACGTGTCCTTCACTTTCGATGTTGAATGTATGAATTCTTGGAAGAAGCTTAAGAGAGAGCTTATTTCTGCACCAACCATATCTATACCGGATTGGTCTAAGACGTTCGAAATCATGTGCGATACTTTCGATTTTACCATAGGCGCTGTCCTCAGACAACGCATTGATAACAAGCAGCACGTGATTTACTACTCTAGTAGGACTCTCAATGATGCTCAATTGAACTACACTACAACTGAGAAGGAATTCTTAGCAGTAGTGTTTGCCTTAGAGAAATTTCGTCCCTACCTACTAGGGTCCAAAACTACCATTTTCACCGATCATTCTGCGCTTAGGTACCTCATGATGAAGAAGGATGCCAAGGCCCGACTCATTCGTTGGATCCTCCTTCTTCAAGAATTCGATCTCGAGATTCGAGACAAGAAAGGCGTAGAAAATGTCATTGCTGACCATCTCTCACGAATCCCTAATTCTCCATGCAACGAAGTACCCATAAATGAGGATTTTTCTGATGAAAATCTCTTAGCTATCTCTAGGGAACCTTGGTTTGCTTATATAGTGAATTACTTAGTCACAAACCAAACTCTGTCTCATTAGTCCAAAAATGATATATACTGGTTCTTATCCCAAGTCCGGTATTTCTTTTAGGAGGAACCGTATCTTTTTAAATACTGTTCTGACCAAATTATTAGGAGATGCAATCCCGATGAGGAGGTTAAGAGTGTTCTATCCTTTTGTCACGAACTTGCATGCGGTGGACACTTTGGTCCCCGCAAGACTGCTGAAAAAGTGCTAGAAAGCGGGTTCTATTGGCCCACTTTGTTCAAGGATGCTTATAAATTTTGCAAGACGTACCCCAGATGCCAAATGGTAGGAAGGATCTCAAAACAAAATATGATGCCCCTCAACCCAATTCTAGAAATAGAACTCTTTGATGTTTGGGGCATCGACTTTATGGGTCCATTCCTAATTCATTTGGAAACCAATACATATTGGTTGCTGTGGATTATGTGTCCAAGTGGGTAGAAGCCATTCCTAGTAAAACTAATGATAACAAAGTTATCATAAAGTTTTTGAAAGAGAATATTTTTTTCACACTTCGGAACCCCTCGTGCTATCATCAGTGATAATGGCACTCACTTTTGCAATAGATCATTTGAAGCTCTTATGCGAAAGTATGCCATAACTCACAAGTTGTCCACACCTTATCATCCTCAAACCAGTGGGTAGGTTGAGGTTTCCAATAGACAAGTCATGCTTATCTTGGAGAAAACTGTGTGCCAAAATCAGAAAGATTGGTCCATCAAACTTGTAGATGCCCTATGGGCTACATGACCGCTTTCAAGACAATTCTAGGGATGTCTCCTTATCGGTTAGTCTATGGTAAAGCTTGTCACCTGCCCGTTGAGTTGGAGCACCGGGCCTTATGGGCACTCAAGCAGTTAAATTTCGACTTGACTAAGGCCGGTGACCTTCGGAAGTTACAAATTTCCGAATTAGAGGAGTTAAGAAATGAGGCCTATGAAAATGCTAAGATCACTAAAAATAGAGTTAAGATTTTTCATGATAAACACATTATAAGAAAAACCTTTGTCCCTAGACAAAAAGTCTTACTCTATAATTCTAGGCTTCATCTTTTTTCAGGAAAATTAAAATCAAGATGGACTGGGCCATTCGTTGTAAAAACCGTGTTTTCACACGGTGCAGTTGAGATCAGTGACACCAAGAATGGAAATCACTTTAAGGTAAATGGTCAACGCCTTAAACCTTTCTTGGAATCGGTGCCGGTAAATGAAACGGCTATGGGTCTTTTTGACCCAGTGTATCGGTAACTTTCCTCTTTTTCATTTTATTTCATGCATCTATATATTTCTTTCGTACATTGTGGACAATGCATGAGATAAGTGTGGGGGAGAGTTCTAACATGACTAATATAATATATATATATAAATAAACTTTTTGAAAGGTAAGAACAATATTTTGATATATTTTTTGTAAGAAATTAAGTCAATTTTAAGGAATAGGAAAATCATAATTAGGATTTCTTACACTTGGTCAAAGTCAGATGACTTATTTGATTTTTAGAGCTAGGAAGAAAATTTGTGAAAGTAATTTAGTTTTGATCTTTACCTTGAGAAAATATGCATTGTTTATACACTTACACACTTAGGGTTTTAAAAACAAAGACTTTTATGCCTTATATAAAAAAAACTATATCTGTATAAAAAAATAAACAAATCTAATTATTGAGTAGCTAGGTGCTTTGGCCTAAGCAAGCCTTGATATTTATGCAAAAGATAATTAGATAAGTTTAGAAATATATATATATATATATATATATATATATATATATATATATATATATATATATATATATATATCCTCTAATTAAGCTGGGTATTTGTGCCTCATGCAGCATAAGTATTCTCGCCTAAAAGGGGTACATTTTATAAATAAAAACCCTTAGTTTCGTGGCCTTATGTGCTCGAGTGTTTAAGTCCTTAAGGGTGTTTTCTCACCTGGTCCCTAAAACTGTCCGGTTTGGGTGTCACCGACTAAAGGCTAGTTACATGGGTAGATTAGAAAGCCTAATGGAATTGAGAAATAAATACCACCAAAAATAAATATAAATAAGGCATAGGAGTTAATGTTAAAAAATCCTTAGTCAAACTTCACAGTCACGATGGTTCATATGACTCAGGGTAAAGTAATAGATTAGATGAGAAATATAATTTGACTCCTTATTTTGATTGATGACATGTTTTTAAATAGAGACTAAGTTTAGGAATGAAAATTTTGATATTCTTATAACTTATAAATTACTTAAAACCTTACAAATATACTTCAAATATTTTCTAGTTTCAAAATGCTTTTCGAAAACACTAACATTTTTTTCTTTCTTTATGGATTTTATGGGTGCAATCTACTGAAAACCCTCACGAGATAAAACTCGTCGTCTAGGGGTAACCTAAAGGTTTAACGGCTTGTTGCACATGCTCAGTGCAATCCAGTGACCTACGAAAGTGGTCTAATAATTGATTAGAATTAGTTTTGATGTTTTGCTCGAGGGTGAGCAAAAGATAAGTGTGAGGGTGTGATCAGTCACATATATTGCATATACATTGTCATGTTACCATACTTTTTATCTAATAAATCCTATTAATAAGTCTTATTCGTTTTTGTTAAATATAGGCCCATTGCCAAAAGAAAGAAAAGAGAAACATGCCAAAAGCCCATCAAATTCTGATTTAATTCAAAATAAATTTGAAATCAGGTAATCAGGATAGATCTTGGCAAATCAGAGAGGTTAAAAATCGGTTGAAATGAATCTTCCCAAATCAAGCGGTTGAAGCCAATAATCAAAGACTGTTTCGTCAAATTCTGGAGCTGAAACTAGAAAACCAGCAGAAGATATGGGCGAATCACCAAACCAGGGAGTTCCGCCACTTGGGTGTGGCCACCTGGCCACACCAGGGCCACAGAAATGTGGCACTAGCCGCATTTTCGCGGCCTAGTTACATCTGTTGGGGGAGCGTTTGCTCCCCCAATCTTCCTACGCCCTCTATAGTCTGATTTTTCCCTATAAATACCATTTTCAACAGAGAAGAAAGGAGCGAAGACTAGGATTAGAATTTTTGTTTATTCTTTAAGGGTTAGGCTCTTTGTTAGATAGTGCAAAAGTTGTATCTTTGTTTTATAATTCGTAGTTCAGTGAAAATACCAGTGAGAGAGAGGAATTGAGTGATTGTATTCTGAAGATTGAAGTGACATCAATACAAGGATCAAGCTACATTTTCTTCCACTCATTTTACGGTATGTTGTGCTTTAGTTACTTGCATTGTTCTTTATTTTCATGAGTAGCTAAATCGGTTTTCTGGGCTCACTATTACTCCTCTCTCTGACTCCTCTTCTTTTCGAATGGTTTTGATGAAAAGACCCAATGAATCATTTGCATGCCTAACTTAAGCCTTTCTTCTTGAAAGTGTTCTTGAAGGCACATGAGGATGGGTTTGAACTTTTAAATTTCTACTTCTTTTAAAAAACGTCTCTTGAACTTGTTTTTATTTCATACTTGAACTTCTTGATGATTTAACATTCAATTCGAGGTGATTTCTTAAAGAAAAGAATTAACTTTTCCAACCATCTTATGTGCTTTACTTAAAACTTTCTAAAATCAATCTTAAGTGTTTGCCTATGATCAAGTTGAGGCACTAAGGATTTCAATAGAAGAACATATCATTGAGTAGTGAGATAGTTAGCCCATATTTTTTTCTTTATTAAAAAAAAACAAATCACTTTTTAAACTTTATACAAAATTCACCTTTTCCAAAGCCTTCTCTAAATTTGCAACTTTTCTTTTAATCATCTCCTTTCTCCCCATTTTCTTTTTCACTTAAAAAGAAAGACACCAACTTCACTCTTTGTTATCTAACAAAAACACCGAAAAACTTCTATCACATTCCTCCTCGTGGACACGACCCGTTAGCCAAAAGCTACACGATAATTCTCTTATCTCTTTGATTTTACAATCAGTTTGGTGAGTAAGAGACTACCAATTCATCCTTGTCGATACCGATCGTGCACTTGTAACTCACCCCATTCTCGTCTTAAAACGGATCTTGATGGGGTGATATTCGAGTTTTTGTCATGTAACGCAAGGTGATGGGGGAAGAACTTTCATTAGTTACCCACATAAAATGTTCTTATAGCACAAGAATGGTGAAGTCCAAGGATCCATTGTGAGAGGCTATATCATAAAGAAAGTTAGCGGTTAGTGGAGTCAATTAGTAGGAGGTTAGCCATGCATTCTTACCATCTCGAAAGAAAAATCTACTTTTCTCTCTTTTCAAATTCTGCTCTCTAAGTTCTTTTCTTTAAATTTTTTTCTCAAAACTTGTTTCATTTTCCATTTTCCTTTAAGAAATACTTCGTTCATTTTGAAGTTTTTTTTCCGAAAGTGTTTTCTTTTCTTTTTCACAACTTGTTTTCTATCTCTTCGTCGCTATTTCTTTCGCATTCCGTTTTCACTTTACATTTCCACAAGCAAACCATTTTTACGATATTTCCACGTACCCTCAACCACAATTCTTCTCTTCTACTTTTATTCATTCTTTTTGAAGCAAAGAAGGACTTTAAGAGAACAAGAAAATCAAACACAAAGCTTTCATCGCCCCCTCCTTGTGGGAACGACTCGTTTAGCTTCTTAGCTATAATGATAGTTTTGAGGAAACATTTGCACTTTTCTAAGAACATAACTCACAGTAGATCTTACCCATTTTTCGTGCACGGTTTCCCATCGAACATTGAACCCAAACAGACCTCCAGTACTGCCAGTTATTCTGAGGGTGCCTACTTCGAGTAAGACCCCACTTTCCCCAAGCATGAGGAATCTGTTCAGGAAGAGAGCAATCTTGACTCTGAGACGGAAGAGTCTACCCGAGGGGTGAGCCAACCAGTCATTAATTCTGGGAAGCCGAGGGTCCGAGGGGGAATGGCTCCCAATAACAAGAAGAAGGCTCTTGCTTAGTCCTCATGACTTCCGTCACTGAAGGTATATTCTGGATTTCTTTAGTTTTCTATTTGTGGGAGCTGTTTCTTGATAAGTTGTTTTCTTTATGTAGAAGAAGCGTCAGTTTTGGCTAGATGAGTCTGATGATGAGGGGATGATAAGCTTGCTCAAAGCCGCGACCACTCTCCCGTGCACGCCGCGGAGCAGCTCTCCGTTACCGAGGAGGGTCGGGTTGGATCCTCCGACCGCGTGGAAGGTACTCGAGGGACTTTATCCACCCTCAGGACTGCTGAAGAGGTTATGAGTACGACCCCAGTGGAACCAGCAGGGCTTTCTACTATTACGTTGCCTCCAGTGGATGGGACTAAGGCAATGGTGCCCTCTAGCTTGGATGATGCCGGGCTTGAGACTTCACATGAGCTTGAGAGGGTGGACACTACTGATCATCTTCTGTTTGCGGATGGTGCAAGGATTGCCAACGGTGTTGGCTCCTCGGGGGCTGCCACATAGTCCCTCAAGGTGTCTTCGGGGCAGACCGATGCCGATCTTGAATTGGGGTTGTTCCTCTAAAGAGGGGCTCTCAAGGTGGCCCACAGGTTTAGCGATTTTCTCGGAGGACTTGAGGAACTCAAGGTCCTCCCTTGAGAGCGGAGGTGGCACATGAAGAATGAGATTTTCAGAGAAAGTAGCGTGATGATTTTATCTAGTGTTATTTGTTTGTGCGTTGTCTGCCTTTGGCCTTCTTTTCAGAATGCGGTACTCATCTCGAAGTTACTAGACGACCACCGGGACACTCTGAAGGCATGCGAGGTGGCTGATTTGCGCCGGAGGTTGGAGGAGCTTAGTGTTGCGGGAAAGGCGGCGACTGAGGAGATCATTCGGCTCAAAGTGGATTTGTGACGCGAGGTGATGGCTCGATCAAGTCGGGAAAAGGAGCAGGTGTGGCTCAGGGAGGAGCTGGCAGATAAGCTAGAAAAAAAGGGTTTAGAGATGTTGAAGAAGGACTCCGAGATGAACAAAAAGAGTCTGCACTGCTGGCTGTTTAGTAGGCACTTGAAGAGATATGTCAGCATGCAGAGGGTATGGAACCTACCCTGAGGTTTGAGCAGGATGCTTTTGAAGAGGCAATGAAGTGCCTTAACAATGACTCAAAGAAGCAGAAATGTGTGAGCAGGAGGCTGTAGCTGATTGTCAATGCGTGCTGAAAGTGTTCAAATTCAGGAAGTACAAAGAAGGATACAAAGATGAAAAGCATGGGGCATCTCCGAAGCACTCTCTTGACATTGGGTCATTCTTTAAGGGTGAAGGTTAGGATCCTCCTGAAGGCGGCATGACCCATACTGCCATGGTGGAGGCCTCTCTAAAGGCTCTGCTAGGAATGCAGCACCCCTGACATCAGGCCTCCTACCGACCGCATTTGATGCAGGGCGGATAACCGATGTTCCTCAGTTACAGTTGGGGGGACCACTCTGAGTACTCGACCTAGCGATGTTGCACCCCCAGAGATGAGCCTTTCGCTTGATGTTCTTGATGCAAGGCAGGTGGCCCAGGCTGCCGTCGAGAAAGTAGCTCTTCCGACTTCCACTTCCGAGGCCTTTCAAAATGGTAAAGGCCAAGTGAGTGATTGAGAGTTTGTCTTTTTTAGTTTTTCTACTGTTGATTGTACAGATCTGGTGTAATCTTTTGAAAAAAAATAGTTGGGTCTTTGGGTTCCAGCTCTTTTTGTCCTTTGTGCTTTAAGGCCATAGCGGATGCGAGTCCGACAGGCTTCTTTTGTCCGTCTTCTGACTCGGTGGTTGGTGGTCAGAAGAAGAGCCTTTGGAGGCTAGGGATGTCTCCTTCTTGCATAGATTTTGAGGAGGTTTATACTTCGAGCGAGGAGCCACCCGAGGAGATCAAGGGCTCCAGGCCTGGGAGAAGAGAGACGGAGGAGGAAATAGAGCTGGATGATGAGCCTGGATCATTGTTGGACTCTTTGAATGCTTGGCAGGAGAAGGCAGCCATGGGGGAGCTCCCGTGAATTCCTGAGCTTTCTCGCCCCCTAGAGCTCAAGTTACTCGACCTCCTAACCATTCAACTAGATCGTGAGCTCATTTCTCACAATACGGTTGTGGCTGGTGATAAGAAGAGAGTGGACAACATCCTTCAAAAGGGGTGTGAGCTACTGGAGGCGAGCTCTTCGTTGAGGAGGCTGAAGGTAAAGTTTGAATAGAAGCTATTGAGCCCGCTTCTGGAGTTGCAGAAGTTGTTGGAGGAACTATTTGATCTTCAGGAAAAGATGGATTCGGCCCAGTCGGAGATCCTTTCACTTTGGGAGCGGGACGACAGGGGCTGTTTTGAGAAGCTGACGCTTGTGCGTGAGCTCCGTGCTATGCAAAGTAGTTTGGAGAGCCGTGACAAAGATGTAGAAGAGTTGAGGCCTGAGGTCTCGCGCTAGTCGAATAGTTACAATGATCTTTGGCTTGTTCATGGAACATTGTTGGAAGAGCCGCGGAAGCTGCGTTCTAAGGTCATACACCTTAGATTAGGTGTCCGAGTAGAGGGCACCGGAGTACTGCTAGGGGTCGAGAACCGGAGCCCCGAGGGTCCTAGCTCTCGCCTGAAGGGTCGGGTCGTTAGTCTGGAAGATCGACCGATCGTGCTGAGAGCTATGGCAGTTGGCATGAGAGAGCTCGGAGAGGGTTAACGGATAGGGGGAGTAGTCGCAGACGGGAACGATGGGGCTAACCCGCTTTTGTATGGATGAGTGTGATAATGAGATGTGCCATTCATTTTCTGTGGGCTGAATTGCTATTTTTGACGCTCCAATGTGATGCATTGTGTCTTTGTTTTGTAGGGATCCATGGGGGTAGGATCCGATATATGCTGTTGATCCACTCGAGTGGCTATCAAGGTGAAAACCTGTCTAGGTTGATCCCAAGCAGCCCTAGTAGGGGAGCCTCTGTCTTTTAGGGGGCTCCCCGAGGGATAGCCGCGGGGTTGTCTTTCCCTCATAGCCGTCTGGGTGGGACCCGATATAGGCTGTTGACTCATTGGAGTGGCCATTAAGGTGAAAATCTATCCAGGCTAACTTCGACCAGCCCTAATGGGTGAGCCTCCATCTCTCAAGGGCCTTCCTGAGGGATAGCCGCCGGCTGTCATTCCCTCATAGCCGTCGAGGTAGGACCCGATATAGGCTGTTGGCTCACTCGAGGGGCCATCAAGGTGAAAACTTGTCTAGGCTGACTCCGAGCAGCCCTAGGGGGAAGCCTACGTCATTCAAGGGCTCCACGAAGGATAATCTTGGGGGCTGTCTTTCCCTCATAGCCGTCAGTGTAGGACCCGATATAGGCTATTGACTCACTCGAGCAGCCATCAAGGTGAAAACCTGTCTAGGTTGATTCTGGTTGGCCTAAAGGTAACAACAATTCCCGATTTTGTGTTTTGATGGTAACAAAGCATATGAAGTTATTTGATACTAATCAAGTTCAAGAGTGTATTTCAGGGTTCAAAAGATCTAACAGGGTTGAAGAAAATCTAACAGGTTTTTTTCCTAAAGGAAGATGTTGATGGCTAAAGGGTACTCAAGAACGAGATTATAGCTCAAAGCACTCAGCGTCGCTCAAACGTCACTATCAGAGAAGCCCGCTTGAAGATTCTTGTAGTTGATTAGAACCTTGTAAGAAACTAGTTTGTTAAAAAGAAGAATATAGATTTGAGACTCAAAGATATACACAAACAAAAGTGCACGTTTTTAAAAGTATTGTTTTGACATGTTTGATTTTGATACTTATTCCACATTTTCTTAGAAATTTATATCTCAGTTTAGAACTTGTATCTCATGGCTATACATGTCTTCTCTCTTCCAAAATTCAAAAAAAATTATTTGAAAATTTTCTTTATCTTCAAAAATTACCTTGACCCAGTTTTTGGCCTAGGTCGGTCGATCGGGCAGCCGACCGTGCCTATTACAGGCCAGACCGAACCTCTGCCAATTGGGGTGTGCATGTGTGCACATTCCCGGTCGACCGACCGGTCGACCGATCCCTTATTGCGGTCGATCGACTGTAACTAGTTTGGTCTTGGTTAAACACGGTTGACCGATCGGTCGACCGAGCGCCAACGGTCAAATTTTTTTTGAATGGCCAATCGACCGGCCGGTCGACTGACAGATTGCCAGATTGGCAGTAAAGGCCAGTTCTTTTAAATCTGTTTTTAAACATGTTCTTTTAAAACGTGAAAAGTTGAATTTCTACGCTCAATTTCTTCCTTTTTAGACCTGGTAAAGCTATTCTAAAAGTGTTTTTCTAAAACCTATATAAAGGGTCATTGGGATTGAATATTTCATAACAACAAATTTTATTGAAAATCTAGTTTTTGCTTTCAAAGAGAGAAAGTTTCAGGTTTTCTTTTGTGTTCTTATTTTCAAAGATTTAATTGAGTTTTTTTGGCTCTTAAAATCTCTTTTTTCTTATTTTCACTCTCAGTTACATCCTTGAGCTTCAAGTTTACATTTTACTTTATAGGATTTTTGTAAGAGTGTTGCAAAGAGAGTATTTATGATCTCTTGATCACCCAGAGCTTGTTATCTCAATTGGCTTTGTGCTGCATCTGGTATAGAGGATTGAGTTGGGGAGTTATGTACTCTAGATGGTTATAATTCCTTATTGTAAGGTCCCTATGTGGGGGATCCAATAGTGGATAGTGAAATTCTTCACGGTGGTGAAGGCGGGGACGTAGAGCGGTGGCTCGAACCTCGGAACAAATCGTTTTATTTGTGATTGCTTTATTGTCTCTATTTACTTGTTTATCATTAATTTATTCTTGTCGATCAATATTCATCTCAACAAGATAGCAATTGAGCACCTCAACTTTTATCTAGAGGAATCACGAGAAGTTTAGAGCCTTTCACGGGAATCTAGCTTCAAATCTTGTATTGAGTGATCGGTTGTGTTATTTCATATTATATTGTCTAGAATTTTTAATTGATTAGCTATACACCTATTCACCCCCCCCTCTAGGTGTAATTTCAATTGGTATTAGAGTCTTGGTCTCTAAATTTTGGCTTAACAACCTTAGAGAGATCCTAGATGCTAATCATTTCAATGACATCTTCATTCTCTTTCATTATAGTAAAAATGGCCGAAGGTATTAAGACCCCTCCCAAGTTTGATGGCCTTAACTTTCCCATATGGAAGGTTAAGATGATCGTGTTTTTGCAATCCCTAGGAAGCCAGGTTGCAAAGGCGGTGACTAAACCCTTTAGTGTTCCCACTGGTGATGAGGATACTTGGTCCGATATTGCCACCAAGGAGTTTGATGCCAATGCAAAGGCACACTATGCATTGCTTCAAGCCTTGAATGATGACGATATAGCTAGGGTCATTCATTGCAAATCCACCTACGAGATTTGGTCACACCTAATGGTCACTCATGAGGGAACATCACAAGTTAAGAGGGCTAAAATTGATCTCTTGTGTTTCCAGTATGAAACTTTACTATACATGAAAATGAGTCCATTGATGATATGGTTACAAAATTTACTAAGACAACTAATGCTCTTACTTCTTTAGGTGATGCCATTGACAATGATTAAAAAGTCTGAAAGGTCATTCGTGCACTTCCACCCTCATGGGAAGTCAAAACTACTACATTAAAAGAGTTAAATGATAAAGAAAAGATGGAGCTCATCGGTCTTATCGGCAACTTAAAGACCTATAAGATGGAGAGGAAGGCTAGAGAAGAAACGACACCACAAAAGAAGAATGCAATTACCTTCAAGTCTACTCCCACCATCTCCGATGATGATGAAGAAGAAGAAGATGATGAAGATCTTTCCCTCCTTGTAAGAAATGTAAGGAGGAGGTACAACAAGGTAAAGATCAACAATAGGAGACTATGTTAAGGAAAGGAGAAAAAGAAAATCATCTGTTTCAACTATCAGAAACCCAGACATATCATTGCTGAATGTCCAGATATCAAAAACAAGCCATCTTTCTCAAACAAACCAAAGAAGCCATTTAAGAAGAAAGCTCTCAAAGCTACATGGGATTCAGAAAGTGAATCCGAAGAGGAGGTGGACACGGCGTGTGTTTCATGGCAAATAATAACACACCTAAGGTAAGGTAACTTCTGAACCATCCCTTGATGATTGTGATTTAACTATGGATGAATTAGGAGATGCATTTGTAGAACTTTCAAATAATTATGATTTTCTAAATAAAAAAATATCTAAAAATGAAAAAGGAAATGAAGTTCTTCAAAATAAAATTATCACTCTTTCTAAATAAAAGGATGATTATCTTCCAATCTTTTATCCACACAAAAAGATTTTAATGCATACAAGATTTCATGTAAAGTAAAGTTTCTCATGATTGATGAAAATAAAATTTCTACTTTAAAAACTAAAATCAACACTTTGGTAAATGTTTTAAAGAAATGTGAGTTTGATAAAACTAAATTAGAGGCCATGTTTTCTAAGAAAAATTCTTCAAAGAAACATATTCATACTACACATGCTCACACTTCTAAATCATACACTAAGCATGCTCATGTTTCACATGCTCATCATACACATCATGCATTCATATATGATAGAGTTTATTCATGTACTTATTGTAGCCGAAAGGGTCACTTAGCTAAGTTTTATTTTGATCGTATAAATGCTTCTAAAAATCAAATTTGGGTTCGAAGTACTAACGTCATAGGACTCAAAAAAATATGGATACCAAAATCAACAACTTTATTATTTGATGTAGATACACACGAAGGCTCTAAGACATAGGGTGCTCAAGCACATGACTTGGAATATCAATAATTTTGCAACCCTATCAAGGTATCATGAAGGTGGCACCGTCACCTTCGAAGATGACTCAAAGTGTAACATTATCGGTATAGGTAACATTAAAATTAGTTCATCTCCATTGATTGAAAATGTCGTTTTAGTTGATGGACTTAAACATAACCTTTGAGTATTAGTCAACTATTTGATAGAGGTTTCAAAGTTATTTTTGATGATTCTTCTTGCAATATTTTAGATGGTAAAACCGAAGCTTGCATTCTTTCCAGATTTCATGAAAATAAAGTATATATTATTGATATGTTAAATTTAGATTGCAATGCTACATGTTTGATTGAAGTTTTACCTACACACAAAAATACAGAATTTCAAAACTTAAAATAAAGAATGCAAGTGCTCAATACTACCGCAATAGCAAGTGCTTATGCGAGTCGTGATCCACAAGGAGGGACTAGCGATGGAAGCTTTTTAGTAAGTTCGCTTTTATGCTAAAATTAATGGTTAAAAATTCTTCTATTAGTTCTTAAAAAGAAAAGAGAAAAATGGAGTTAAAGTCAAGTTAGGAAGAAAGTGGTAGAATGAGAAGATGGAGAAAATAGAAGTGATATGTACAAAGAAATTAAAAGAGTGAAAGAGATTTGGGTGATTATAGTGTTGGTGATCTACACTAAAAATTACAAGAAAAGAAAGAAAAACTAAAACCTAAAAAATATACTTACCTCTTCGGCGCCTGCTTACCGTTTACCCGTATCGACGATGTACCTTTACTTGAAGGCGAGTGAAGCATGGAAGATGAGATCTTCCCCATTCCCGGTTTACACTATAAAATGAGGGGCGAGCTGTACTACCATAGAAATGGATATCCATCACCATAAGCCATCAAGCGCACTTGCAAGGACAAGGCAACTTTGAGGCTATCAGTTTCATTTGGATCTACAAACACAAAAAGAGGGAAGCGAAAAAATAAGAATAGAAAAGAAAAGGAAATCTCGATTTGATTTAAATAACAATGGAAGAAAAGATCACTTACACGGTGTCACCTTCAGTACAAGCTTGCTCTCATTCCTTGAAAGTCTCCTCTCCTCTCAGTTACATAAATAAAATAAAAATTAAATAAAAGAAAACTAAAAACCTAAGTTACAAACTACAAATTAGCCTAAGTTCCACTCTCTGCTTAGTCCTTCCTCTTTTTCCCTTTGAGATTGCAGGTATTTATAGGAGAAATGCAGAGGGTAGAGGAGTATGAAGATAAGGGAAGCTAGCTATTTCTGAATTTGAATCCTTCCCTTATCTCTAAACTTGATTTGATGTGGATATTCAGTTCTAATCTGCAGCTTATTGGCGTGCTAAATATAACTTATCAAATGACAGAATTAGAAATAATGATCAATTTAAGAGTTGTATCCCTTTAAATCCTCTTTCTGGATCATCTTGAATCATCAGATATGAGTTCTGGTAGCGAAAGTTATGATTCAAATACTAAAATGTATCCAGCCAGAATCTGAGTCAGAATTGCTTCATCTCATCTGTTGATCTTCTCTTTATCCATTTATCCCTTTGGATTTGGACTCTGTATTTGACGTTATCCTCGGTTGATCTTTAGTTTTAATCACCTGATTCACCAAAAACTAAATTTAACCAACTGGATTTGGGATCATCCTCCTCTAACCAAATAGATCTAGTTAAATCTGAATTTAACTGATATTTACTTAATTTTATCCTCTTTCTCCCCATGATTATCTTCTGCAAAATAGACATTTAAGATAAGAAATTTAGCAGATTTATTACATGATAAATGTGGAATGTAATAAAAAATAATACAATAAATATGTGCAATCACACCCCCACACCTATCTTTTACTCGTCCTCGAGCAAAATAATAAAAACTAAACCAAAGATTATTAGACCACTTTCGCAGGTCACACGATTGCACTGAGTTTGTGCAACAAGCCGTTAAATCTCTAGGTTACCCCTAGAGGACGAGTTTTGACTCGTGAGGGTTTTCAGTGGATTGCACCCACAAAATTCATAAAGAAAGGGAAAAATGTTAATATTTTGAAAACACATTTTGAAAGAAAAATATTTGAAATTTTATTGTAAGATTTAAGTAATCTTTAAGTTATAGGAAAACTGAATTTTTCATTCCTAAACTTAGTCTCTATTCAAAAATTTGTAATCAATCAAAGTAAAGAGTCAAATTGTACTTCTCATCTAGTCTATTATTTTATCCTAAATCATATGCACCTTCGTGACCGTGAAGTTTTGACTAAGGGTTTTTAACTCTAACTCTTATGCCTTATTTATTTATATATTTATTTATTTATTTTATTTTTGGTGGTATTATTCGTTAGTTCTATTAGGCTTTCTAATCTGCCCATGTAACGAGCCTTTAATCGATGACTCCTAAACCAAACGGTCTTAGGGCACCGCATGAAAAAACGCCCCAAGGACTTAAGGACTCGAGCAAACAAGGCCACAAAACTAAGAATTTTATTATATGAATCGCTTTTAGGCATGAATACTTATGCTTTATGAGGCACAAATACCCAGCTTAACCAGAGGATTTTTATAGATATAGATATTTCTTTTTTTGTCAAACTTATCTAATCATCTTTTGCATAAATACCAAGGCTTGCTTAGGCCAAAGGACCTAGCTAATCAATAATTAATTTGTTTATTTTTCATAGATATATATATATACATATATATATATATATATATATATATATATATATATATATATATATATATATATATATATATATATATATATATATTGAGTTGATCCCCTAAGGACGGTTCTCACGAATTCATGTGAGAACTTTCACGTGGGCCGTCGGATCTAATAGAGATCTAGTTTTATTTGATTTGATCTACCAGATCCGACGACCCACGTGAAAGTTCTCACAGAAATCCGTGAGAACCGTTCTTAGAGGATCAGCTCCATATATATATATATATATATATATATATATATATATATATATATATATATATATATATATATATATATATATATATATATATATATATATATATATATATATATATAATAAGACATAAGAATCTTTATTTTGAACCCTAAGTGTGTAAGTATATAAAGTGCGCATATTTCATCAAGGAAAAGATCAAGACTAAATTACTTTGACAAATTATCTTCCTAACCCTAAAAATCAAACAAATAATTTTATTTTGATCAAGTATAAGAAATCCTAAGTATGATTATCCTATTCCTTAAAATTGACTTAATTTCTTACAAAAAATATGTCAAAATATTATTTCTATTTTCAAAAAGTTTTTAAAAGTAAAGAAAATGTTAATTTTTTTCTTTTTTTTAAAAGAAAAAGAAAAACCTAAGTTATGTTAGACCCTCCCCCACGCCTATCTCATGCATTGTCCTCAATGTATAAATTAATGCATAGATGCATGAAAAAGAAGAAAGGCAAGAAAAATATTACCTTAAGGTGGTGGTTCCGGTGGTGGTCTGATTGGTCCACGAAATGCCGCCCAATCGAATTTTCATGGAGTTCAGAGGAACCCACCTGAAATTCCTCTAATATAACCCACTAAAATGATGTATACATGAATGATTTTTATTAAATATTTTACCCCATCTAAATTTCAAATTTCATAATTAATTTCGGAGTCAATTTTGTTAATCGCCTTGTTCCAAAATGGAGTGTGAAAAGATGGAATGATTGACTTGGACTTAGGAAGTACGGGAACTAACACTGACTCAGGAAAGTGACTTAAGTCAAGTAAAGGTTCAGGAGTCGAGATTGGTTCAGAAAGTGGGTCCAAATCAAGAAGTTGAAACTCAAGTCCACATTCATTTTCCCACAATGGAATGTGACTTAATATAGGTGATTCAAGTTCAAGAATGACAGGTGTGGGAATCAAAACTGACTCTAAAATATTACTCAAGTCGGGTAACAAAATAGGAGTCAATATTGATTCAAGAATTTGAACTAGATCACAAATTTGAGAATCTAGGTCACATTTCTCATTGAGTTCAATTTCATAAAAATGAGAACTTGCCAATTTGTCAATGGGACTTTCAAAAGTATGAAATTGGTCAAGTTCAATATGATCATAAAAAATTGGTGATTCAATTTCATGATGAATTGGCACAGGATTCAATGTTGACTTGGGAAAAGATTGAAATCAGGTGAAGACACCGGAGTCATTATTGAATCAGGAAGTAGAATTGAATCACCAAGTTGAGGTTCAGGATCATATTCATTCTCAAGTCAATTTCAGGAAAGGGATAACTTGCCAAACTGTCAATGTCATTTTCAAAATTTAGAGTTTGGACAAGTTCAAATGGTTGTACTGAAATGTAATCTTGTTTTTTAAAACAACATGGTTCTTCAGCTCTAACAGAATGGTTAGCGACATCAGAAATAGTCAAACGGTGAGAACGGAGAGTTTGGACCATCATATCTATGTCATGATTACGAGCGATTTGAGCCTGAGTCATGGCTTTAAGCATCTTTTCATAGTCGATTGGTTCATCTTTTGCTGCGATTGGACTTGAAAAGATGAAGTTTTGTTTTAAAATTTGTGGTGAAATTGTGAGTCCGTCAGATTTTGTGATTGTTACTTGGACTCATGCATACTCATTTACAAGATTGATGGTTTTCTATTTTGAACTGGTGGAACTGAGTATGAATCTAAGAAATATTGTGGATAAGGTGAATAAGGAGGACAAGTTGGTTGAAAATTAGACTCGGGGGAGGTGAAGCCCTATTGACTCTGTGAAGAGTTGAAATTATTTTGGAAATTATGGTTATAAGATTGGGGGCATGGGTTATATTGATTCGGATAAGATAAATCCGGCACACTAGGTTGGTTAAAGTTATGATATGCCGCGTTGGTAATATCCAAAAAAGAGGTTGGGATGTAATATGGATTACCATTAAAATTGAAAAAATTGTTATTATAAGCCATATCACACAACAAAGAAAAACAAACAAATAAGCAAACAAATAAAAAGAAAAAAAATCTAACCTAAGTTAGGGTAAACCTTAGACCTGACGACTCCTAACTGGTTAGACTGTCCACGGGGGGTATATTGCCAAATCTGACCACAAGTTAATAGGTCAGGTAGGGGCAAGATTAGTAAGAGGTATCCGCGCAGAAGCGACGGGCCTAATTAAGCCAAACCACTAGCCTTCTGGGTTTCCCCTCTCAATCCCCAACCTTAGTCACCGATTTGGCAAGAGTCAGATTCAAATCAACTTTCCTCTTAGATCAGTCTCCTATTTGAGTCCGAGATGCCCCTAGGGCCAACGTCTACTCAGTTTTTAATTAGGCTTGGGTTAGTGAGTGAGGAGATTATTTGTGGGTTAAGGGAGGGTAATGACTTCCCCACCTTATCTTGTTTATAGAACAAGCTCTTAAATCAATTTAGTGCAGTGTACAAGTATATAGAAAAAAAGTAACACTCAAGTAATATTTCATACAAGAATGAATCCTATACTAAATGCTATGCACACATACCTTGGCACCAGGACTCTTTAACAATAAATAGAAAATGTAATGAAATAGACACATGCCTAAATGCAAAGTCTAAATCATTTTTAACATTTACAATCAACTTTTTACTGTTGTGTTAGAAATATATATATAGTGAGTCAAATAAGGAGATAAATGCTATAGATATTAAACTATGCAATTCAGCCAACCTGCAGAAAATACAGGTTAGTAGTTCACTCAGATTGCCACAAGAATGTAGCAAATCTAAGGGCTTCTGAGCTCTGATTTCTTGAGCAGAGTCCAGGGCCACTTATATGTCCACTGCAGCAAAAATCCTTGTTGTTAAATCTGTACACCAAAAACAAAGAAGAAAGTTAACTAAAAATGTAAATTTAAAAGAGAATAACTTACCGTCCCTCCCCGGCAATGGCGCCAAAATTTGATTGAAGTTTTACCTACACACAAAAATACAAAATTTCAGAACTTGGAATAAAGAGTGCAAGTGCTCAATACTACCGCAATAGCAAGTGGCTATGCGGGTCGTGATCCACAAGGAGGGACTAGCGATGGAAGCTTTTAGTAAGTACACTTTTATGCTATAATTAATGGTTAAAAATTCTTCTTTTAGTTCTTAAAAAGAAAAGAGAAAAATGGAGTTAAATTCAAGTTAGGAAGAAAGTGGTAGAATGAGAAGATGGAGAAAAATAGAAGTGATATGTACAAAGAAATTGAAAGAGTGAAAGAGATTTGGGTGATTATGGTGTTGGTGATCTACACTAAAAATTACAAGAAAAGAAAGAAAAACTAAAACCTAAAAAGTATACTTACCTCTTTGGCGCCTGCTTACCGTTTACCCGTATCAACGATGTACCTTTACTTGAAGGCGAGCGAAGCATGGCAGATGAGATCTTCCCCATTCCCGATTTACACTATAAAATGAGGCGCGAGCTATACTACCATAGCAATAGATATCCATCACCATAAGCCATCAACGGCACTTGCAAGGATAAGGCAACTTTGAGGCTATCGGTTTCATTTGGATCTACAAACAAAAGGAGGGAAGCGAAAAAATAAGAATAGAAAAGAAAAGGAAACCTCGATTCAATTAAATAACAATGGAAGAAAAGATCACTTACACGGTGTTGTTGGCCCAGAGGCCTTCCACTCTAGTTTTGATGATGATTAACTCATGTAGTTATGTTTACTAATATTCTTGTGATTTTAGTTTCAGATCTTTAATCAAGATATTAGTTAGTGATTAGCTTCAACAAGATGATTTTGAAGCCTTTCACAAGTGATTCCAGGGCCCGAGCATCAAGATGATACATAGCCTTGCTCGTTGGATCACGGTGTTTTGGACCAAGCCGTCTTGAAGATGAAAATCGTCAAGAAAACTTAGGTATCCATAGTTTAGTGTGTTTAGATCCATTTGTAAAGCTTAGTATAGTTGATATGCTCAAGTGCTCAACACACACAAGTTTTATGTTTTGAAATTGATTTTCATGAATAGTTTGATCAAAATAAGTTTACCTTGGTTTTTATGTATATTAGATGTATTCTTTATACATACATGCTTACATGACTTATACAAACTTAATTTGACTTTCCTATTCATGTGTTGAAAAATACAAGTTTGATAAAATATAAGATTTGGTTTTGGCAAAAATGATAAGACACAAAAATAGTTCAAATTGCTTGATATTTGAGTTGAACTTTTTATCACATGTTTATATATCAATGCAAAATGTTAAAACTATTTTTGGAGATTTTTACAAGACTTAAAAGAATTTCTGAAAAATATTTTAAACCTGTTTTCTGTCCCAGTCTGTGGCTGACAGGCCAGGTCGGCCGACCGCACCAAAGGCCGGTCGACCGTTGCGGTCGACCGACGTGCATAGCCTTGTGCACGTTTGGCAGACACAGGGCCGGCCGGCCGGGCGGCCGACCGGACCAGAGAGCTCTGCTCTCTGTATCTGGCGGTCGGCCGGCGGTCGACCGAGATGGCCCAACGGTCATATTTATGACCGTTGGCGGTCGATCGGGCGGTCGACCGCAAGCCTGTCAGGCTGCCAGATCAGCCTAACGGCTAGTTTTCTGTTGGGGCTATAAATACCCCATCTCTTGGGCTGTTTTGACAAGACTTTTGAAAAGAAAAATACCAGAGTTTGTTTTGTGTTTAAACAAGTTTTTAAAAGAGTTTAAGTGCCAAAAAGATTGCATCTTTATTGTTTTTCAAGGGTTTTGGAAAATCAAAGAAAACTAGGTTTTTGGGATACTGTTTTGGGTTTGTCATTTCTATCATCTACAAGAGATTTCCCAAGTAGTTTTTCTTTGTTACTTGATTTTCAAAAACACCTTGATATCCACTTGAACTATATCATCTATCCTAATCTATTTAGGATCTTTTGTTTGTGAAAAAGAGATTGAGTTTGTGGTCTTTGGAACCACTTGTTGTAAAAACCCTTGCTTTGATTGGGTTGCTCCCTCTTTGGTAGAGGTTGAGGATTGTAGTTTGCTCCCTCTTCGGTAGAGGTGGAGATTTGTGTTTGCTCCCTCTTGTGTGAGGTGGAGCTTGGTAGTTTGGATCCCTCTTCGGTAGAGGTGATTGTGTTTGTTGTTGGCTACGGGCCTTATCCCTCTTCGGTAGAGGTGGATTGTGGTTGTATTGCCTTGGTGGCATTGTAAGGTTGAGAGAGGAGTTCGGTACTCCTATAGTGGATTGGAAATCCTACACGGTGGTGTAGGCGGGGATGTAGAGCTAGGGGCTCGAACCTCGAAACATATCTTGTTGTTAGCGTTTGATCCATTATCTCCTAACTCTCTCTCTCTCTTTTATTTGTGCAAAGCATCATTCATTTCATATCATTCATATTACTTTTGTTGTGCCTTGCATTGTTTCATATTGCCTATATCTTATATGCCTGGTTGCTTGTGTGTGCCTCACTTGTACTTAACCACAAGAGCTTCATATAGCACCACAACCCATATCTAGGGGAATCAAGAGGAGTTAGTCCAGAGCCCTTCATGGGGAATTCGTCTACACTTGTTGGTTGTATTAAGTGTGTTGCAAAATTGTTTTTAAGCTTCCGTATTTAGCGCATTTAGTTTTATAGATTAGCACTATCACCTATTCACCCCCCTCTAGGTGATTTCAATTGGTATCAGAGCCTACGCTCCTGATACTTAGGCTTAACATCCTAGGAGTGAGATCCTTGTTTGCTAATCTTGTTTGCATTTGCTTGTTTGCACACATATAGTTTGGACCCATGGACTTCATGACCCCACCGATGTTTGACCCTTCCAACATTCTTGTTTGGAAGACTAGGATGTCCATTTACCTACAAGCCCTAGGATATAAGGTTCACCTTGCCATTACCAAGGAATCCTACCTTAGTGATAGCAAGCATATAGAGGCCAATGCACTAGCCCTAAAGGCTATTAGAAGCACACTTTCTAAAGAATATCTTATGCAAGTTTCCAACTTTGATTCCGCATTTGCAGTGTGGAACATGTTGACAACCACCACCACCTTCGAGCTTCAATTGATGATTGAGAATTAAGAATTTGTAAATAATAAGAATGAGTTGTAGAGTTCTTAGTCTCAATGCTATCCGCTGTAGCAAGGGCCAAAGCGGGTCGTGATCCTCAGGAAGGATGCGATGCAAGCTTTTCGGCCGATTCCTCTGTATGCTTTGAATAAAACAGAGAAAGGATTAGATTTGAAGTGTATATGAATAAAGAAGTATGATTTTACTGATCTACTACCACAACCCATCATGCAAGTCTTGGATGTTGAATTTCATCTTGAGATATATGTGATTCATCATAGGTTATTAAGAATGATTCAAGTAAGAAAAGACGATACAAGATTCTAACTAAGTTACATTATTAAAAACTAAACAATGTTTAATCATCCTAACATCTAAGTACAGCTTAAGAAAAGATTAATCTTAAATTTAGGCTGTCCTAGTTCTTAAGTATGAAGTCATGAGAAGTCTTTTAAATGTGCAACCTAGATTAAGAAATCTAATTATCAGTTTAATCTTCAAGAACAATAATCATTAAACCTAGGGTTTCTAAAGAATGGTCATCAATCGATTCAAATCCTAACTTGCCCTAGGGTTGCTTAAGTGATCAGCAAACCACACAAAGAATTAGTTAGACATCATTTTTTTATAATTATTTTTTTTATATTTCTTTTTTATTTTTAATTAGACGAAAAGAAGAAGAAAGAAAACAAGAGATCGCAGATGAAAACTGAAGTAAATAAACACAGAGAAAAGAAATAAAAATTGACAAGAATTAAATATGCAACAGAAAGTAACCTTTATTCGAAAGTACGTCTCCAAATACAAGCTCCTTCTTCTCCACAAAGCATTAAAAACGAAATTACAACATGCAGAATTTTAAGAAAAAGCTAAAGAAAAAAAACCCTAATCTTCTCTGGATGCCCTCTCTGCTGCGCCTGCAGGGGTATTTATAGGTGCAGAAGGCGATAGAGTCCTGGATAAACTCCTCCACGAAAACTGGTAGATGGATAAGGCTGGATTGCCGCGGAAACGCGGCTTGGGCCGCGTTTCTGCGGCCTGGTAGTGGCGGCTGGCCACGCGCTTTGGCGCGTGGCCTCCCCTGGTCCGTCCATCTGGGCATATGCTTTTGGAAGCTGGATCCTGGCTCTTCATTTTGGATTTTCGAGATAACTTAGAAATCAAGTTACCCTAAATCCAAATCCCTTCAAAAACGAATCTCATCCTTGCACATGTATTTATCCTCATCCACCAAGCATTTAGGATTGGATAGAATTCTATCCTTTCCCTCTTTGTAGTATTTGCAATATTTACATCTTGTATTTGCACTTTGACTTCTTGTAATTGCACTTTTGCACTTGGGCTTGGACTTGGGCTTGGATCTGGGCTTTTGGGCTTCATTAAGCTTTAATTCTTTATTTAATTCAAAACTCAAGGCTTGTACACATTAAATAACAAAATATTAATAAATGTGCATTATTATATGAATAAATGTGAAAATGTGATAGTAAATATGATGATAATTATGCATTTTTCACTACCAATCACACCCCCACACTTATCTTTTTGCTCGTTCTCGAGTAAAAATCAAAGAAAAAGAAAATCTAACCTAGCTAACTCACTTTCGTAGGAATCACGGTTGCACTTAGCATGTGCAACAAGCCGTTAAACCTCTAGGTTACCCTAGAGGACGAGTGTTGTCTCGTGAGGGTTTTCAGCGGATTACACCCACAAAATCCATAAAAAGGAGAATATTCGAATTATATTTGAAGAGACTAAGTAGTCTATAAGTTTTAGGATTATCATTTTTATTCATTCTTAAACTTAGTCTTAATAAAGTGAATTGTTATTTATTTTAGGTAAGGATCAAAATTGAATGTTTGTATAATCTTCTTCGTTACCAAAAATCATATGCATTCTTATGAATTTTTACTAGGAATTCCTTAACTTGGACTCTCATGCCTCTTTATTATTTTTATAACATCATCTAATTTTCTTTCGTATAAGTATCAAGGCTTCTTGAGGCCCTCATACCTAACTAATTGACTAATAGATGTGTTAATTTTTTTTTTTTTTGGCATGTATAACTCATCTAATTTTCTTTCGTGTAAGTATCAAGGCTTCTTGAGGCCTTCATACCTAACTAATTGACTAATAGATGTGTTAATACATGTATAATATTTCTCAGTTTTCTTAGGCTTTCTAATCCACCCATGTAGCGAACTTAAAGTCAGTGGCTCCCAAACGGTCGGCTTTAAGGCACCAGGTGAGAAAACACCCCGCGGACTCAAATTCGAATGAACTAGGCCACAAATCTAAGTACTTTATTTTATTTAGAACTCACCTTTAGAATACTTATGCTTCTTGAGGCACATGTATCCAGCTTAATTGGTGATATTTTATATATATATATATTTTTTACATATGAGGCACAAGGTCTTTGTCTTAGAATCCTAGATATGCACTAGGAATACACATTTCATTACGGTAAAAATCAAGACTAATTATTTATTCAATTTCTCCTCCTATACCTAAAAATTAAACAATTCATTTATTTTGACCAAGTTTTTCAAAATCCTAATCATGACTTTCCTAATTCTTAAAACTAACTTAGATTTCTTTCAAGAAATAAGTCAAAGTATTATCCTTTTTATAATAATTTTTTTTTATATTACATATATTACATACCCTTCCCCCACACTTGTTTCATGCATTGTCCCTAATGTATGAATGAAATGCATGGATGCATGAATTGGCAGAAGATAAAGTTACCGATACAGTGGGTCAAAAAGACCCATGGCTGCATTTACTTCCGGTACTGACTCCAAAAAGATTTTTAGACGTTGACCATTTACCTTGAATGCATTGCCATTTTTGGGGTCGTAGATCTCTATGGCTCCGTGTGGAAACATAGTCTTAACAATGAAGGGCCCTGTCCATCTTGACTTCAACTTGCCAGGAAAGAGATGAAGTCTAGAGTTATAGAGTAAAACTTTTTGTCCTTGGACAAACGTTTTTCTCGTGATGAACTTGTCATGAAAAACCTTAACTCTATCCTTCGCAATCTTTGCATTGTCGTATGCTTCATTCCTTAATTCCTCTAGTTCAGAAATTTGCAATTTTTGAAGCTCACCAGCCTTATCTAGATCGAAATTTAGCTGCTTAATTGCCCATAGGGCCTGGTGCTCTAGCTCAACAGGAAGGTGGCAAGCCTTTTCAAAGACTAGTCTGTAGGGAGACATTCCTAGAATCGTCTTAAAGGCAGTCCTATATGCCCATAGGGCATTCACCAGTTTGGTGGACCAGTCCTTCCTATTCTGATTCACAGTTTTCTCCAAGATGAGCTTGACTTGCCTATTAGAAACTTCTACCTGTCCGCTAGTTTGAGGATGGTAGGGCATAGACAATTTGTGAGTTATGGCATATTTTCGCATAAGAGCTTCAAAAGTTCTATTGCAAAAATGTGTGCCATTATCACTAATGATGGCTCGAGGGGTTCCAAAGCGTGAGATGATATTATCTGACAATAACTTTGTTGTCATTTGTCTTGCAAGGGACAGCTTCAACCCATTTTGACACGTAGTCTACGGCCAACAAGATGTATTGGTGCCCAAACGAATTAGGAAGGGTCCCATAAAATCGATGCCCCAGACATCGAAAAGTTCTACTTCTAGAATAGGATTTAGGGGCATCATATTTCGTTTGGAAATTCTTCCTATCATTTGACATCTTGCGCAAGTTTTGCAATACTCAAATGCGTCTCTAAACACGGTTGGCCAATAAAAGCCACTTTGCAAGATCTTTTCGGCAGTTTTGCGGGGACCAAAGTGTCCACCGCAAGCGAACTCATGACAGAAAGCTAGAACACTTCTAGTTTCCTCGTCGGGGACACATCTCCTAATGATTTGGTCGCTACAATATTTGAAAAGATAAGGATCTTCCCACATGTAATACCGGACTTGAGACAAGAATCGGTATCTATCCTGTTTTGACCAATTAGGTGGTGTTTGGTTTGTGACTAAGTAATTTACTATGTCAGCAAACCATGGCTCCTTAGAGATGGCTAGAAGTTGTTCATCGGGGAAATTGTCATTGATGGGCAGTTCGTCA
Source organism: Agave tequilana (assembly GCA_038442645.1). Classification (NCBI taxonomy): domain Eukaryota; kingdom Viridiplantae; phylum Streptophyta; class Magnoliopsida; order Asparagales; family Asparagaceae; genus Agave; species Agave tequilana. The sequence continues at coordinate 206,109 of JAVJIF010002699.1, forward strand.
GAAGGTGCGTTTGGCACACGAGAGAGATGGTCTGCTACGACATTTTCGACACCTTTTTTATCTCGAATTTCGAGATCGAATTCTTGAAGGAGAAGGATCCAACGAATGAGTCGGGCCTTCGCATCCTTTTTTAGCATAAGGTATCGAAGTGCAGAATGGTCGGTGAAAATCGTGGTCTTGGTCCCTAGTAGGCATGGGTGGAATTTCTCCAAAGCGAATACTACTACCAAGAATTCCTTCTCGGTTGTAGTATAGTTCATTTGGGCGTCATTGAGCGTCCTACTCGAATAATAGATCACGTGCTGCTTGCTATCCTTACGCTGTCCTAAGACAGCACCTATCGCAAAATCTGAGGCATCGCACATGATCTCAAAAGGCTTGGACCAGTCCGGAGGTGAGATGATAGGTGCAGAAATAAGTTCCACTTTCAACTTTTCCCATGCACTATTGCACCTATCGTCAAATATGAAGGGCACGTCTTTAGCTAGAAGGTTTGTAAGGGGTCTAGCAGTTTTGCTAAAATCCTTAATGAACCTACGATAAAACCCAGCGTGTCCTAAGAAAGACCGAATGTCCTTCACACATCGTGGAATTGGAAGTTTGGCTATGATATCCACCTTAGCCTTGTCCACTTTTATCCCTTCCCTAGATATCTTATGACCTAGGACAATCCCATGCTGCACCATGAAGTGGCACTTTTCCCAATTGAGGGTCAAGTTCTTTTCGGTGCATCTACTCAGTACTAGCTCCAAGTGGTGGAGACAATTGGTCAAATGAATTTCCATAGACGGAGAAGTCGTCCATGAAAATCTCTAAAAAGCGCTCGACCATATCAGAAAACAGGCTTAACATACAACGTTGAAATGTGGCGGGGGCATTACATAGGCCGAAAGGCATTCGACGGTAGGCAAATGTCCCAAATGGGCACGTGAACGTTGTCTTTTCTTGGTCCTCCGGGGCTATAGGAATTTGGTTATACCCTGAATAACCGTCTAAGAAGCAGTAATACTCATGACCGGCTAATCTTTCCAGCATTTGGTCAATAAATGGGAGGGGAAAATGATCTTTCCTAGTGGCTGCGTTCAACTTGCGGTAGTCTATGCATACTCTAACCTTGGTAGGCAATCGTGTTTGCACTAACTCATGCTTGTCGTTTTCTATCACAGTAAAGCTAGACTTCTTAGGGACCACATGCATTGGGCTAAACCATTCGCTATCGGAAATGGGATAAATGATCCCATTATCTAACAGTTTCACTATTTCGGCATGTACAGCCTCCTGCATGAGGGGGTTTAGCCTACGCTGTGGATCCCTCTTCGGTCTAACCCCTTCCTCTAGATGGATACGATGCTGGACTATCGTAGGGCTCAGTCCCTTGATATCTGCCATAGTCCAACCAAAGGCTTCCCTATGTCTCCTAAGGGTTGCCAGTAGGTCTTCCTCTTGCCTTTTAGTCAAATTAGATGCAACTATGACCGGTAACGTCTCTTGTTCACCTAGGTAGGCGTACTTAAGATGTTTAGGCAAGGCTTTTAACTCCAAAGAAGGAGGTGGCTCGATGGGTGGAGGAGTTAAGCTAGAATCTCCCATCTCTATAGAACTCAGTTTTGATTCCCATTCGATCTCATCAAGGCTTAGATCACTTGCTTCTAAGTCTTCCTCTTCCTCTGACTCTAGTGTGATCTCCTCATTATGCTCACTCGTCATGTTCTCAATGAAGTTAACCTCAAAGGGTTGGTCGGTCACATCGTAGGGATGCTTACCTAGGTTGAAAACATTGACTTCCTTGGTCATATCCCCAAAAGTCAGTCTCATGGATCTGTTTCTACAATTTATGATTGCATTTGCGATTGCTAGGAACGGTCTTCCTAAGATGACGGGAGTTTGGGACCTAGGATTAGACACAGGTTATGTCTCTAAAATAATGAAATCGACTGGGTAAATGAATTCTCCCACCCGTATGAGAACGTCATTGATCTCTCCCTTAAGAACTTTGATTGAGCGGTCAGCCAACTTAATAGTAACTTGGGTCGGGTTGAGTTCACCTAATCCAAGTTGTTGATATACGGAGAAAGGGAGCAAATTGATGCTAGCTCCTAAATCGAGGAGTGCTCGATTGATTTCGGCTCGACCTATGGTGCAAGAGATGGTGGGGCAACCAGGGTCCTTATACTTAATAGGGATCTGGTTGGACAATAGCTCACTAATGTTAGTGGCTAGAAAAACCTTTTTAGGCACATTAGTCTTTCTTTTCTTGGTGAACATGTCCTTAAGGAATTTGGCATAACTAGGGACCTGTTGGATTGCATCAAGAAGTGGGATGTTGAGCCTAACTTGATTGAACACCTCTAATAATTTCTCCATATGTGCATTGTTGTTGCTTCTAAGCCTATTTGGAAATGGAGCTATAGGCTGGTGCACCTGTCCTGCTGACTTTTCAACTTCAGTTTCATTGGAGCTGGGTGGAGAAGGAGTGGAGCTAGATGGAATGGATGACTGAGATGGATCCTGTGGCATGGATACTTGATTATCAACTTGTTTCCCCGATCTGAGTGTATGAACCATGTGACACTGGTTTGGGTCTTGAGCCTCATTGGCTGGCCTAGCATTCCTAGGATTAGGCAATGGTTGACTCGGTAGGGTACCCCTCTGTCTCTCTTGTTGGTTCAATTGGATCTCTATCCTAGTTAAGACTTGAGCCAGCGTGTCGTGGCTTTTAACTAGAGTGTCCATTTTTCTTTCCAAATTTGACAGTCTTGTCTCCATTTGTGAATTTTGGAAAGACGGTGGAGGATTTTAACTAGGGAAATTTTGTTGATAGGGCGGATTTTGGAAATTGTTGGAGAATTTGGGCCTAGTTTGATCATTGTTTCTTGGGCCCCACGAAAAATTGGGATGATTTCTCCAACCAGGATTGTAGGTGGGTGAATAAGGATTGTTGACGGGCCTTGTGAAGGCCGCACTCATATGTTCGGGCAAGCTTTGATGCGCGATGAAGACAGGACATTCCTCGAACACATGGTTCATATCTTGACAATAAGTACAGCCCGCCAAAGATGTTGGGTTGACTTGGTTCACAGAGACTGGCTCTTTAGTTTCAAGAGCCTCTAGTCTTCGCATAACAGCAGCTAACTTAGCATCGGTTGCTACGTTGGCCTCAATGGAATGGATACCTCCTTTAGAAGAAGTAGGGTCATTAGTCCTAAATTTTTCCGGAGTAGGTTCCCATTGGATGGTATTATCAGCTAATTCTTCATATAATAACCATCCTTCATCTTCGTTCTTTTGCAGAAATCCTCCTTGGCACATGGATTCTAACAGCGTTTTAGTAGGATAATCTAATCCATCATATAGAACTTGACAAAGTCGCCATTTCTCTATCCCATGGTGAGGGCATTGGGCAAGGAGGTCCTTAAAACGTTCGAAGTATTTCCAAAAAGGTTCATTGGCTGTTTGCTTAAACTGTAGGATGTTCTTCCTAATCAGTGCAGTCTTGTGAACGGGATAAAATTTCTTTAAGAAGGCCTTAATGAAATTATCCTAAGAAGATATTAAACCGGCCTCTAGACTGTAGAGCCATCTCTTTGCTAAATCCTTCAAAGCAAAGGGGACAAACCTAAGTTTGATGTCATCTTTTCCTAACTTAGGAATATTCATCATGAGACATACTTCCTCAAATTCCCTTATGAAGAAGTATGCATCCTCGGAGTCAAGTCCATGAAATTTTGGAAGGGTGTTGATGTATTGTGGCTTGAGTTCAAATGGGTCAACACCTTCAATAGTAAGCTTGATGCAAGAAGAAAGAGAGGTTCTAATAGGATAGAACCTATCTTGGAGTGACTGTGGTTGTGCCATGTGTGAGTCGGGCTTTTGCTCGGGTGGTGAACTAGTTCTAGTTAGCCTGGATGTAAGTGGGTCTCTCGACCAAGTGGGCATGCACAATTAGCAAACAAGTTCACCCAATCAACCAAAAAAAAGAAAACAAACAAAAAATCCTATTCTAGGGTTATCCTTGACCTAGACGACTCTTAACTTTAGACTGTCCTTAGGAGGTCTATTGTCGACGTTAACCACAAGCTAATCGGCCAGGTAGGTGGCAAGACCGGTGGGAGATTTTCCGTCAGAGACGTTCCTTAATTAAATAACCACCGTTCTTCGGGCTTTCGGCCCTCAATCCCCTGCCTAGACACCGATTTGACAAGAGTTAATTTCGAACAATTTTCCTCCTTCGGTCAATCTCCTATTTAGTCCGAGTTAACCTAGGGCCAACGTCTAGTCAAATTTTACTTAAGGTTAGGGTTGTGAGTGTGACGGATATGATTTGTGGGCCAAGGAAGGGTAATGAAATCCCCACCTTATCTTGTTTATGGGTTATGCCCTTAAGATATTTTTGTGTACGTGTAAAGCTGTAGAAAAGTAATCACTCAAGAAAGCAGTAAATCAACCAAGAGTATTTCCTAATCTATATGCTATGCAAACGTACCTTGTCGCCAGCACTCTTCAACAGAATTAAAAAAATTAAAATAGACACGTGCCCTAAATGCAAGAGTCTAAATTTTTTTTATTATCAGCAAATAGGTTAATGTTATTAATTAGTAGTTGCAGAGTGATCACAGAGAAATTTAATCACAGCAGCAAGGAATATTTGCAATTCTGAGCAACCTGCAGAAAATTTGATGAGTAGTGAACTACTCTTGCCGCGGAAATGCGGCTATTGCGAAGTAGGCTCTAATGCTCTGCCTTCGAGGGCAGAGGCACAGAGTTGCTATGTGTCCTCGCTGCTGCTTTGTTTTCCTGTTCTCTGTATCTGCAAACAGAAAGAATAAAAAAATAATTAGTTTGAGAAAATCGTGCCGTTCCTTCCCCAGCAACGGCGCCAAAATTTTGATTGAGAATTAAGAATTTGTAAATAATAAGACTGAGTTGTAGAGTTCTTAGTCTCAATGCTATCCGCTGAAACAAGGGCCAAAGCGGGTCGTGATCCTCAGGGAAGGATGCGATGCAAGCTTTTCGGCCGATTCCTCTGTATGCTTTGAATAAAACAGAGAAAGGATTAGATTTGAAGTGTATATGAATAAAAAAGTATGGTTTTACTGATCTACTACCATAACCCATCATGCAAGTCTTGGATGTTGAATTTCATCTTGAGATATATGTGATTCATCATAGGTTATTAAGAATGATTCAAGTAAGAAAAGACGATACAAGATTCTAACTAAGTTACATTATTAAAAACTAAACAATATTTAATCATCCTAACATCTAAATACAGCTTAAGAAAAGATTAATCTTAAATTTAGGCTGTCCTAGTTCTTAAGTATGAAGTCATGAGAAGTCTTTTAAATGTGCAACCTAGATTAAGAAATCTAATTATCAGTTTAATCTTCAAGAACAATAATCATTAAACCTAGGGTTTCTAAAGAATGGTCATCAATCGATTCAAATCCTAACTTGCCCTAGGGTTGCTTAAGTGATCAGCAAACCATACAAAGAATTAGTTAGACATCATTTTTTTTATAATTATTTTTTTTTTATTTCTTTTTTATTTTAATTAGACGAAAAGAAGAAGAAAGAAAACAAGAGATCGCAGATGAAAACCGAAGCAAATAAACACAGAGAAAAGAAATAAAAATTGACAAGAATTAAATATGCAACAGAAAGTAACCTTTATTCGAAAGTACGTCTCCAAATACAAGCTCCTTCTTCTCCACAAAGCATTAAAAAACGAAATTACAACGTGCAGAATTTTAAGAAAAAGCTAAAGAAAAAAACCCTAATCTTCTCTGGATGCCCTCTCTGCTGTGCCTGCAGGGGTATTTATAGGTGCAGAAGGCGATAGAGTCCTGGATAAACTCCTCCACGAAAACTGGTAGATGGATAAGGCAGGATTGCCGCGGAAACGCGGCTTGGGTCGCGTTTCCGCGGCCTGGTAGTGGCGGCTGGCCACGCGCTTTGGCGCGTGGCCTCCCCTGGTCCGTCCATCTGGGCATATGCTTCTGGAAGCTGGATCCTGGCTCTTCATTTTGGATTTTCGAGATAACTTAGAAATCAAGTTACCCTAAATCCAAATCCCTTCAAAAACGAATCTCATCCTTGCACATGTATTTATCCTCATCCACCAAGCATTTAGGATTGGATAGAATTCTATCCTTTCCCTCTTTGTAGTATTTGCAATATTTACATCTTGTATTTGCACTTTGACTTCTTGTAATTGCACTTTTGCACTTGGGCTTGGACTTGGGCTTGGATCTGGGCTTTTGGGCTTCATTAAGCTTTAATTCTTTATTTAATTCAAAACTCAAGGCCTGCACACATTAAATAACAAAATATTAATAAATGTGCTTTATTATATGAATAAATATGAAAATGTGATAGTAAATATGATGATAATTATGCATTTTTCACTACCAATCAATTGCCAATCCAACTGGAGGAATCTAGTGGAGAATCCGATTCTCAATGCTTGATGGTCCAAGGGAATGACTCCCTTGAGGTACAATCGGAAACTCAACTAGATAGTTTTGATTCTAGTTCTTCATGTAATGAATTTGTTGATCCCCATGCTTTGAATGAAGAACTATCTATTGTTTGTGAAAAACTAATAGAAAAATATAATGTTTGAAAAAGAAGACTTTAGCTTTAAATAAAGAAAATAAGGTTTTATGTTCAAAACTTGACATGGTTTTGCAAGAGAAGGTTGAGGTTTCTAATGAGAGGGATTCATTATAATCTCAACTTGATCTTGCCTTGAAAGAAAATGAATTTTTGAAATCTAAAAATGATTGCAATGTTATTTTGAAGAAAAATGAAAAATTGTCTTCAAAAATTGATTTTGTTGTGAAAGAAAATGATTCTTTGAAAAATGAAATTGCTTTTGTTTCAAAAGAATTAGAAATTTGTGTAAAGAAAAATACTTCTTTGAAAAATGATATATCTTCACATGTTTGCCTTGCTAGGGTAGTATCTCACACTTCACCTATTGCATGCCACACTTCTTCTTTGATTAATAATGATATAAATCTAATTAAGAAGAGTGTTGATTGTTTGGGCTCCACTTTGAGCCAATGTGTAGTGGGTCATACACGTTTGGAAACTTTGTTTCGAAAGAAACAAATTCCATCTATTCATGCACACCCTCCACGGCATACACATGCTCCTCACGGACACCATCACACTATGTATGCTCATGTGTACACTTGTACACATTGTGGACGTAAGGGCCACCTTGTTAAATTTTATTTTGATCGTATACATGATTGTAATTTAGCAAAGAATTTTATTTGGGTTAGGAATGATGCTAACCCCCATGGACCCAAAAGAGTGTGGGTACCAAAGACCACCCCTCGTGTTTATGATGTAGGTGTGGGCTCTCACATGACGTGAGAGTAGCGGCACCTTGGAGTGGATGCGTTCCGTGCTTAAAGGAAACTATTTGGATGCATCACTTTCAAGGGATGTTTGGTGGAGATGACCACCATGTTTTGGAGTCATGGAGAGTTGCCTCATAGGTTTTAGTAACGGTCTCTTACTCCTTATTTATATTTTTGCATGCTTTCCATGTTTAACATTTATAGCATGTTTTATTGTTTGTAGATTATTATGATAATGCCATGTTTATAGATCCTTGACATGCATGTATAGCATTATGAGACACCCATGTTTAATATGGACCATTATTTTGTGTTCTCACCTTTGTTTAGCTATCATGTTTATCATATGCTTAATAACATGTGAATTTACATAATAATCATGTTTAGTTTTGTCATGATGATTTTTATCTTGTTTTTGATGCTTCATGTTTGAATATTTGTTTAAATGTTAGTTTTCATTAAGACTAGGATTTATACTTGTACATAGAGTGGGCCACAAATAAATCTATATATGTTTGAGCTTGAATGCTTATTTGAACCCATTAGATGTGCTAGTATAGTCTAGTTTTGATGATCCATGCATTTTAAACTTGTATTCCCATTTTTGAAATTGTTTTATGATTCATGTTTAAACTTCATGTATATGTCTATCTTGTCCAAACTATTAGATATACATGTATATCCTTTTGAGCCACGTGCCTTCATGCATATATCTTTGTGGACTCGTTATGTTTGGATATGTATGTATACTTTAGTTTGTATAAGACATACATATACCTTGAAGATTAAATAAGTTTTGATGATTTTCTTGTTTCAAGGAATATTGAGCTTAATGGAACATTTTTTTTCATGATTGTGATCTTCACATCTTATTTGTACACTCACATTTATTGTTTACTCATGTTTTGTTTTCATGAGTCATATTTATGCTTAATTGACTTGAGTGTTTTGATATCATGTGGATTTCTTATTTCATGAAAAATAATTTGTTTTTATTCCTTACTTGAAGGATTTCGTACTAGTTAACAAGTTTTTCCATTTAACTAGTTCGTATTCTTCATATGGTAGAGTTTTTCAAACATATAAAAATTTTCAAACCTATTTTTGAAAACCCCTACCGTCTACGGGCGGATGGATGGGAGATCATGTTCATGTATGCTTTAAAATGAAAATCATTTAAAACTTGAACCATGATTGGGAGGATAGGAATATGAGATATACATTTGATATTATTGTTGTTTCAATTAGTAACATTGAATTCTTTCAATTGGTATCAATTTTGATCTTTTTGTATACTCATATATTTGTATGTATGTATGCCTTCATTTCAAATGGTATCAATTTCATTGGTATCTAATTTTTCATACATATATGTTTTTTTTGTGCTTACTATATCACTATATCTTGAGTACAAATTTTTGTTTATGCTAGAGCTTGAGTTTCAACTTTGTTTCAATTGATTTAACTTTCAATTGGTATTCTTAAACAAGCCTACGCATTGTTTTTGTTGGTATTTCATAAAGGGGGAGAAAATTCGATTTTCATATTTCAATTGGTATTTGTATTTTCACTCCCTTACTTTATGTTAGAAAGTATAATTTCAAATGGATATCATATGTTTAAAAAGAAAAATACTTTCTTTTGATATCAAGATGTTTATTTGGATGTTTTAAAATTGGTATCAAGATGCTACTTTGACACATATTTAAATTTGATATCTCAATTGATTGTAACCCCTTATTGGTATTCTTTTTGGTTTAGACAAAAAGGGGGGAGAACATTGTTTTTATTGTTTTTTTTAACCCTTTTGTTGTTTCTTTGTTTCCAACAAAAAGGGGGAGAAAAATTTATTGTTTTGCTTTTGCTTTTATCCCTTTGTTGATGATTGACAAAAAGGGGGAGAAGTATTTGAGTTTATATTGAGTTTATATGCATGTTTTATATGCATGTTTTGTTTTTATTTATTAGTTTATCGTTTAATTGGTATCAAGAGCATGAGCATGTTTTTATTGGTATCAAAAGCATGAGCATGTTTTTATTGGTATCAAGAGCATTTTGTATTTGGTATCAAGAGCATGTTTTTGTATTTGGTATCTTGTTTTATGCATGTCTATGCATACATGTTTATATGCTTCATTGCATATTTTTATTGTTTATCACTATGCATGAGTTAAGGGGGAGCTTCTTTGAAGCTTAACTTTAATCTATGCATATATAACTTCATGAGTTTTGTCATCATCAAAAAGGGGGAGATTGTTGGCCCAGAGGCCTTCCACTCTAGTTTTGATGATGATTAACTCATGTAGTTATGTTTACTAATATTCTTGTGATTTTAGTTTCAGATCTTTAATCAAGATATTAGTTGGTGATTAGCTTCAACAAGATGATTTTGAAGCCTTTCACAAGTGATTCCAGGGCCCGAGCATCAAGATGATACATAGCCTTGCTCGTTGGATCACGGTATTTTGGACCAAGCCGTCTTGAAGATGAAGATCGTCAAGAAGACTTAGGTATCCATAGTTTAGTGTGTTTAGATCCATTTGTAAAGCTTAGTATAGTTGATATGCTTAAGTGCTCAACACACACAAGTTTTATGTTTTGAAATTGGTTTTCATGAATAGTTTGATCAAAATAAGTTTACCTTGGTTTTTATGTATATTAGATGTATTCTATATACATACATGCTTACATGACTTATACAAACTTAATTTGACTTTCCTATTCATGTGTTGAAAAATACAAGTTTGATAAAATATAAGATTTGGTTTTTGGCAAAAATGATAAGACACAAAAATAGTTCAAATTGCTTGATATTTGAGTTGAACTTTTTATCACATGTTTATATATCAATGCAAAATGTTAAAACTATTTTTGGAGATTTTTACAAGACTTAAAAGAATTTCTGAAAAATATTTTAAACCTGTTTTCTGTCCCAGTCTGTGGCTGACAGGCCAGGTCGGCCGACCGCACCAAAGGCCGGTCGACCGACGTGCACAGCCTTGTGCACGTTTGGCAGACACAGGGCCGGGCGGCCGGGCGGCCGACCGGACTAGAGAGCTCTGCTCTCTGTATCTGGCGGTCGGCCGGGCGGTCGACCGAGATGGCCCAACGGTCATATTTATGACCGTTGGTGGTCGACCGGGCGGTCGACCGCAAGCCTGTCAGGCTGCCAGATCAGCCTAACGGCTAGTTTCTGTTGGGGCTATAAATACCCCATCTCTTGGGCTGTTTTGACAAGACTTTTGAAAAGAAAAATACCAGAGTTTGTTTTGTGTTTAAACAATTTTTTAAAAGAGTTTAAGTGCCAAAAAGATTTCATCTTTATTGTTTTTCAAGGATTTTGGAAAATCAAAGAAAACTAGGTTTTTGGGATATTGTTTTGGGTTTGTCATTTCTATCATCTACAAGAGATTTTCCAAGTAGTTTTTCTTTGTTACTTGATTTCCAAAAACACCTTTATATCCACTTGAGCTATATCATCTATCTTAATCTATTTAGGATCTTTTGTTTGTGGAAAAGAGATTGAGTTTGTGGTCTTTGGAACCACTTGTTGTAAAAACCCTTGCTTTGATTGGGTTGCTCCCTCTTTGGTAGAGGTTGAGGATTGTGGTTTGCTCCCTCTTCGGTAGAGGTGGAGATTTGTGTTTGCTCCCTCTTGTGTGAGGTGGAGCTTGGTGGTTTGGATCCCTCTTCGGTAGAGGTGATTTTGTTTGTTGTTGGCTACGGGCCTTATCCCTCTTCGGTAGAGGTGGATTGTGGTTGTATTGCCTCGGTGGCATTGTAAGGTTGAGAGAGGAGTCTCGGTACTCCTATAGTGGATTGGAAATCCTACACGGTGGTGTAGGCGGGGATGTAGAGCTAGGGGCTCGAACCTCGAAACATATCTTATTGTTAGCGTTTGATCCATTGTCTCCTAACTCTCTCTCTTTTATTTGTGCAAAGCATCATTCATTTCATATCATTCATATTACTTGTGTTGTGCCTTGCATTGTTTCATATTGCCTATATCTTATATGCTTGGTTGCTTGTGTGTGCCTCACTTGTACTTAACCACAAGAGCTTCATATAGCACCTCAACCCATATCTAGGGGAATCAAGAGGAGTTAGTCCAGAGCCCTTCACGGGGAATTCGGCTACACTTGTTGGTTGTATTAAGTGTGTTGCAAAATTATTTTTAAGCTTCCGCATTTAGCGCATTTAGTTTTATAGATTAGCACTATCACCTATTCACCCCCCCTCTAGGAGATTTCAGGTGTCACCTTCAGTACAAGCTTGCTCTCATTCCTCCATGAAAGTCTCCTCTCCTCTCAGTTACATAAATAAAATAAAAATTACATAAAAGAAAACTAAAAACCTAAGTTACAAACTACAAATTAGCCTAAGTTCTACTCTCTGCTTGGTCCTTCCTCTTTTTTGCCTTTGAGATTGCAGGTATTTATAGGAGAAATGCAGAGGGTAGAGGAGTATGAAGATAAGTGAAGCTGGCTATTTCTGAATTTGAATCCTTCCCTTATCTCCAAACTTGTTTTGATGTGGATATTCAGTTCTGATCTGCAGCTTATTAGCGTATTGATTGCTAAATGTAACATATTAAATGACAGAATTAGAAATAATGATCAACTTAAGAGTTGTATCCCTTTAAGTCCTCTTTCTGGATCATCTTGAATCATCAGATATGAGTTCTGATAGCGAAAGTTATGATTCAAATACTAAAATATATCCAGCCAGAATCTGTGTTAGAATTGCTTCATCTCATCCGTTGATTTTCTTTCTATCCATTTATCCCTTTGGATTTGGACTCTGTATTTGACGTTATCCTCAGTTGATCTTTAGCTTTAACCACCTGATTCACCAAAAACTGAATTTTACCAACTGAATTTGGGATCATCCTCCTCTAACCAAATAGATCTAGTTAAATCTGAATTTAACTGATATTTACTTGATTTTATCCTCTTTCTCCCCATGATTATCTTATGCAAAATAGATATTTAAGATAAGGAATTTAGTAGATTTATTACATGATAAATGTAGAATGTAATAAAGAATAATACAATAAATATATGCAATCAATGTTTAAATGCTTTCAATGAGGATTCTTAGTTAGGCATAGAAGATTAAGTCATGTATCTTTTAATCATGTATCTAGAATTAACTCTGAGGAATTGGTGAAGGGTATTCCTTCCTTGAAGTTTGAAAAGGACCGCATTTGTGACGTGTGCCAACTTGAAAAACAAACCAAGTCCTCTGTCAAATCAATCAAGGATATCATGACATCTAGACTATTAAAGTTAATCCACATGAATTTGTTTGGTCCTACTAAAACCAAGAGTTTAAATGAAAATCATTTTGTTTTTGTATTGGTTGACGATTTTTCTCATATTAAATGGGTTTTTTTGGAGCATAAAGATCAAGCTTTTTCATTTTAATGTTTTTCGAAAAAGGGTTGAAAAAAAGGTTTTTCGATTTTGCGCATAAGAAGTGATAGAGGTGGTGAATTCATTAATCATTCTTTTATCACTTATTGTGAAGAAAATGGAATTAGGCATGAATTATCTTGTCCTAGAACTCCACAGCAAAATGGAGTCGTTTAAAGGAAGAATCGTACTCTTCAAGAAATAGCTAGGACAATGATTAGTAAATACGGACTCTCTCAATATTCATGGGCCGAGTCCGTAAACACTTCATGTTACATATCAAATAGAATTTATTTTTGTAAAAATACTTTCAAAACTTCTTTTGAAATTTCCTATTTTGGAAAGCCTAATATTTCTTACTTTAGAGTTTTTGGATGCAAATTTTTTAAACACCAAAGATAACATAGGTAAATTTGATGCTAAAGCTTTTGAAACTATTTTTGTTGGATATTCTAACACTTGCAAGGCTTATAGAATCTTCAATAAATCTACTTTGAAAATTGAAAAATCTATGCATGTTAAGTTTGAAGAATCTAATCCTTTTGTTAAGAATGTTGTAGAGATAGATTCTTTAGGTGAAGACATGAAGAAAGTAATTTTGAAGGACTCACCTATCCAAAAAGATAAGCCAAAACTTGATAAACAAGGTAAAGTTTAAGAGTTTGAAGTGGCACCAATACTACCACTTCCAAAAGATTGGAGATTCGCTACAAGTCATCTCAAGGAACTCATCATAGGTGATGAATCAAAAGGGGTAACTACTCACTCCAAACTTCATGATTTTTGCGGTATTTTATTTTTATTTCTCATATTGAACCAAAGAACATCCTCAAAGTCGAGAGCGACTCATATTGGTTGCTTGCAATGCAAGAAGAGCTCAATTAATTTGAGCGCAATCAAGTTTGGCACCTTGTTTCTAAACCCCATGATAGACTAACAATTGATGCTAAATGGATTTTTAGGAATAAGTTGGATTAGTCGGGTAATGTCGTTAGGAATAAAGTTAGGTTAGTGGCTCAAGGTTACACTCAAATCGAAGGTATCAATTTTGAGAAAACCTTTGCACTTGTAGCATAGCTTGAAGCCATGCAGATTACACTTACTTTTACTTCTTATAAAGATTTCAAACTTTTTCAAATGGATGTCAAAAGCATATTTTTAAATGGTTTTATTAAAGAGGAAGTGTATATTGAACAACCCCCAGGTTTGTTGATCCTACACATTTGGATTTTGTTTTCAAATTAGACAAAGCTTTATATGGTTTAAAATAAGCTCCTAGAGCTTAGTATGAAAGACTTTTAATATTTCTTTGTAAAAAGTAAAATAGACACTACTTTATTTACAAAACATGTAGATGGTGATATTCTTATTGTTCAAATTTATATTGATGATATTATATTTGGATCTACTAATGAAAAGCTTTGCAAATATTTTAAATCATACATGAAGAATGAGTTTGAGATGTCTATAAAAGGCGAGCTAAACTACTTCCTTGGACTCCAAATCAAGCAAAGGAGTGATGGAATTTTTATAAATCAAGCCAAGTATACAAGGGAACTCATCAAGAAATTTAGACTTGAAGGGGCAAAGATGAGCAAAACTCCCATGATTAGTGATCAGGGCAAAACAAGCACTTTAAAATGTATGTTTTGTAAAATCAGTGAAAAGTGTGTATGCTAATGTTCCTCGATACTTTCGTTATAGTATTAACTCAACAAGTCGAATTCACAGGGAAGGAAGACGATAGAAGCATTAACAGTTCATATTCTTGTCGGTTGTTAACAAGTTCTTTTTTGTTAAAGAATAAGAAAAAGAAAAGAGATAAAGAAAAGAAATCCAGAAGTGATAGGTGAAGAAGGTGATGAAATGGCGATGTAAAAATAAAAGAGAAGTGGTTTTGAAAATAAAAAGAAGATGAAAGAAAGATGAACTAAGAAGTTGGTGAAAACAATAATGAAAATGATAAAAGAGTTTTAGAATTGATTTTTAAAATAAGATAAAAGAAAAATCATGCCTACTAACTACTAATTGCTCCACTAACCATGCTAACCTCTTAGTGATAGTTACCTCACATGAATCCTTGGCCATCACTAGTCCTTGGCTTCAAGAGACGATACAAAGCATGGCTCATAAGATTGTTCTTCTGCATTCAAACAACACATCCATACCACACAACAAGTTGCAAGCTACTATTAGATCATCAAAACTGGTTAGAGGTGAGCATGAAATAAAGAAGACACTGCAAGTTAGCAAGTTAGAAAGTTAGATGTTAGAAATGTTTGAATGTTAGAATCCATCATCATGAGCCATCAATGGCTCTTGCAAGAGCAAGGCCTTGTAGAGGCTATTAGATTCATGTCGATTATTAAGTAAGTGGTTAGATAATTAGTTGTTAGTAGTTAGATTGCCATGAGAAAAAATTAGCTAAGCATCATGTAGAAGATGGAGAAGATTACAATGGAAAAGAAAGGAGACACCTTTACATAGATTGTCACCATCTATTACATCAATCTCTCTCTTTCTCTCTTTGAATCCTCAGCCCTAATACATGATCTAAAAATAAAATGAAAATACAAAAGAAAAGGAAAGGAAATAAGAATACCTACACTAAAAGAGAGAAAACCTAACCTATTTCTCAATCTGCTTACGTTTCAGGTCTCTGCAGGGTTATTTATAGACAAAAGAAGGTTTCAGAAGACGAGATGAGGCTAGGCGTCGAAAATTGACGCGTGGCTCGCCAACATTGCCGCAAAAACGAGACAATTGCCACATTTTCGAGGCAAAACCAGGAACTTAGGTCCCTGGTTTTGGCGAGTGGTTTCGCATCATTTCGGGGACCTTCCAGATATGCTCAGATTTGGTTATTTGGGTCCAGATTTTCGTCAGACATCTGCCAACGTCAGATTCAATATATCTTCTAGAAACTCTCTACCTTGGCCTCCAAGAAATCCTGATTTATTTACCCGAAAATGGGTTTAATTAAGCTCTTATTACTCCTTTACCTCTAGACTCTTGATTATGTGCAAAATAGACCAAAACACAATTATAAGAGATATTTTATTTATAAATCTGTAGGAAAATGCGATATAATAATGCAGAATTGTAGACTAATCAGCTACTACAATAAAACTTGACAAGGATGAACAAGGTATAAATGTAGACATTAAACTTTATAGAACATGATTGGTAGTTTACTTTATTTAATGGCCAGTAGGCCGGATATCATGTTTAGTGTATATTTATGTGCTAGATTCCAATCTTGTCCTAAAGAGTCCCACTTGATTGCACTAAAACGCATTATTAAATATCTTAAGGGCACTATTGGAATAACTTGTGGTATCCAAAGATCGGATAATTTTTCATGACGATTTTTTCTGATGCTGACTATATTGGTTGTAGAGTGGATAGGAAGAGTACAAGTGAAACTTGTCAGTTTCTAAAAAATTGTCTTGTTTCATGGTCTTCTAAGAAATAAAATTTTGTAGCCCTCTCAACCGCTGTGGCGAAGTATGTTGCGGCCAGAGCTTGTTGTGCACAAGTCTTTTGGATAAAATATACTCTCCTTGACTATGATTTGTATTATGATCATATTAAGATATTTTGTGATAATACTAGTACTATTCATATAACTAAAAATGCAAATCAACATTGCAAGATAAAGCACATAAAAATTCGATATCACTTTCTTAGAGATCACTATGAGAAAGGTGATATTGAAATTGATTATGTTTCAACTAATTTTCAACTAGCAGATATTTTTACTAAGCCACTTTATTTTAACATATTCTCTTTCATTTGTGAAGAACTAAATGTTTGTATTGTTTATTCGTGAATTTTTCTTCTGATAAAATCTACTTATGTTCTAATTTTTGGTTGTTTTTGCTTACCCTTTTTGATGCATGACAAAAAAGGAGAAAGTATTTATGAGTATTTATTGGTATTTATTTGATCATGCTCTTATACAATGCCTTTTCATATAACTTATTGATATCTTGTACTTGATAGCTAGCATAACTTGAGGGGGAGTTTTTACATAGCTCTTTCCTCGATTTTCTTTTAAATAGCTCATATGTTTTGTCATCATCAAAAAAGGGGAGATTGTTCGCCCAAAGGTTACAATCCCCAATTTTGTATTTTGATGATAACAAAGCATATAAAGTTATTTGGTATTAATCAAGCTCAAGAGTGTATTTCAGGATTCAAAATGATCTAACAGGGTTCAAGAAAATCTAACAAGTTTCTTTCTCTAAAGGAAGGTGTTGATGGCTATAGGGTACTCAAGAACGGGATCATAACTCAAAGCAGTCAACGTCGCTCAAAAGTCACTATCAGAGAAGCCTGCTTGAAGATTCTTGTAGTCAATTAGAACCATATATGAAACTAGTTTGTTAAAAAGTAGAATATAAATTTGAAGCTCAAAGATATACACGCACACAAAAGTGCACGTTTTCAAAAGTATGGTTTTGACATGTTTGGTATTGATACTTGTTTCACATTTTATTAAAAAATTTTATCTCAGTTTAGAACTTGTATCTCATGGCTATGCATGTCTTCTCTCTTCTAAAATTTAAGTAAAAATTATTTGAAAATTTTCTTTATCTTCAAAAATTACCTTGACCTAGTTTTTGGCCTAGGTCGGTCGACCGAGCGGTCGACCGTGCCTATTATAGGTCAGAACGGTCGACCGAACCTCCGGCAATTGGGGTGTGAATGTCATGCACATTACCGGTCGACCGGTCCCTTATTACGGTCGACCAGGCGGTCGACCGACTATAACTAGTTTGGTCTCGGTTAAACACGGTCGATCGACTGGTCGAACGAGCGCCAACGGTCAAATTTTTTTTGAATGGCCAGTCGACCAGCCGGTCGACCGACAGACTGCCAGATTAGCAGTAACGGCCAGTTCTTTTAAATCTGTTTTTAAACATGTTTCTTTCAAAACGTGAAAAGTTGAATTTTTATGATCAATTTCTTCCTTTTTAGACCTGATAAAACTATTCTAAAAGTATTTTTCCTATAACCTATATAAAGGGTCATTGGGATTGAATATTTCATAACAACAAATTCTATTATGTATCTAGTTTTTGCTTTTAAAGAGAAAAAATTTCAAGTTTTCTTTTGTGCACTTATTTTCAAGGTTTTAATTGAGTTTTTCTGCTCTTAAAATCTCTCTTTTCTGATTTTCACTCTCACTTACATCCTTGTGTTTCAAGTTTACATTTTACTCTATATGATTTTTATAAGAAAGTTGCAAAGAGAGTGTTTGTGATCTCTTGATCACCCAGAGCTTGTTATCTCAATTGGCTTTGTGCTGCCTCTGGTGTAAAGGATTGAGTTGGGGAGTTATGTACTCTGAGTGGTTATAATTCCTTGTTGTAAGGTCCCTATGTGGAGGATCCAATAGTGGATAGTGAAATCCTTCATGGTAGTGAAGGTGGGGACGTAGAGCGATGGCTCGAACCTCGAAACAAATCTTTTTGTTTGCGATTGCATTATTGTCTCTGTTTACTTGTTTATCATTCATTTAATCTTTTCGATCAATACTCATCTCAACAAGATAGTAATTGAGCACCTCAACTCTTATCTAGAGGAATCACGAGAAGTTCAGAGCCCTTCACGAGGAATCCGGCTTCAAGTTTTGTTTTGAGTGATCGGTTGTGTTATTTCATATTATATTGTCTAGAATTTTCAATTGATTAGCTATACCCCTATTCACCCCCTCTAGGTGTAATTTCAACTCCTAGCAGACCTAATGGGCGAGCCTCCATCTTTCAGGGGGCTCCTCAAGGGATAGCAGCCAGGACTATCTTTCCCTTATAGTCGTCAGGGTAGGACTCGATGTAAGTTGTTGACTTACTCTACTGGCCAGCAAGGTCAAAACTTGTCTAAGCTAACTCCGAGCAGCCTTAGTAGGCCATCGTCTTTCAGGGGGCTCCCCGAGGGATAGTCGTGGGAACGGTCTTTCCCTCATAGCCATCAGGACTGATATAGGCTGTTGACTCACTAGAATGGACATCAAGGTAAAAACTTGTCTAGGCTGACTCCGAGGGATAGCCCTAGTGGGCGAGCCTCCATCTTTCAGGGGACTCCCCGAGGGATATCCGCCGAGACTATCTTTCCCTTATAATCGTCAGGGTAGAACTTGATATAGGTTGTTGATTCACTCGAGTGACCATCAAGGTGAAAACCTATCTAGGCTGACTCCGAACAGCCCTAGTGGGCGAGCCTCCGTCTTTTAGAAGGCTCCGCGAGGGATAGCAGCGGGGGTTGTCTTTCTTTCGTAGCCGTCAGGGTAGGGCTCGATATAGGCTATTAACTCACTGAGTTGCCATTAAGGTGAAAACCTGTCTAGTCTAACTCCGAGCAGCCCTAGTGGGTGAGCCTAGGCCTTTCAGGGTGCTCCCCGAGGGATAGCTGCGGGGACTGTCTTTCCCTCATAGCCGTCAGAGCATGACCCAATATAGGATGTTGACTCGCTCGAATAGCCATTAAGGTGAAAACCTTTCTAGGCTGACTCCAAGCAGCTCTAGTGGTCGAGCCTTCGTCTTTCAGAGGGCTCCCCTGTTGGCCCAGAGGCCTTCCACTCTAGTTTTGATGATGATTAACTCATATAGTTATGTTTACTAATAATCTTGTGATGTTTAGTTTCAGATCCTTAATCAAGATATTAGTAGGTGATTAGCTTCAACAAAGGAGTTTGGAGCTCTTCACATGGTGATTCAAGAGCCCGAGCGTCAAAGATCATATATAGCACTCGGTGGATCACGGAGTTTGGATCGAGTCGGCTTGGAGACGACACTCTATAAGAAGACTTAGGTATCCTAGTTTAGTTTTGTGTTTAGATCCATTTGTAAAGACTAGATAGGTTGATATGCTCAAGTTCACAACACACACACGTTTTATGTTTTGGATATTGGTTTTTCGGTTTTTGGTTAACCGATATTGGTTTTCATGAATAGATAGATTCAAAACAAGTTTACTTGTTTTTATGTATATTAGATATGTTCTATATACATATATGCTTCATATCTTAGACAAACTTAGTTTGATATGCCTATTCATGTATTTGGTGCTTTGTATTTTATCAAAACTTATTTTTGGAATTAAAGTCAAAAACTATGATATGTATATGTTGTTGGCCCAAAGGCCATCACTCTAGTTTTGATGATG
The DNA here is from genome assembly GCA_038442645.1 of Agave tequilana. Classification (NCBI taxonomy): domain Eukaryota; kingdom Viridiplantae; phylum Streptophyta; class Magnoliopsida; order Asparagales; family Asparagaceae; genus Agave; species Agave tequilana. The sequence goes on from JAVJIF010002699.1 coordinate 226,063, forward strand.
ATCAACTCATGTAGTTATAGTACTAATGATCTTGTGTTTATTTAGTTTCAGATTTGTGATCAAGATCTTAGTAGGTGTGTAGCTTCAACAAAGGATTTAAAGTCAAGTTTTGGAGCTAACACGGTTTGATTCAAGAGCTTGTGCATCGAGATCACATCAAGTACTCAAGAGGAGTCGAGCTCGTTGGATCAAGTTTGGACCAAGTCAAGAAGATGAGAAGACTTCAAGTGAAGACCTTCAAGATCAAGACTTGTGTCTAGGTTTGTTTTTATAAGATTTTGTTTTAGATAAAATGTAAAGGATAGAATAGTTGGTGGATTGCTCAAGTATATCTTACACACACACTCTTGATTTAGTTATGTTTTCATAAAAGAGATTTCATTTTAGAAAACAATTTTCATTTTCGAAAAATACCGTTTTGGTTTTTGGAATTATCCTATATACATGTCCTTAACCAAAACCATATTTAGTGCTTAATGTCAAAAACATAGATATTTCACCATGTATGTGTAGTGGATCATATCCATACACTCTATGCTTTAAAAGTTGTTTAAATATCTTGTTTTTGTATTTGGAGAAGTTTGGAAAAAATAGTTTGGAAAAATACAGTTTTCGTTTTTAGCCAAAATTTTCAAGTTACAAAAATAGTTCAAATTATTTGTAACATGTCTTGATTTTGTTCAAGCATGTTTGTTTTTCAAAGAATAATGTTAAAACTATTTTTGTAGACTTTTCATGATTTTATGGGATTTTATTTAAGTTAAAAAGTCAACATTTTAATCCCCAAAACATTTCTGTCCTGGCTTCAGCTGGTCGACCGACCGGTCGACCGAAGCTTGAAGTCGGTCGACCGGGCGGTCGACCGACGTGCACAGACGTGCACGTCAGATTACACTGGAGGGCGGTCGACCGACCCGGTCGACCGTCCAGAGAGGTCTGCTCTCTGGAAATGCCCCGGTCGACCAGGCGGTCGACCGGCAGAGAGATCTGCTCTCTGTTCCAGAGGCTCGGTCGACCGGCCGGTCGACCGCTGCCCCCAACGGTCAGAAATATGACCGTTGACGGTCGACCGGGCGGTCGACCGACAGCTCATTCTGGCTCCTAACGGCTAGTTTTTCTAGCTCTATAAATTGGGGCATTTGGGGGCTGTTTTCTCTAAGATTTTTAAGTGGGTTTTGAGCTAGTTTTTCCAACTCCATTAAGAAGTTTTCTCCACTTATTTGAGAGCAAATATTTCCAATCAAAAGGGGAGTTTATCAAGAGTGTTTAAAAGTGATTTTCTTGAGTTTTCCTCCACCATCTCAATCCTTGTTTTCTCACACAACACTTGAGCTATCCATAGCTATATCTACCTATAGGGATTTGTTGTGAGAGGATTTTAGGTGATCAAAGAGTTGTGATCATCAAAGTTCTTTCTTGTACTTTGAGGAGGCAGACAAGTGTGTTCGCGGTGTTTCGAGTTCTTGTGTGAACTCGGTGTTTGAGGTGCGGCCTCGGCGAGCTTGTGAGCTTGCGGTGTGTTCTTGCGGGAACAAGAGAGGGACTAGGGAGTCCAAGAGCTTGTAGGTGTTGCGGCACCAAGTGATCCGGTGGGATCGATTTTAGTGGAAATTCTTCATAGTGTTGAAGGCGGGGATGTAGAGCAAGTGTGCTAGAACCTCGAAACAAATCTCCCGTGTTTGCGATTGCTCTCTCTCTCTCTATCTCTTACTTATTTATATCTTGCATGCTTATATTGTTTTCATCCTTATATGCTTGATATATATTGTGTGCTTAATTGTTATATGCTTGGGGATTGTTTGCTAACACTTGTATTCAACCAAGAGAGCCAACGCGGCACCTCAACTCTTATTTAGAGGAATCTTGAGGAGTTAGTCCAGAGCCCTTCACGGGGAATCCGGCTACACTCTTGTGTTATACGTGGTGTTTAGTGTAAGAAGTTTTAGTTTGCATCATATTAGTTTTAATTCCGCATTAATTGACCATTAGATTAGCCATCACCTATTCACCCCCCTCTAGGTGATTTACAATTGGTATCAGAGCCAAGTTCTCTTGATTTGGGTCTTACAACCTAGAGTTAAAGATCCTCATTTTATAGCTAATCACAATATTTGTACACACACCATGGATTTCATGTCACCTCCCACTTTTGACATTCTTAACATTCAAACTTGGAAGGTTAAGATGTCTTTGTTCTCAAGGCCCTAGGCATTCATGTATATTTTGCCACTACTAGAGATTCATATTGTTTAGATGGCAAAAATATTGAGGCTAATGCAAAAGCCCTACATGCTTTAAGATCTACCCTAAATGATGATTATTTATCTAGGGTTGCTAATCTTGATTCGGCTTTTGTAGTTTGGAACTCTTTGATCTCCCTTGGCGAAAAGGAACAATATTATGCAGGGAGCGACTCGGATGTTGGAAGTAACGCTTCCAACGTGTGCTACATGGTCCAAGGGGAAAACCCCCTTGAGGTAACTACCAAATCCGAGGTAGAAGAAGATGACATGTCATATGATGAGCTTACATCTTTTGTCAACAACTTTTAGAAAAATATGACATGCTTAGAAAAGATAATAAAAATTTGAAAAAGAAATTTGATTGCATGCTAAATGAAAAAGATTCTTTAGAAAATAAATTTGAAAATATTTAAAAGAAAATGAGTCTTTTAAAAATAAAATTGCATGTTTTGAAAAAGAAAATAAAAGTTTGAAAGATGAAAATGTTTCCTTAATGTCTAAATTAAATGATCTTTGTGAAGGAAACACTAATTTGAAAAATAAAATTGTTTTGGTGGAAAAACAAAAGGAAATTGCTTTGAAAAAAAATAACTCTTTAAAAGGAAAAATGGTTGAAAAAGAAAAAGAAAACATTTCTAAAAAGAATAAGAAAAATGATTCTCATTCTCATCATGCTTTACATGCCACCACTAGTGAGATGGAATTTTTGAAAAAAATAAAATAAATTGTTTGAGCTCAACCTTGAGCACATGTGCATTTAATCATTCTAGATTGGAGTCTTTGTTTTCAAAGAAACAAGCTCCACATGTTCATGCACATCATCCACATCATGCATATGCACATTTTGCACGCCACAAACGCACTCACACTCATATGCATCCTAAGGTGTACAAATGTACACATTGTGGCAACAAAAGCCATTTAGCAAAATTTTGTTATGATAAGATTAATTCTTTAAATTTTGCTAATAATAAAAATGTTGGGTTCCTTACAAAGCTAACCCCCAAGGACCCAAAAGAAAATGGGTACCAAAATCCCCACTTTGTGTCTTTGATGTAGGTGAGGGCTCTCACAAAACGTGAGAGGGATGGTGCCTTGGTGGTGGTTGCACATGGACTAGAAGGACACATATTTGATGCACCACTATCAAGGAGGTTTGGTGGGACAACCACCATGTTTTGGAGATTTGGAGTATAGTTCTTTGATTTGGTAACTATCTCTAAACTCCTAATTTATTTACATGCTTTTCATTTATTATCTTCTTTAGCATGTGCATGTTTTATTTGTTTTATGCTTTTTGTGGTAAAAACTAGTTTAAATGTAGTTTTTATCAAAACTTGGATGTATACTTGTACAAATAGTGAGTAACAAATTGATTCATATATGTTTGCACTTCATTGTTCATTTGTACTCATTATATGCACATGTATAGCCTAGTTTTGATGATTCCCTCATTTACACTTGTTTTGCCTATTTTCATGTTTTACTTCATGTATATGTATTGTGTATTCAAATCTAATAAATATACATGTATACCCCATGAGTCATTTGCCTTCATGCAATTTACATTATGGACTCTTTTCATGTTTGGGATATGTATGCATATTGTTAGGATTGGATAAATCATGCATATACCTAGAAGTTTATTTTGTTTATAAAAATAAATTTCATGTTTTGATAAAAATGTATTCATATTTGTTTTTGAGCCCTATTGGTTATTTTCATGAAAATGCTACATACTTAATTATTGAACACTCACACTTCATTTGTTTAGTCATGACCTTATTTCATGAACACTTTATGAGCCTTATCGATTTCGAGTGTCAATTCTTGTGTATTTGGTATGATTCATGAAATACATATGTTTTGATTTCATGTTTTGAAGGATCTTTAACTAGTTTTTCAAAAAATTATCTTTAACTAGTTAATTATTCTTCATTTGGCAGTGATTTTCAATGCTAAACTATTTTCAAAATTAGTTTCGAAAACCCCTACCTATCCCGTTTTGGGTAGACGGATGGGCGAGTATGCCTTGCAAGCTTTATTGAAAAACTTTTATCTTGTGCATATAAAGGGTGGTAGTTTATGAGATATACACTAATTTCACTTCTTAATCTCAATTGTATCATAATTTCTTTTGGTATCTCAATTGATATTCATTTTGTATATACTCATATTTTGTTTCTATATATGTATGCTTTCAATTTCAACTTATATCAATTTTTATTGATATCATCATTTCTCATACATATATATGATTTTTGTGTGCTTACTTTACAATTGGTTTACATATTTAAAGCACAAATTTTAGTTTTTGCAAAATCAAGCTTAGCATAACCCAAAACTTGATTTAAAACTTTATTTTCAATGGTATCTCAATTGAATTTTTAATAAGCTTAAGCATTGTTTTTCAATTGGTATCAATATGTTTCAACGTCAAATTTGTTATAGATTTCAATTGGTATCAATTGTTTTACCTATTTGAAAAATTCAAAATTTGTAATGTTTATTTACATTTGGTATCTTAAAATTTGTTTTACTAAGATATCTCAAAATTTGTTTTATTGAGAAAAATCAATTTTGAAAATTAAAAATATTTTGATTTGTATTGCCTATATGCAAGGAGAGCTTAACATCTCTTCTACATATAGATTCATGTTGAGTGTATCTTATATTGAGGAGCTTGACAACTCTTCTTTATGCGATACACGTGTGTAGGGGGAGCTTCACATCTCCTCTTATGCATTGCATATTATGTGTTATGTGAATTAGAGCTTGTCATCCCTTCTTCATGTAATGCATATCTGTAGGGAAGTTAACTTATCGTCTTCCTCTTCATGAATGTATATCGCATATAACCTTTTATTGATTGATTCGATTTCACCCCTTATTGATCTCTTTGTTTATGACAGAAAGGGGGAGAAGAATTTGTTGGTTTTGTTTTTGTTTTTCCTTTAACCCCTTTGTTGATGATTGACAAAAAGGTGGAGAAGTATTTTGGTATATATGCATGTTTTCCTTACTTTATCCATAAAGGGGGAGAAGTATTTATATGCATATATGTTTTGTGTTGCAAATAGGAGAAAAAGAATTTGATTTGTTTATGCTTGATTAGCATGTTTATCTCCGTGTATTTGCATACATGTTTAGTTAGTTTATGTACTTCATTGCCCTATCTTGTTGTTTATTGTGATGCATGAGTTAAGGGGGAGCTTCTTTGAAGCTTTACTTTAATCCATGCATATATAACTCCATGAGTTTTGTCATCATCAAAAAGGGGGAGATTGTTGGCCCAAAGGCTTATCACTCTAGTTTTGATGATGATCAACTCATGTAGTTATAGTACTAATGATCTTGTGTTTATTTAGTTTTAGATTTGTGATCAAGATCTTAGTAGGTGTGTAGTTTCAACAAAGGATTTAAAGTCAAGTTTTAGAGCTAACACGGTTTGATTCAAGAGCTTGTGCATCAAGATCACATCAAGTACTCAAGAGGAGTCGAGCTCGTTGGATCAAGTTGGACCAAGTCAAGAAGATAAGAAGACTTCAAGTGAAGACCTTCAAGATCAAGACTTGTGTCTAGGTTTGTTTTTATAAGATTTTGTTTTAGATAAAATGTAAAGGATAGAATAGTTGGTGGATTGCTCAAGTATATCTTACACACACACTCTCTTGATTTAGTTATGTTTTCATAAAAGAGATTTCATTTTAGAAAACAATTTTCATTTTGGAAAAATACCGTTTTGGTTTTTGGAATTATCCTATATACATGTCCTTAACCAAAACCATATTTAGTGGTTAATGTTAAAAACATAGATATTTCACCATGTATGTGTAGTGGATCATATCCATACACTCTATGCTTTAAAAGTTGTTTAAATATCTTGTTTTTGTATTTGGAGAAGTTTGGAAAAATAAGTTTTGGAAAAATACAGTTTTCGTTTTTAGCCAAAATTTCCAAGTTACAAAAATAGTTCAAATTATTTGTAACATGTCTTGATTTTATTCAAGCATGTTTGTTTTTCAAAGAATAATGTTAAAACTATTTTTGTAGACTTTTCATGATTTTATGGGATTTTATTTAAGTTAAAAAGTCAACATTTTAATCCCCAAAACATTTCTTTCCTGGCTTCAGCCGGTCGACCGACCGGTCGACCGAAGCTTGAAGTCGGTCGACCGGGCGGTCGACCGACGTGCACAGACGTGCACGCCAGATTGCACTGGAGGGCCGGTCGACTGACCCGGTCGACCGTCCAGAGAGGTCTGCTCTCTGGAAATGCCCCGGTCGACCGGGCGGTCGACCGGCAGAGAGATCTGCTCTCTGTTCCAGAGGCTCGGTCGACCGGCCGGTCGACCGCTGCCCCAACGGTCAGAAATATGACCGTTGGCGGTCGACCGGGCGGTCGACCGACAGCTCATTCTGGCTCCCAACGGCTAGTTTTTCTAGCTCTATAAATTGGGGCATTTGGGGGCTGTTTTCTCTAAGATTTTTAAGTGGGTTTTGAGCTAGTTTTTCCAACTCCATTAAGAAGTTTTCTCCACTTATTTGAGAGCAAATATTTCCAATCAAAAGGAGAGTTTATCAAGAGTGTTTAAAAGTGATTTTCTTGAGTTTTCCTCCACCATCTCAATCCTTGTTTTCTCACACAACACTTGAGCTATCCATAGCTATATCTACCTATAGGGATTTGTTGTGAGAGGATTTTAGGTGATCAAAGAGTTGTGATCACCAAAGTTCTTTCTTGTACTTTGAGGAGGCGGACAAGTGTGTTCGCGGTGTTTCGAGTTCTTGTGTGAATTCGGTGTTTGAGGTGCGGCCTCAGCGAGCTTGTGAGCTTGCGGTGTGTTCTTGCGGGAACAAGAGAGGGACTAGGGAGTCCAAGAGCTTGTAGGTGTTGCGACACCAAGTGATCCGGTGGGATCGATTTTAGTGGAAATCCTTCATAGTGTTGAAGGCGGGGATGTAGAGCAAGTGTGCTCGAACCTCGAAACAAATCTTCCGTGTTTGCGATTGCGCTCTCTCTCTCTCTATCTCTTACTTGTTTATATCTTGCATGCTTATATTGTTTTAATCCTTATATACCTGATATTTATTGTGTGCTTAATTGTTATATGCTTGGGGATTGTTTGCTAACACTTGTATTCAACCAAGAGAGCCAACGCGGCACCTCAACTCTTATTTAGAGAAATATTGAGGAGTTAGTCCAGAGCCCTTCACGGGGAATCCGGCTACACTCTTGTGTTATACGTGGTGTTTAGTGTAAGAAGTTTTAGTTTGCATCATATTAGTTTTAATTCCACATTAATTGACCATTAGATTAGCCATCACCTATTCATCCCCCCTCTAGGTGATTTACATATGTTTCATGTATATTGGATTTCTATCCATATGCATCATGCTTTAAAATGCTTAAGTATCATGTTTTTGTATTTGGATAAGGTTTGGACAAAGTTTATTGAAAAATCTAAGTTTGGAAAAATACAGGTTTTGGTTTTCGGCAATATTTCCATAACACAAAATGGTTCAAAATGTTTGAAATTTGTGTTGAAATTTTTCACACAAGTTTGTTTATCAATGTATTATGCTGAACTTATTTTTGTGAATTTTTAGAAGTTTTATGGGATTTTTTATAAAAATAAAAACCTAGTTTTCAAGTTCTGAAATCCCTGTTCTGGCTTCTGCCGGTCGACCGAGATAGGAGTCGGTCGACCATCCCGGTCGACCGTCGTGCACAAACGTGCACGCCCGTTTTGGCTGGAGGGCCGGTTGACCGAGTCGGTCGACCGCCAGAGAGCTTCTGCTCTCTGGAAAGCCCCGGTCGACCGGGTCGGTCGACCGGCAGAGAGCTCTGCTCTCTGTTCTAGGGTGCGGTCGACCGAGCCGGTCGACCGAGGCTTCCAATGGTCAAAAATATGACCGTTGGCGGTCGACCGAGCGGTCGACCACCAGCCGCCCGAGCTGAAAAACAGCTCCAACGGCTAGTTTTGTATGGGGACTATATATACCTCATTTGTTTGAGTTTTTAGTTAAGTTTTTTAAGAGCAAAATTTTCATAGTTTCTCTAGTGTTTTAAACAAGTTTTCAAAAGTGTTTTAGTGCCAAAAAGATCCATCTTATTTGTTTTAAAGTGTTTTGTTTATCTCAAAGAAAATAGGTTTTTGGGAATTAGTTTCTTGATCTAAAATTCTATATCTATTTAGTATTTTTCCCAAGAGATTTTCTTTGATCAAAACACTTTGTTTTCCTCTTGAGCTATATCACTCTATCCTATTCTATAGGATCATTTATTTGTGGGAAAAGGATTTGGTTTGTGGTTGAGATATACCACTTGTTGTAAACCCTTTTTATTTGGATATCCCTCTTTGGTAGAGGTGGATTTGGGTTGTTGGTTGCTCCCTCTTTGGTAGAGGTTGAGGTTGTGGTTTATTCCCTCTTGGTGAGGTGGAGTTGGTTGGTGTTTGTATCCCTCTTCGGCAGAGGGGGATTGTGCTTGTATCCCTCTCGGTGAGGTGGATTTGGTTGTATTGGTGGAGTTCGGTACTCCGGTCTTCGGTAGACCATTTGTATTGCCTCGGTGGAGGTTGTATTGGTTGAGAGAGGAGTTCGGTACTCCTAGTGGATTAGAAATCCTTCTCGGTGAAGGCGGGGACGTAGAGCTCGGTGCTCGAACCTCGAAACACATCTTGTTATTTGTGTTTGATCCATTGACTCTTAACTCTCTCTCTTTATTATTGTGCCATTGCATCTATTCATATTAGTCATTCATATTATTTGCTTGGCTTGTTTGTGTGTGCCTCACTTGTGCTTAACCACGAGAGCTTCATATAGCGCCTCAACTCTTATTCAGAGGAATCAAGAGGAGTTAGTCCAGAGCCTTTCACGGGAAATTCGGCTACACTCGTTGGTTGTACTAAGTGTTGTTGCAAATTAGTTTTTAATTTCCGCATTTAGTAGATTAGATTAGCCTATCACCTATTCACCCCCCCCCCTCTAGGTGATTTCATCCCCGAGGGATAGCCGGGGGGTAGTCTTTCCCTCATAGCCATTAGGGTAGGACTCGATATAGGTTGTTTACTCACTCGAGTGGCCATCTAGGTGAAAACTTGTTTAGGATGACTCCGAGTAGCCATAGTGGGGTAGGCTCCGTCATTCAGGGGGCTCCTCGAGGGATAGCCGCGGGGCTGTCTTTCTCACATAGCCATCAGGTAGGACCCAATATAGGCTGTTAACTCACTCAAGTGGCCATCAAGGTGAAAACCTATTTAAGCTGACTTCGAGCAATCCTGGTGGGCGAGTCTTCATCCTTCAGGAGGCTCCCAGAGGGATAGCCGCGGCGCTATCTTTCCCTCATAGCTGTCATGGTAGGACCCGATATAAGCTGTTGATTCACTCGATTGACCATCAAAGTGAAAACATATCTAGGCTGACTGCAAGCAGCCCTACTGGGCGAGCCTCCATCTTTCAGGGGACTTCCCGAGGGATAGCCGTGTTGGTCCCGAGATGATGCCAATTGTAGGATCTACTATACACGTCAACACTCAAACAAAGATATTAGCGTAAATATAAAGTACTTGCAATAAAGAAAATTAAATCACAGAAAAGATAACAATCACAAACACAAGTGATTTATCCTGGTTCGGTCCTCGTGACCTACATCCAGTCCCCAAGCCACCCGCTTGAGATTTTCCTTTATCCTTTGACTTTGTACACCCAAAATCAACACCTTGCACACCACTTGACAAATCCCCTTTGTCAATGTGTACAACTCTTCTTACAACCAAGAAGACCACAGCACCTTGTAAAAACTCTCTTCAACCCGAAGACGCTCTTGTACAATGCTCTTCTTTGAGTGATTACAAACTTTCCTATAAGCCTTGAATCTGTATGTGATCATGGACAAGGGCTATTATAGGTGGACTTTCAGAAATCTTCACAATAGAGTAGGAATTGGTGAAGAAACAGAAAGTGGAAACAGTTTTCAGAAAATCAGAATTTTGACAGAATTTTTGGTCAGAAAACTTTTTATTTGAATTGGTATTTTTAGCCTAAGATAACAACCCTATTTATAGCTGAACTCTATGGTTAGTTAGGGTAGTTATTAGGACAAATTTGAATATATAATCGTTGGATAACGTTAGATAAAACACTAGAAAATAGAAACTGCCATTAGTCAACTAGGGGTAGGGTTAGTCGACTATGTTGGGCAATTTAACTGGGTTAGTTGACTAGTATTGCGACCAAGTCGACTAGGTCAAGTTGAAAACACAGGACAAGTTTCTGGAAACTGAAACTAGTCAACCAGAACAATGTATAAGTCGACTATATCAAGATATTAGTCGACTATACAACTGTTAAGTTGACTAATAGTGACAAACAGAGAGTTGGCATACATGCAGGACAAATGTTAGTCGACTAGGGAAAATATCAAGTCAATTATACCATGTATAAGTCGACTACTAGGAGGTATAAGTCGACTAATATGGCTATGATGTGCGTGTGTGTGTATCAAGGCTTTTAACATACTATTAACCATTATAATACACATCAATAACAACTCTCTTTGGGAAGTCTTGATCATGTAAAACTCTTGAATAGGCTTGTAAGATAGAGCTCCATTTATATGTCTTCACAAATGTATCATCAAAAGCAAGTTTCAACATTCTCTCCCTTTTTGATGATAACACTTTGTGTGCACAAATACTCCTCCTGCAGAGAATATGTTATATGTTCTCCCCTGCAGAAAATATGTTATAATAGATATAGAAAACATGTGTTCTCCCCCTGCAGAAAAGATGTTATAATAGATATAGAAAAACATGTGTTCTCCCCCTGTAAAAAAATATATTATAACAAATATATATAACAAATGTTCTAAAATAATTTTTCTTATCAAACTTCTTATATGGTACCTGAAAGATAGACATAAGAATGGTATTAATCATTATAAGATCAAAGCATTAACCTTTAGGAGACCAAACCCAATTTGAATTTGGTTTCCATCTGTTAGTATACATATAATTGAATGAATTATATATATCATGTATGTATGATGCAATATAAGTATTTTTATCAACAATGCTTAAATTTTTAGGAATCCATATGAACTTGTTCTTAATTCTTTTTGAAATAATATCAGTATTTCTTTTTACAAAAGAATTATATGGATTACTAACATATGTAAATTTTTCAAAAAATTCAAGACCATAATGATTATGTGACATCTTTTGATATCATAACAAAACATTCAACTTTTTTTTTCCTTGATTAAATTTAGTCACATTTTTCAAAATCTTTTCATACTTCATTTTGAAAATTGATATGTCTTTATCTAAAACAGAAATTCTTTCATTTAAAGACATAATTTCTCTTTTCAATAAAACATTATTTTGTAATAAATTCTCATTATATTTTTTTAATAATGATATCACTTTTTCAAAATTATCTTTCTGAAAATTTATAGAAGAAATTTGAGAAGCATAACAAGAATTTTCTTTGAAAAGTTTTTCATTTTCTTTTGTCAAAACTTTATTCTTTATCTTTTCGTTCTTAAGATCATTGTATAATTCTTGAAATGCATTTAAGAGTTCAGAAAATTGTACCTCATCTTCTTCTTGGGCCATAAAGCATATGTTGGCATGTTCAGTGGTTTCTTCTTCGTCAGAGGAAGAGGAATCACTATTTTCCCATGAAGCTTGGTAGTCTTTCTTCTTTCTGTACTTTTTACTCTTGAATTTACCTTTATTTTTGAGCAATGGGCAATCCTTCTTCATATGACCTGTTTTACTGCAATTAAAATATTTAAACTTACCTTGCTTTAAGAATCTTCTGAATTTTCTTGAAAGCATTGTCATCTCCTCTTCATCGTCATCTGAATTGTCCGTGTCTGAGGATGCATGGAAGGCAAGTTCTTTCTTCTTTGAGAGAGATTGTTGTTCATCCTTCTTTCTGTCTTCGAGTTGCACTTCATATGCCATTAGATTACCAATAAGGTATTCTAGCAACATTGTTGAGAGATCATTCGCTTCTTCTATTGCAGTTATCTTCTTCTCCCAATTTGGTGTGAGTGCACGAAGGATCTTGCGATCTTTTTCGACTTGGGTGTATTCCTTTCTAAGGGACGCTAAGGAATTTGTTATGTCGGTGAACCTTGTAACCATTTCTAAGATGATTTTATTCTTCTTCATTTTGAAAAGTTCAAACCTGTAGACAAGAACAGAAATTTTAGATTCCTTAACTTTATTTGTGCCTTTATGTGTTACCTATAGAGTGTGCCATATTTGATTTGCAGAAGTGGTTATTGACACACGGTTGAATTCTTCTTTGGTTAATGAAATCACCTAGAGGGGAGGTGAATAGGTGATGGCTATACTAAGTGACAATTAATGCGGATTTAAAAACTATTTAAACAATTAGCAACAATAAAAGACTTGCAAGAAATTAGACAAGTAATAGAGCAAGTAAAGCAGAGATAGAGTTTAGAGAAAAATGGACAATCGCAAACACGAAGATATTTTCCGAGGTTCGAGCCACTGCTCTATGTCCCCGTCTTCAACACGATGAAGGATTTTCACTATTGGTGATCCCACCGGATCGTCAATACAAGGACACACTTGTCCTATCTCTCGCGGTGCCGCAACACCAACTTTGGAGCACACTCGCTCGCTTGAGGCCGATGCCTCTACAACTTCTCACAATGAAGAACGGTGATCAAACACTTGATCACAAACAAAAGGCTCACTTGCACAACCCTACAACCAAGATGAGGAGATGATAATTTTGGGATTGTGTAGTGCACAAAAACTAGAGAGAAGTAGAGGAAAGCTTCAAGCAAAAATGATTGGAATCTTTGGCTCAAAGGAAATCTTTTTGCTAAAGGCTAAACTTTGAAAACTTTTATCTTTTTCTTATAAAACATGTTATCTTTAGTTGTATAACACTCCCTCTATTTATAGGGGATGAAAAATGACTTACAAGGGCCAAAAGAGTCATTGGGGAGAAACCCAACACAAAACCAGTCAGAAAAATATAGCTATTGGAGTCTGTCAGAAATTCTGACTGCTGTCGGTCGACCGACCGGTCGACCGTCAACGGTCGGATTTCCGACCGTTGGGAAAGCGGTCGACCGGGACGGTCGACCGAAGTCCCAAACAGAGAGTGAGTCTCTCTGTCGGTCGACCGGTCCGGTCGACCGGGGAAAAACAGAGAGCACAGCAATGCTCTCGGTCGACCGGTCGGTCGACCGATGTGCACACATGCACAGTGGTGCATGTCAGTCGACCGTCCGGTCGACCGGACTAGGCCAAAACTGTTTTTCCCAAAGGCTTTTTAAAGATAGGATTTTTTGATAAAAATTCTTTGGATAGGAGAGTACAAAATAGAGTTCTAGGACTTGTAATAATGAGGGTGTGATCATAGATCAACACCAAAAAGACTTGAACTATATTTTGACAAAAATCCTTTTTCTAAACAAAACGGTTTTTCCAAAAACTTGTTTTTTCCAAAAATGATTTTTCCAAACTATGTTTTTCCAAAGCTAGGTTAGAAATTTTGTAATGAAAATTAGTTTGTAAGCATGAAGCAATATGAAAAGTGTGTGTGTGACAATCCCAAAGTAATCTACCTCTATCATCTAGGTTTTGACAAAATGAACTAAAATCCTAACTAAAATACAAATCTTGAAGTCTTCAATCTTGTTTGATCCTGGAGCTCTCCTATGTGCTGGGCTCTGGGATCCAAATCTTTGCGGCTTCCAAATGTGTGAGTCTTGGGTTGGAGCCGTCAAACAAACTAAGATTTTTACCTGAAACTTATTTAAATAAACTTGTTAAAAACATAACTAAATATGGTTTGTTATCATCAAAACTTCGGGCTAATGGCCTTTGGGCCAACAGTTAAGACACAGAATAAAGCATTCATCGCTTTGGCATCAAGGTTCACATTCTTCTTTTGATCATCACTCCAAGAGGTGTAGTTGGTTGTCGGCTTGGTGTACGGTGCTTCTACTATATTCCAAAGTTCGTAGTTGAGCGATTGTAAGTTGATCTTCATTCTACACTTCCAATAGTTGTAGTTGGATCCGTCAAATAGCGGTGGACGTTGTGTAGAATGTCCTTCTTTGAATTGTGACAAAGGAAACTCCGTTGCCATTCTTGTATGGTTGTTGACTGGGTATGCAGGGCTTGTATGCCGGCCGGGCTCTGATACCAATTGTTGGTCCCGAGATGATGCCAATTGTAGGATCTACTATACATGTCAACACTCAAACAAAGATATTAGCGTAAATATAAAGTACTTGCAATAAAGGAAATTAAATCACAGAAAAGATAACAATCGCAAAAACAAGTGATTTATCCTGGTTCGGTCCTCGTGACCTACATCCAGTCCCCAAGCCACCCGCTTGAGATTTTCCTTTATCCTTTTACTTTGTACACCTAAAATCAACACCTTGCATACCACTTGACAAATCTCCTTTACCAAATGTGTACAACTCTTCTTACAACCAAGAAGACCACATCACCTTGTACAAACTCTCTTCAACCCGAAGACGCTCTTGTACAATGCTCTTCTTTGAGTGATTACAAACTTTTCTATAAGCCTTGAATCTGTATGTGATCATGGACAAGGGCTATTATAGGTGGACTTTCAGAAATCTTCACAATAGAATAGGAATTGGTGAAGAAACAGAAAGTGGAAACAGTTTTCAGAAAACTAGAATTTTGACAGAATTTTTGGTCAGAAAACTTTTTATTTGAATTGGTATTTTTAGCCTAAGATAACAACCCTATTTATAACTGAACTCTATGGTTAGTTAGGGTAGTTATTAGGACAAATTTGAATATATAATCGTTGGATAACGTTGGATAAAATACCAAAAAATAGAAACTGTCCAACAGTCAGAAACTGCCATTAATCGACTATGTTGGGCAATTTATACTGGGTTAGTCGACTAGTATTGGGACCAAGTCGACTAGGTCAAGTTGAAAACACGGGACAAGTTTCTGAAACTGAAACTAGTCGACCAGAACAATGTATAAGTCGACTACATCAGGATATTAGTCGACTATACAACTGTTAAGTCGACTAATAGTGACAAACAGAGAGTTGGCATACATGTAGGACAAATATTAGTCGACTAGGGAAAATATGAAGTCGACTATACCATGTATAAGTCGACTAATATGGCTATGATGTGTGTGTGTGTGTGTGTCAAGGTTTTTAACATACTATTAACCTTTACAATACACATCAATAGCAACTCTCTTTGGGAAGTCTTGATCATGTAGAACTCTTGAATAGGCTTGTAAGATAGAGCTCCATTGTAATACCCCGTTTCCGGAATACGTACTTAGTTGCGTATTCAGTTTTTCGATCGTATTTTTCGATTTACTTCCTGTATTTAACCAATTTCAGTTTCAAATATTATTTTTCAATATATTAGATTTTCTATGATTTTCTGGAATTTTCTTGGATTAAAAGGAATTTCTTCAAAACCGGTGTCGACCAGTGCCGCTGATCGATTCTCGGATTTTTAATTTGCAAACCGATTGGAATTTCTAGAAGGTCCTTTAGACATTATCTCTTAAAATCACATTTCTTACCTAAATACTTTTTCTGAGGATTTTATGAAATTATAAAAATTCCACCGGAGTCGGTAGCTAATTGATTCCGGGATTTTTAGTTTTAAAACTATAATGTATTTCTTAAAACGAATTTCACCATGAGTCGTAATATATTATTCTTGATTTTTGGTAAATTTTACGAGTCGTTCTGAGATACTTGATTTCGGGACGATTTCGGTATTTTCCAAAATGTTTTCCGCATCCTCGACTTAAACCCGGGAATTTGTCTTTTCAATATTTTTTATTTTCTAAGTCCAAGAAAATATCTTCTACTTTTAAATTCTTTTTCTTTTTCCCTTTTTCCTTATTTCCTTCCTTCCTCCACAAACCACAAAACTCTCCAAAATTCCAACAAACTCCACACACTTCCACCAACTTCCTCATTAATGCCTCTCTTTCTCTCTCTATTCCATGGCCGGCCATGATTGGCCAAGAGAAACACCTCACCCATTTTATTTACACAAAACCCCCTCTCTTCTACCTTAATTGCACCTCCTTTACAAATCCAAATCCTATATAAACTTTTCCTTTTCCTTTCTCTTTTCTTTTTTACTTCACTTCACCAAAGAATTATCCTTCACAATATTCCTCCTCCATCTCAATCTCAACCACCAACTCCAAAACACCACAAGGTCATCATATCCATCTCAAACAACCACTGCTTTTGGATTGGGATCGTATCTCTCTTCGTCGATTATATCGCCGTAGATCAAGTTGGTGATAATTGTCGACCACGATCCTTCCGAACTCATAAAGCTTCACTTAACCGTTCTATGTGAGTATTTTTACTCACCAAGACTTGGCTAATTCCTAGCATACTTGTGTTCACATATCTTGTGTACCTGTATCTTCAAATCATGCTATTTAACCATCAAACACAACCATCAAAAATCTGTTCTGTACTCTGTTTTCAGACGATTAGTCGACTTGACCTAAGGATTAGTCGACTAACTCATTTATTTGAAACGTACCCTTTTCTGAAACACAGTTTTAGTCGACTTACCTTAATTATTAGTCGACTAGAAATCACTGTTAGTCGACTACCCTTTCCACCCTAGTCGACTAACTTTTCCTGAACCAGAAACCCAACTCTCTATTACACAGTTTTAGTCGACTTACGTATCTGTTAGTCGACTTGAGATCACTGTTAGTCGACTACCCTTTCCACCCTAGTCGACTAACTTTTCCTGAAACAGAAAATCAACTCTCTGGAACCCAGTTTTAGTCGACTAGACCAAACTGTTAGTCGACTTGAGACCACTATTAGTCGACTA
The DNA here is from genome assembly GCA_038442645.1 of Agave tequilana. Taxonomy (NCBI): domain Eukaryota; kingdom Viridiplantae; phylum Streptophyta; class Magnoliopsida; order Asparagales; family Asparagaceae; genus Agave; species Agave tequilana. The sequence continues at coordinate 243,199 of JAVJIF010002699.1, forward strand.
CTCCTTCCACCTAGTCGACTAATTTTGGCTGTCTGTTATAGTTGATTCTTTCTTGAATGTGAATCTTATCTTTGGTGCATGTGCTATATATTATTCATGCTTATGCTTCATGACTGGTACTTCATGACCTGTTACTTGATGGATGTTACCTCTTGTTACTTCATGACTTGTTATTATATATTCTCACTTCATAACTTGTTATTTAAATGAATATCACCTCTTATCATGCTATCACTTGACGCCAAGCATGATACACTTGACTTTTGTATAAAATTGGACCAACTTACATTGGGTCGGGGAAACGTGCGACTATCAATACATGTTCATGTTTACAGTGGTATTAGGTATGTTGTGCAACTAAATTTCCGGTCTAACCTGTGGGCCTCCAGGGGACCGAGGGGAGTGCTTGCTCCCTCATTACTGGTACCATCATGATAAGGGCATACATAAGTCCCTCCTGTTAGCCTAGCGGCTGGTTTCCGTCACCAAGCAACGGAACAATCCTGGACCGTGGTCCCGGGCATGTACGGGACCCACTGTAAACATAGTTCGTTGATACCCCCGCTGGTTTCCAATAACAACCTTGCTTTACTAGGATATGGATCTATGTGCGCTGGGACGCTGGTTCACATAGCTAGATATCACAGTAAGACAAGTAATAATAATAAAGGACGTTAACTGTGGATCTATTGTATTCGGACTTTTACTCTTTATGCTTCCATTACTTGTTGATTGGTATTCATTATACTGTTCCAACTCTCATATTCTTGTCTCTTAGCCATTTGGCTGTAGCCTGTTCATTGTTGGGAGGTCCTGACTCCCTTGGATTTGTATGTTCAGGTTCCGAAGCTTGGATCGAAGTGGAGCCTTCCACAGAGGATCAAGCTTTTCTTAGTGAGCAGGCAGACTAGTCCTAGTCCTTTGTGCCAGATTTCTCTTTTGACTCACGGGATCTTCATCCAACTCGTGAGCATTTTGTGTTCATATTGTAGATTGTACTTTTGGACTTGGTTGTGATAAAATACACATGTAATGTGTAATAGTTTATCATATCCTGTGATAACTTTGTAGTTGTACTTTTAAGTTGGCATATGAATGAATACCACGCTTCGTTGTATTCCGATTCTTGTTGTACTAAATGCTTAGCGTATATACGTGGGGGCACTTTCTGACCTGCGTATATACGTCGCAGTGACGTCCCCGTATCCGTGGGATCGGGGCGTTACAGGTTGGTATCAGAGCCTAGGCTCTCACACTTATAGTACAATCAAGTAGCAAATTCCATTAATTTGCTATTGCCAACTACAATGTACAAAGTTATCTAGTCCTTCTTGATTCCTTCCCTTGTGTCCTAAAATCCTTCCATTTTTCCAAATTCCAGTTATCTTTTACCAACTAAGTATGGAGAGAAGGACGGGTCGAAACAACTCTGGTCAAGTATCTAATGGACCCGCGGGAGAGAATGCCGATATTCTGAGGGTTATTCAGACAATGATGGAGAATCAGCAACAACAGACAGAACTCCTTCGGCAAGAGTTAGCAGCTCCTAAGGAACAAAGGCCGGGGAATATATCAGACTTCAGACGGCTGCAACCAGCCATCTTCACGGGAGGAGAGAAACCCCTGGATGCTGAACAATGGCTGACCGACACCTCAGATCTGCTGAATGCAGCCCGAGTTCCAAAGGAAAATCAAGTGGAGGTCGCCAAGATTCAATTGAAGGATGTAGCTAGAACTTGGTGGCTAGCTGAGGAGGCAAGATTGGAGAGACCTGTCACCTGGGACACATTCTCCAAGAGCTTCTATAGCAGATTCTTCCCTGCTACTGCTCAGAAAGACATGGAAGAACAGTTCATCCGACTTCAGCAATGGAATCGGTCCGTGGATGAGTATGCCGCGGAATTTTTAAGACTTAGCCGCTTTGCTCCATATATGGTGACTGATGAGGAGAAGCGGGCAAGTAGATTCCAACAGGGCTTACAGATGGACATCCAAGTCTTCTTAATGCCCCAGCAGCTGAAAACCTATTCTGAAGTCCTCACCTTAGCTCGAGAAGTGGAGCGTGGACTGGAGAAGAAGAAAGTGAACCTGATGAGGAACCAGGCCATGAAGAGGCCATTTTCACCAATGGGGAGAGGAGGCCCATTCAGAGCAGCAAAGGTTCAGACAATGAGGCAACCATTCAGACCAGCTCCTTTCCAGGCGGCCCAATCACTTTCCTTCTGTAGCTATTGTCAGAAACCAGGTCACTCTCGACAAAATTGCCGTAGGGCAAATGGGTTATGCCTGGTATGTGGTTCCCGTGACCATTCCATCGAAGCCTGTCCACACAGAAGAATTGGGATAGCCAATCAAGCTTTGCCAGCACTTCAGGGACCAAATGGACAGAGAGCATTTCCAGGGCCACTTGGACAGAGGAACCAAGGACCGATGGTTAGGAGAACCCTTCCCCCTCCTCCACATCAAGCTATTCGCCCAGTCCAAAGAGGAGCTAGGACTGCAGCAGGATGTGGGCGGGGTCAAGCTTACAATTTGACGGAAGAAGAGGCCGAGGCTTCTGAGGAAGTGATAACAGGTAAAATCATGGTGCATTCAAAACCTGTTTTAGCCCTCTTCGATTCCGGTGCTTCCTATTGTTATATCTCAGATCATTTTGTGGCATTGCATTCTATACCTGTTAAATCTTTAGACCACCAATGGGAGATTAGTACAGGGAATGGAGTTGTCCTATCTACTAGAGTTTGTGCTGATTGCCCTGTAGAACTCTGTAACAAAACCTTGGCCATAGATATGCTCGTATTAGACACCAAAGGGTATGACGTAATCTTAGGCATGACCTGGCTCAGTCAATACTATGCAGTTATTGATTGTAGGGAGAAGAAGATTAATTTCAGAATCCCACTTCAGCCTGAATTCCAATTTAGTGGAGAATTGAAGTCTACCAAGAGGAAAACTCGGATGACTACTTCGGAGATTCAGAAGAAGGGAATACCGGTGTGGGATGAATTCCCAGGAGTGTTTGCTGAAATCTCAGGACTTCCACCTGACAGGATGATTGAATTCTCTATTGATACTGTGCCTGGAGCAGCTCCTATATCCAAGGCTCCGTACAGGATGGCACCCACGGAGTTAGAGATTCTAAAGAAGCAACTGCAGGAATACTCTGACAAGGGACTAATTCGACCAAGTACTTCACCATGGGGAGCTCCAGTACTTTTGGCGAACAAAAAGGATGGTGGTAAACGGTTATGTATCGACTATAGGGAGTTGAACAAAGTTACCATCAAGAACAAGTATCCTTTACCAAGGATTGATGATCTGTTTGATCAGCTTCATGGAGCTCGAGTATTCTCTAAATTAGATTTACAATCGGGTTACCATCAGCTAAGGGTGAAGAAAGAAGATATTCCGAAGACGGCATTCAGGACCCGTTATGGCCACTATGAATTTCTAGTTATGCCTTTCGGAGTCACCAATGCCCCTGCAGTTTTCATGGATTTGATGAACCGAGTGTTCTCGCCCTATTTGGATCAGTTCGTTGTTGTTTTTATAGATGACATCTTGATCTATTCAAAGAACAACAGAGAGCATGCAGAACACTTGAGGATAGTATTACAGACTCTCCAGCAGGAACAGCTTCATGCTAAGCGGAGCAAGTGTGACTTCTGGTTGGACAGTATAGCCTTCCTTGGACACATGATTTCAGCAGAAGGAATTTCAGTTGACCCCAGCAAAGTCCAGGCAGTAAAGGACTGGCCAATTCCAAGGACGGTGACTGAAATTAAGAGTTTTATTGGACTAGCCGGATATTACAGACGCTTTGTCCAAGATTTCTCTAAGATTGCAGCCCCGTTAACCAAGCTCACCCGGAAAGGAGAAAGGTACATATGGACAGAGGAATGTACTGCAGCATTTGAGCAATTGAAGCAAAGACTCATTTCAGCTCCAATCTTGAGGACTCCCTCAGGAAGAGGAGGGATGGTCATATACAGTGATGCATCCGGAAAAGGCCTGGGGTGTGTACTAATGCAACATGATCATGTCATAGCTTATGCATCCAGGCAACTGAAGCCTCATGAGCGAAATTACCCAACTCATGACTTGGAGCTGGCAGCCGTAATATTTGCCTTAAAGATCTGGAGGCATTATCTTCTGGGAGACAAGGTGTTAATATACACGGATCACAAGAGCCTCAAGTATATTTTCACACAGAAAGAATTGAACATGAGGCAAAGAAGGTGGCTTGAACTGATGGCGGACTATGATATAGACTTGCAATATCATCCGGGCAAGGTCAATACAGTACCAGATGCACTGAGCAGGAAGCCAGAGAATAGAGTACTAGTCCAAATTACTCAGCAGAAGGAGTTGATTCAAGACATCATCAGATTGGACTTAATGTTAGTTCAAGGAACTGATAAGGCAGGACAGTTCATGACCTTGCAGATTCAATCAGCATTGTTGGATGAGATCAAGGAAGCTCAAAAGGAAGACCCCAGATTACAGAAATTCCGAGCTCAAGTAGAGGCTGGATTGAGAACTGATATCCGTATTCATTCGGATGGTGCACTATATTTTGGTAGCAGAATTTGTGTTCCCCAAGGAGAAGTTCGACAGAAGATTCTAGCAGAAGCACACGGTTCAGCCTATTCTATACACCCAGGGGAACCAAAATGTATCAAGACTTGAAGAAGCAGTTTTGGTGGAATGCTATGAAAAGGGAGATAGCCCAGTATGTAGCCAAGTGCTTAGTTTGCCAGCAGATAAAGATAGAACATCAGAGGACAGCTGGACTTCTACAACCCTTACCGATACCTGAATGGAAGTGGGAGCACATCACTATGGATTTTGTCACGGCATTACCTCGCAGTCCTAAGGGTAATAATGCTGTATGGGTAATCATTGATCGCCTCACCAAATCGGCTCACTTCATACCATTCAGGGTAGGCCAAACAACAGAGGTTCTGGCAGACAAATACATGAAGGAAATAGTTCGTCTACATGGAGTTCCAGTTAGCATTGTATCAGATAGAGACACAAGATTCAGATCCCATTTCTGGGAAAGTCTCCAAGAAAGTCTAGGAACTCGTCTGAAATTCAGTACTTCATATCACCCTCAGACAGACGGACAATCCGAAAGGACTATCCAGATTCTTGAAGACATGTTGCGGGCCTGCATGATTGAATTCCAGGGATCATGGGAAGACCATCTTCATTTGGCTGAATTTTCTTATAATAACAGCTATCAGGCAAGTATCAAAATGGCACCATTCGAAGCATTGTATGGAAGAAAGTGTAGGTCACCGATTTGTTGGGACGAAGTCGGTGAGAGGAGACTTTTGGGCCAGAGATCCTGATTCAGACAACAGATAAAGTCAGAATCATCAGAGATCACCTCAGGGCAGCACAGAGCCGACAGAAAAGTTGGGCTGACACAAAGAGAAGGCCATTGGAATTCAAGACAGGAGACCATGTATTTTTGAAGATATCACCCACCAAAGGAGTAATCCGGTTCGGTACTCGTGGAAAGCTTAGTCCGAGATATATCGGCCCATTCGAGATTTTGGACCGAGTGGGAGATGTGTCTTACCGATTGGCATTACCGCCATCTTTGGACGGAGTGCACAATGTATTCCACGTATCACAGTTGAGGAAGTATGTCAAGGATGATAGTCATATCCTGGATCACTCCGAACTGGAACTACAACCGGATTTGTCCTATCAAGAGCAACCGATGGCCATTTTGGATAAAAGTGTTAAGACACTGAAGAATAAAGCTATACCATTAGTGTTGGTTTCTTGGAACAGACATGTGCCAGGAGAGGCCACGTGGGAACGAGAGGATGTTATCCGTGAGCGTTATCCACAACTCTTCACATCTTAATTGGTAAAACTCTTTCTTCTTATCCTTCTCTACTGTTACCTTTCACTTTCTGAAATTTCGAGGACGAAATTTTTGTAAGGTGGATGGATTGTAATACCCCGTTTCCGGAATACGTACTTAGTTGCGTATTCAGTTTTTCGATCGTATTTTCGATTTACTTCCTGTATTTAACCGATTTCAGTTTCAAATATTATTTTTCAATATATTAGATTTTCTATGATTTTCTGGAATTTTCTTGGATTAAAAGGAATTTCTTCAAAACCGGTGTCGACCAGTGCCGCTGATCGATTCTCGGATTTTTAATTTGCAAACCGATTGGAATTTCTAGAAGGTCCTTTAGACATTATCTCTTAAAATCACATTTCTTACCTAAATACTTTTTCTGAGGATTTTATGAAATTATGAAAATTCCACCGGAGTCGGTAGCTAATTGATTCCGGGATTTTTAGTTTTAAAACTATAATGTATTTCTTAAAACGAATTTCACCATGAGTCGTAATATATTATTCTTGATTTTTGGTAAATTTTACGAGTCGTTCCGAGATACTTGATTTCGGGACGATTTCGGTATTTTCCGAAATGTTTTCCGCATCCTCGACTTAAACCCGGGAATTTGTCTTTTCAATATTTTTTATTTTCTAAGTCCAAGAAAATATCTTCTACTTTTAAATTCTTTTTCTTTTTCCCTTTTTCCTTATTTCCTTCCTTCCTCCACAAACCACAAAACTCTCCAAAATTCCAACAAACTCCACACACTTCCACCAACTTCCTCATTAATGCCTCTCTTTCTCTCTCTATTCCATGGCCGGCCATGATTGGCCAAGAGAAACACCTCACCCATTTTATTTACACAAAACCCCCTCTCTTCTACCTTAATTGCACCTCCTTTACAAATCCAAATCCTATATAAACTTTTCCTTTTCCTTTCTCTTTTCTTTTTTACTTCACTTCACCAAAGAATTATCCTTCACAATATTCCTCCTCCATCTCAATCTCAACCACCAACTCCAAAACACCACAAGGTCATCATATCCATCTCAAACAACCACTGCTTTTGGATTGGGATCGTATCTCTCTTCGTCGATTATATCGCCGTAGATCAAGTTGGTGATAATTGTCGACCACGATCCTTCCGAACTCATAAAGCTTCACTTAACCGTTCTATGTGAGTATTTTTACTCACCAAGACTTGGCTAATTCCTAGCATACTTGTGTTCACATATCTTGTGTACCTGTATCTTCAAATCATGCTATTTAACCATCAAACACAACCATCAAAAATCTGTTCTGTACTCTGTTTTCAGACGATTAGTCGACTTGACCTAAGGATTAGTCGACTAACTCATTTATTTGAAACGTACCCTTTTCTGAAACACAGTTTTAGTCGACTTACCTTAATTATTAGTCGACTAGAAATCACTGTTAGTCGACTACCCTTTCCACCCTAGTCGACTAACTTTTCCTGAACCAGAAACCCAACTCTCTGTTACACAGTTTTAGTCGACTTACGTATCTGTTAGTCGACTTGAGATCACTGTTAGTCGACTACCCTTTCCACCCTAGTCGACTAACTTTTCCTGAAACAGAAAATCAACTCTCTGGAACCCAGTTTTAGTCGACTAGACCAAACTGTTAGTCGACTTGAGACCACTATTAGTCGACTACTCCTTCCACCTAGTCGACTAATTTTGGCTGTCTGTTATAGTTGATTTCTTTCTTGAATGTGAATCTTATCTTTGGTGCATGTGCTATATATTATTCATGCTTATGCTTCATGACTGGTACTTCATGACCTGTTACTTGATGGATGTTACCTCTTGTTACTTCATGTATATATTCTCACTTCATAACTTGTTATTTAAATGAATATCACCTCTTATCATGCTATCACTTGACGCCAAGCATGATACACTTGACTTTTGTATAAAATTGGACCAACTTACATTGGGTCGGGGGAAACGTGCGACTATCAATACATGTTCATGTTTACAGTGGTATTAGGTATGTTGTGCAACTAAATTTCCGGTCTAACCTGTGGGCCTCCAGGGGACCGAGGGGAGTGCTTGCTCCCTCATTACTGGTACCATCATGATAAGGGCATACATAAGTCCCTCCTGTTAGCCTAGCGGCTGGTTTCCGTCACCAAGCAACGGAACAATCCTGGACCGTGGTCCCGGGCATGTACGGGACCCACTGTAAACATAGTTCGTTGATACCCCCGCTGGTTTCCAATAACAACCTTGCTTTACTAGGAAATGGATCTATGTGTGCTGGGACGCTGGTTCACATAGCTAGATATCACAGTAAGACAAGTAATAATAATAAAGGACGTTAACTGTGGATCTATTGTATTCGGACTTTTACTCTTTATGCTTCCATTACTTGTTGATTGGTATTCATTATACTGTTCCAACTCTCATATTCTTGTCTCTTAGCCATTTGGCTGTAGCCTGTTCATTGTTGGGAGGTCCTGACTCCCTTGGATTTGTATGTTCAGGTTCCGAAGCTTGGATCGAAGTGGAGCCTTCCACAGAGGATCAAGCTTTTCTTAGTGAGCAGGCAGACTAGTCCTAGTCCTTTGTGCCAGATTTCTCTTTTTGACTCACGGGATCTTCATCCAACTCGTGAGCATTTTGTGTTCATATTGTAGATTGTACTTTTGGACTTGGTTGTGATAAAATACACATGTAATGTGTAATAGTTTATCATATCCTGTGATAACTTTGTAGTTGTACTTTTAAGTTGGCATATGAATGAATACCACGCTTCGTTGTATTCCGATTCTTGTTGTACTAAATGCTTAGCGTATATACGTGGGGGCATTTTCTGACCTGCGTATATACGTCGCAGTGACGTCCCCGTATCCGTGGGATCGGGGCGTTACATCCATTGATATGTCTTTACAAATGTATCATCAAAAGCAAGTTCCAACAAGCCGTAGGGGCTGTCTTTCCCTCATAGGCGTCATGATAGGACCCGATATAGGCTGTTAACTCACTCAAGTGGCCATCAAGGTGAAACCCTGTTTATGCTGACTCCGAGCAACCCTATGGGCGAGCCTCCGTCTTTCATTGGGCTCCCCAAGGGATAGCCGTAGGGGCTGTCTTTCCCTCATAGCCATCAGGTAGGACCCGATATAGGCTGTTGACTCACTCAAGTGGCCATCAAGATGAAAACCTATTTAGATTGACTCCGAGCACCCCTAGTGGATGAGCCTCCATCTTTCAGGGGGCTCCCCGAGGGATAGCTGCGTGCGCTGTCTTTCCTTCATAGCCGTCAGGGTAAGACTCGATATAGGTTGTTGTCTTACTCGAATGGCCATCAAGGTGAAAACCTGTCTAACCTGACTCCGAGCAGCCCTAGTGGGTGAGTCTCTATCTTTCAAGGGGCTCCCCGAGAGATAGCCACGGGGGTTGTCTTTCCCTCATAGCCGTCAGGATGTGACCCAATATAGACTGTTGACTCACTCGAGTGGCCATCAAAGTGAAAAACCTGTCTAGGCTGACTCCGAGCAGCCCTAGTGGGCGAGCCTCCATCTTTTAGGGGGCTCCCCGAGAGAAGCCACGGGGGTTGTCTTTCCCTTATAGCTATCAGCGAAGGACCTGATACAGGTTGTTGACTCACTGGAGTGGCCATCAAGGTGAAAACTTGTCTAGGCTGACTCTAGCAGCCGTAGTGGACGAGCCTCCATCTTTCAGGGAGCTCCCGGAAGGATAGCCGCAAGGCAATCTTTCCCTTGTAGTTGTCAGGGTAGGACCCGATATAGGCCATTGAGTCACTAGAGTGCCCATCAACGTGAAAACCTGTCTAGGCTGCTCCGACAACCCTAACGGGGGAGCCTCTGTCTTTCAGGGGGCTCCCCGAGGGATAGCCGCAGAGGCTGTCTTTTCCACATAGCCGTCAAGGTAAGACTCTATATAGGCTATTGACTCACTCGAGTGGCCATCGAGGTGAAAATCTGTCTATCCTGACTCCGAGTAGCCCTAATGGACGAGCCTCCATCTTTCAGGGGGTCCCTGAAGGATAACCACAAGGGTTGTCTTTCCCTCATAGTCGTCAGGGCAGGACCCGATATATGTTGTTGACTCACTCGAATAGCCATCTAGGTGAAAACCTATATAGGCTGACTTTGAGCAGCCCTAGTGGGCGATCCTCTGTCTTTCAAGGGGCTTCCCAAGGGATAGCCGCGGGGGCTATTTTTTCCTCATAGCCATCAAGGAAGGACCCGATATAGGCTGTTGACTCACTCGAGTGGCCTGTTGTACGTGGAGTGGACATGAAAATAAAATTGGCATAGTTATAGAGGATGTCATGCAGTTTTACATGTTGTACCGCTCCAGATGGGAAGCACATTGCCCGGTGGAGATCTTCCCATCCGGTTGGTGTTAAGGAGCTAGCATTTTAGTTGATCATTTCAGCTAGGGCCTCTTTGACCTCAGGGTCTACATCCAAGTCGAGGATGAATTTGTCCAGATGTCCTCGCCTAACTAGGTCCTCGAGGTGTTGTTTGAGGGTCCAACATTGCATTGTAGTGTGCCCCCGACTGCCGTCATGGGAGTCTAGGTCGTATTTGGCAGTTTTTGGGGAGCTTCAACCAGGGATAATGCTTGATGATGTGAAAGATCCGATCAATCGGGAGACTCAGGGGGGTGAACGTGATGGAACTTTCGGCCTTCGTTGTCGTCAGGAGAGCAGGCTCCTTAGGAGTTGGTGTAAGTACACCTAGAGGGGGGTGAATAGGTGTATGGCTAATCTAATGACAAATAATACGGAATTAAAAAAAATTGCAACACACTTTGTGTAACCAAAGAGTGCAGCCGAATTCCCGGTGAAGGGCTCTGGACTAACTCCTCTAAATTCCTCTAAATAAGAGTTGAGGTGCTATGTAAAGCGCTCTTGGTTCAACACAAGTATGGCACACAATCAACCCAAGCATATAAATGATATGAACAATATGATGCACTGCACAATGAGAGAGAGAGAGAGAGTTAAGAGATAGTGGATCAATCGCTAACAACAAGATATGTTTCGAAATTCGAGTCACTGCTCTACGTCCCCGCCTTCACACAGAAGGATTTCCACTATATCGTCCATACAGGACTTCCCACATAGAGAACCTCCACCGAGGATTTGGGTAATACAAATCAAGAGTACACAACTCCTCTCTCCAATAATACAACCTCTACACAAGAGGCAAGGCACAACACAAATCACCTCTACACTTAGAAGGATGGGCACTTAGCCAAACAACTTCAACCTCACACTTGAGGGATAAGGTACAAAGCCACAATTCTAAAATCACCTCTTCACTAAGAGGGATACCAACACAACTTTCACAATCACCTCTCACTAGAGGGATATCAACACAATCACCTCTCACTAGAGGGATATCACAAAGTATGGAAGGTTTACAACTCTTGGTGGTATCAACAACCACAAACCAATTTCTCACAAAATAGATCCTAATAGATAGGATAGATAGATAGCTCAAGTGTGAGAAAATAAAATGTTTGGAACAAAGAAAAATACTTGAGAAAATCTCCAAATAGATATAGAAATTTAGATCAAAAACCAATTCCCAAAAGACTCTATACTTTGAAATTCCAACACTTTAAAAACAAATAAAGATTGATCTTTTAAACCCAAAAACTCTTTTAAAACTTGTAGCTAAAACTCTTAAGAAGATGAGGATTTTTGCTCTTGAAAAACTTAGCTAAAACAGCTCAAAAAAGTGGGTATTTATAACCCACAAAAATTCTGCCCGTTGGCAGTCAGGAAAGGTCAGAAATGACCTTCCAGTCGACCGCCCAGTCGACCAGCTAACGATCATTTTTATGACCGTTGTGCCACCGGTCGACCGCCCGGTCGACTGGGCCTGAAAACAGAGAGCAACGGCTCTCTGGCTGGTCAACCGCCCGGTCGACCAGAACTGGATACAGAGAGCAGAGCTATCTGCCGGTCGACCGGGCCATTTCTAGAGAGCAGAGCTCTCTGGACGGTCGACCGCCCGGTCGACCAGCCCACCAACCCAAGCTGGCGTGCACGCTTGTGCACGTCGGTCGACCGACTACTGTAGCGGTCGACCGTCCAGTTGACCGGCAGAAGGCCAGTCCAGCTCATATAGGGAATTAAAAACTTGGCTTTTATTATCAAATAAATCCCATAAAATCACATAAATTCCATAAAAATATGTTCTTGTTAGATCTTTGAAATACAAATATGTGTGATAAAAAGTCAACACATATTATAAACAATTTGAACCATTTTTGTGATATTGAATTTAGGTTTTAAACCAAAATCGGTATTTTTCAAACTTAGATTTTTGAAATGGAAAACCGTTTTTACCAAAACACATGTAAATACAAAAATATGATATTGAAACAACTTTGAAGCATATTGTATATGGATAGAATCTAATATACATATAAAGATTTATATCTATGTTTTTGACATGAAATTCAATATCGGTTATGCCGAAAAACCAAAACCAAATAAACTTTAAACTGAAAACTTATGTGTGTGTGAGTGAACTTGAGCATATCAACACTATCTAATCTTTACAATGATCTAATCACAAATTTAAACTAAACAAACTGAGGTCTTCTTGTAGAACTCCTTCTCCAAGTCGACTCGATCCAAACACGATCCAATGAGCTTGACTTCAACCGAGTTTTAGATACGATCTTGACGCTCGAGCTCTTGAATCAACATTTGAAAACTCCAAAACACCTTTGTTGCAGCTAATCACCTACTAATAACTTGATCAAATATCTGAAACTAAATATCACAAGATTATTAGTAAACTATAACTACATGAGTTAATCATCATCAAAACTAGAGTGAAGGGCCTCTAGGCCAATAATTGGGGCTTGGTGACTCCTTGCACGTTTCCTGAAGGTTTTTGGGATCATCATGTGAGACGGCCTCTTTGGAGCGCATCTTGTTCAGCTTGAATGTAGGTCGGTCGGTGTTGCTAGGTGTTGTTGGACCTCGGGGAGAGAATCCGCCAGAATTTCTCGTGTGCCTAGCTCGATAATACGTTGTTGCGCCCCCTCATAGGACCTTTATCTTTGTAAGTAGCTGATGTTGACTTGCGTTACCGCCTCGCACTCATGTTTCACTGTATCGCGATGGATGGCGACAAGTTCTCACTCGCGATCAACATTCACTCGATGTTCGTCCACCCGTTATCATAGATCGATCACTATCTGGAGAAGTTATCTATGGGAGAGTGCCGACGGATCAAATTCATCAGAAGCGTTGGCATCATGACGGGAGCTGTTCTTGTGTGCCATGTCATTGTGCGAGGATATTTTCATGGAAGGGTTGGGGTGTTGGATAGCAAGATCTCTCAAGGGTATGATACCCATTATATAAATATCAATGAAAGCACCAAATGCAGTGGGTAATTCCTAAGGAATCAATCTACACACCAAAATGGAGAAGTGAATGTAATCAAATCTCAAAAAAAGCCAATCACAAACATAAAAAATTACGTGAAAAACCCGAAGAGGGGAAAAATCATGGGGAGAGAGAGAGAGAAGTTTCACTATGTTAATGGTGATTACAGTAGGGTTCTCTGGATTTAGATGAACGTAATGTGATCCCTTTCACATTGGAAGGGATCTCCTATTTATATAAGTCATACACATAGATAAGACTAGAAAATTCTATTCAGTTTAAACACTTAAGTTCCTTATCTCGACAGTCGTTGAGCTGAGCATCCAGACTTGAATCGATATAGGAGAGAGAATCCATCTTTATTTATTGGTTTGTTCTTGGTTATAGATGGGGATGAACTGCTTCCGAGAGGTAACTACCTTGCTTGAATGGAGATTGGACTTAGAGATAGAGATCTCTATAACTGGATCTGACTCTTCTACTAATTACCTGACCCGTTTGAAATTTGAACTGGCACATCTAATTTTGTTTAGATCATAAAAGTTATGAGAGAAAACTAAGAATGCACCATAATTAAGAATTGATGTGCTTTGTTTCTCTTATTTCTCAAAAATGAATATCTTTCAGAATAATTTGTAAGTGTTACAAAACTAAAAAAATGTTTCAAGTGTTTTTTAGTATATCCCCTAAAATGGTATCAGAAACAAAATAACCATAGCTTGCAGTGTGTATTGTTCAAAATTTGACCCGCGTCAGGATGATGATACGTGTTCCAGCTACTAAGTACTTCCCCCGAGAAATCACAACTCTCAGAGTTCATCCCAGAGCCTCCTCCACTCCTGGCCATCACATAGCTACCCTCCATCTCCAAGATGTCCTAGGTCTGGATCACCATTCTGAGACTTCTACCTCTCTGAGGTCATTATCACTTTGAGGTCTTCTCCGTCCCAAAAGTTCTAAACTCCAAACTTGAAGCTCCAACAAGAAATCGTGCATGATCTCCGCCAATACTTATGTAATTACTATCTTCCCTACGTTCATAACGTGTAACGCCTCTATTAGTATGGACGATTGATTATGGACAGTGAGATTCCTCGACATGCAATCCTAACTGACCAATACCAATGATCACAGCTATTATAACAAATTTAGTATGAGTAGATCATGCAGTTATAGTGGCCCGTCAATTTTGTCTCTACGCCGCATCCATGTTACGTGTATATTATCCTTCTTCTCTCAGGAGAATGGGATTGCTTCCCTAATCCTGAAAGCATACATACACACACCCCCCATACCAATACACATGCAGTTATCCTCTACGCGGTACCCTCATCCCCGATATTGTAGTTATCCTCTGCCGGTTATTCTTTTCATTTCACCTACTGATTCTCACGTCTGAGGATCCTAAGTCGACAGTACACGTCGATAGCATACCAATGTGCCTAATCTGAAAGGTGTCTTTCAATGTGTGTGCTCTGATAGATATTACCCGAGGAGTGCCCAAATCGCTTGTTGTGGGTTCAATCCACGGTTAGCCACTTTTTATCCACCATAAATAGGAGCTTTCATTGAAAGCTGAGTTCACACTCAAGATTTTCCTCCCATCGAACTTAACACTTTCACAAAAAAGCCTCTTTCATAGCACTGATGGCCCGGAGAAAACAAACCATCACATACAATGGTGTCACATCAAAAAGCAAGACCACCACTGCCACAGGGGGTATAATCCCCTTGCCTGTCGTTGATTGACAGCACATCACCGAGGACACTGTCTCCTCCTCACCTCAGGGGGAAGCTGCCAGTGTCCGACCACCGCCGTTGTACAAATGCAAGATCCTTCAAATGCTCGCCGATATGAAGGATCAGATGAAAGAGCAACAGATTCGATCAGATCGTGATCGAGAACAGGCGGTTTTCGACCGTGAGAACGCCATCCACGAGCAGGAGGCATTAAAGCGACGCAATGACCAACTCTAGGCGCAACTCTTCGCCCTCCAGAACAGTCAAGATACAAACCAATCGGAGGGTGAATATTCACGTGCATTGCATATTTCATGTCACATTTTCATATTTATTATTGTTTAAAACTCTGCTATTTAATGGTTTTAATGTCTAGTGGTGTGCAGGTGTAATTAATGGAGAAAGAGGAGAAATGATCAAATTATCCTAATTAATCCAGATTAATTAGAGATAGGATTATCCATCTCAAGCAATTAATGGAGACCCATTTGAATCCAGAGTGTAGAAGAAGATCTATCTGAAAAAATGGAAATATCTCAACAGTAGAGATCGCACACGCTCAAAGCGCTGATCCAACAGCCATAATCCTACCACGGAAACGTGGCTTTGGCTGCGTTTTCACTGCCTTGTTAAGTCCATTGGGCCACAAGTTTTACCTTATTTTCACACGCTTATCCTACTGCTTCTCCTCCTATAAATACCCCACCATACAGGGCAGAGAACGTACAAAAAAGATTTAGGGTTTATACTTTACTCTTAAGCTTAAGATTATCATTAGATAGTTATTAAGAAGTTGTAATCTTCATTTCTAGTTTTCATTCTAGTTGAATCCAGAAAAAAGAGAGGAAATGAGAGTTGTAATTATAATTGAAGTGATATCAAGAAAATTCATCTCTTGCAAATTCATCATCTCAATCTTACTGGAATGTTAATGTTTGCTTTTAATTATTACTTTCTTTGTTTAAATTTCACCATGAGTAGCTAAATCAATCTTTCTGGACTCACTATTCTCTTTCTTCTATTTGTCTTCTTCTTGATTGATTTATGAAAAAGAAACCTAACGGAATCATATGAATGCCTAATTTAACCTTACATGTTTGCGAGTGTTCTTGAAGGCACATGAGGATGGGATTGGACTTTATCAACTTTTACTTTAAAAAAAATTCTTAAACTCACTTTTATTTCATACTTGAAGAAAAAGCTTGATGATTTAACATTCAACTTAAGAATTATTTTATAAAGAGGTTAAATTATTTAAAATTCATCTTATTTGTTTTGCTTAAACGCTTCAAAGATTAAGTTTTAACTTTGGCCTATGATCAAGTTAAGACATTAAAATTTTCAAGAGAAGAACAAGTAGTGAATAGTAGAATAGTGAGCTCAGATCTTCCCTCTTTCTAAAAACAAACTCATTTTCTTTTAACTTTTGCTTTCTTCAAATTCTTCAAAATCTCTTTCTTAATTTCATTTTTTATTTTTCTTTAAACCAACTCCAAACCAACCATATTATTTTCTTTTTCCTTTCTTCTTAAACAAATGAGAATCTAAACATGTTTTCTCAGCAAAAATACCGAAATGCTTGCATCGTATCTCTGCTCATGGAAATGACCCGTTAGCTCTAGGCTACATGGTACTGTCAATCCAATCACCACACAATTTCCACTTCCACTTCTTTACTTGAATTAGTGTTTTTAAAATTGCTTAATTTACACCCGAACAGAGGGCGAACCCGAAAGGCGAGAGATGAGGACTGATGAGACCATCGCAAATCTGAGATGGCTCAAATGAACGTCCTCCCTCTACGGAGACTACTCTGACAACGAGGCTGATTTGCCTCATTCCCAAACAAAAGCTTATCGCTGCCAAACTTGGAAAAGAATCAAAGAATCTGCCGACATCCGAGCCCTCGATGAGTTGATTCAAAGATGGAACGAGGGGGCTAAAGTACAACTCTAGAGCGGACTGAAATAAGCCGCCTCCAGTCTCCGACTCCTCTCTCTCTCTCCCCCCCCGAAGAGATCCTAGAGTGCAAGTTTTCGAGGAAGTTCACCTACTCCAACCTTCGATTACTACTCTAGAGCAGTGACCCAATTCAATACATAAGGCACTCTCGTGACAAGATGGAGCTATACTCTCGTAATGATCCACTCATGTGCCTAATCTTTCCATCCAGTCTGAAAGGCATAACCTCAGATTGGTTCTACTCCCTACCGACATATTCTCTTCACAACTTCGAGGAGCTAATCGAGGCGTTTCTCACCAATATTCCTCTGTCAGGAGGCCAAGAAGAACAACCAATACCTTCACCATTAAAATGAGGTAGGGCGACAACCTCAAGTCCTATATTGGCAATTTTCAGAGCCAACTGGCTAAATTTCTCAACAACGATGTGGATGTCTCTGCACTCGCATTCATCAGCGGGTTGCAAGTTTCTCACCCCCTATACAAGCATCTACTAAAGCACGATCGCTCGCATGATAAGATTTTATCCTGAGCACAGCCCTACATCTAATTAGAGGAAGCAATTAAGAGCTCTGCCAATCACCCTGCCAAACGCGGTCATTATGGAGTCTAACACCCCGTTCCTGGAATACGTACCCAGATAAGTGTCCCAATTTTTCGCTCATATTATGCTATTTTTTTATATTAATTTTTATTATTGTTTGGTATCAGACCCATATTTTATGGACTCTGAGCCCAGCTCGAGCCTAGAACCCGACCTATTTGCTATAATTATTTTAATTATTATTGCTTTATTTTATTTTTTTTTTATTCCTTTTCTTTTCTTCTTTTTCCTTTTCTTTTCTTTTCCTTTCTTTCTTTCTAGTTCTTTCCTTTTCCTTTTTCTTACTTTTCCTTTTCCTTTTACTTTTACTTTTCTTTCTTTTTTTCTTCTTTTCTTTTGTTTTCTTTCTCCTCCCTTCTACACTCTTCTCCCCTCTTCTTTTATCTTCGCTTTTCTTCCTCTCTTTTCTTCTCCAAATTCTCTCCCCCCCTCCCATCACAACTGTTTCCCCTCTCTCTTCTTTCTTTTTTCTCTCTCCAAAATTATCTCTCTTCTCTCTCTCTCTCTCTCTCTCTGACTCCTCTGCCTCCCCCAAAATCTCCCCACTAGCCAGCCTTCTTCTCTGGCGCCACCACCGGCCAACGATCTCGGCCTCCCCTCTACCGGCTAGCCATTACCCCCACTTCCTCCTCCATTCACCACCAACTTCACCACCTCCACTCTCTACCACTTCAACCACCACCCTCCACCATTTCCACCACCTTGGCCACCACATCACTACTCCCATCTGGCCATCTCTCCGCCACCATCCTCCTTGCCGGTCACTCCACCACCACCTTCAACACCCACCATCATCACTCTCCATCACTTCCACCACCATTCCACCATCACCCCATCTTTACCACCACCTCAACCAACCCCTCCAGTCTCTCCTCTCTTTGTCACGCGCGCTACACCGCAGGCAATCCCCAACCAGGTTGTCGCCCGGCCAGTCCTGGCCACGCCACCCAGGGCGCTACCCCCGGGCTCCTCCTGCCTCTCTCTTCCTCTCTCTTTCTCTCTTTCTCTCATTCTCTCTTTCTCCCTACCTCTCATTCTTCTCTATCTCACTCTTTCCTCCTCTCTCTTTGTCTACTCTCTCTTCTCTCTCTCCTTCTTAGCCGGACACTCTCTCTTTCTCTTTTCTCTCTCTTTTTCTCTCTTTCCTCTCTCTTTTAATTTCTTTCCGTGCATCGCGCGTATGTGCCATCGGCGTTCCACTGGAGTTCATTATTACACCAGAGCTATTCTAGGCTAGTACTTTTTATGAGTTACGTGAGTATGTGATATTTGTATATGTGAGTACCGGTTCTTGGATTACGCGAATATTAATTATTATGTTTGTGTGGGTGTTTGTATATTTAGTGGGCATATGTCGTAATTATGTACCAGATGTTGTAACTGTGTAGTGGTACTTGTATTTTGTAGGCTGTATATTATAATTCTGTGTGGTAAATGCTTGTAATGGTGTAGGAGATACTTGTATATATGCGTACTACTTTGTAACACTGGTTTACTATGGGATTGGCCTACCCTTCGTGGTCGTTAGCCTTCAGGCTTGGCCTCCAGGCTCTCTTCAGCCTTCAGGCTTAACTTTCGAGTTTTACTAGCTCTGTCGGGAGACAAGTTTAGCACTCAGCGCTTTACTGATAAACTCATCCTAGTGTAGATTTGTCACGTGCGTAGAAAAGCTTTCATATGCCCGCTTCATTGTGTGCGTCTAGCTTCAATGCGAGCGTGGTTTCATCACAAGCATTAGCATCACGTTCATACGCTCGCTTCGCCATATGCGTCTAGCTTCGCTGCGAGGGTAGCTTCGCCGCGAGCATTAGCAGAGTGTTCATATGCTTGCTACGCCGTGTGAGTGTTAGCCTTGCCGAGTGCGTTACTGTCTAGAGACGCGGGCTAGCTCCACCATGAGCCAAGCTCTGCCGTGTCGAGCATACTGCCAACTCGACCTAACTTCACTCTAGCTTAACTAACCCGGTCTGGATATTTATTAGTATAATTATTATTATTATGATGGATGTGAAGAGTTTGAAATGTTTCTTTACTCTGTTTTCTTGTACTAGGTTGCGTGTCCGGTTGCATGTATTGTATTATGATCCTATACTTTCCTGTATTGTCATACTTCTAATACTATAACACCTGACCTATTATTTGCCTAGTTCCTGTAATATATTACTTGACACTCCAGTTACCTGTACCCATCGGCACCGACATACAATGTGAGGGTCTTAAGTATCACACAAAGGGGCCAAAGTGCTCCATGGATCTAAGTACTCCTCGAAACTTATGATCTGAGGAAGCTACATCTAGAAATCCATGGAGAGGTCACCTCTTGACTCCTGAGTGAGGGCCACCTCTAAAAATCCCACTTTGTATGGTATTAGTATGTCGAATATATCCTCTATACTTTAATCCAGTTCATGTTCTATATATATTTAATCCAATTCATGTTCTACACACACACACAAACACACACACACACATACATACATACTTGTGTCATTCCGGAAGGATTCGAAGCCGAATCCTTCCCACTCAAATACCAACATCCGACATTTGAATACAAGATCCACTCCATTAAAGTTGATCCATATTATTTCAAGTATCTATAAACCAGAAATCAAGAGTTTTGAATACTTTTTGTCTATACATCAAATAGGGGAAAAACAGACGGCCTAAATAATGAGTTGGTTAGTTTAATGATGTAGAACATTTAAAACCTAACAAAAATTAGTTTGTAAAGGTTTTTAAGTGTTTAGATCATGATCAAATGGCCGAATCGAGAATTTGTAAAGACATAGATATAACCAACTCACTACTTTCGGCCATCCATTTTGCGCCGCTTGATGGATGGGAAAAAAGTATTCAAAACACTTGATTTTTGGTTTATAGATACTTGAAATAATATATATCAACTTCAATGGAGTGGATCTTGTATTCAAATGTCAGAGAGTTGTATTGAGTCGAAAGGATTCGGGCTCAAATCCTTCTGGAATGACACAAGTCTCTCTCTCTCTCTCTCTCTCTCTCTCTCTCTCTTCTATATATATATATATATATATATATATATATATATATATATATATTATATATATATATATATATATATATATATATATATGTATGTATGTATGTATGTATGTATGTCTGTATGTATGTATGTCTGTATGTATGTATGTATGTATGTATGTATGTGGTACCTAACAATAATAATGTCAGGAGCGTGTGCTATTTGGTCACTCCCTCGTTCAAATAATGGTATCCGTATATCAAAGTTTGGATGAGTTCTGATGGAAGTACATGACTCCAGTATGAACTATCAGTGGTATAGGACACTGAAAGAGAATGATTTAAAATAACTAGTGATATTGATTATTATTATTATTATTATTGTATAATTAAAGTACCTTGCTTGTCACTTGTGTAAATACTATTTCTGAACTACCGTAACCAATTCTTGATATACTTGTTTACTAGACTATACTTGCTTGACTGAGTCCGACACACTACTTTGTACATAGTAATAATATTCAGAATATGTGTTATTTGATCACTTTCTCGTTTGGATAATGATACTGGGTATCATATTCGGATGAGTTCTGTTGGAGTACCAATGTGGATAACCAGTGGTATGGGATACTGGAAGGGAATATTTAAAATAACAAGCAGTACTGATTATTATTATTATAGTATAATTGTAGTGCACTGCCAGCCACTTGTAAGATCTTGTTGGCCCAGAGGCCCTTCACTCTAGTTTTGATGATGATTAACTCATGTAGTTATTGTTACTAATAATCTTGTGATATTTAGTTTCAGATATTTGATCAAGATATTAGTAGGTAATTAGCTTTAATAAGGTGTTTTGAAACTTTTACATGGTGATTCTCGAGCTCGAGCGTCAAGTTCACATCTCGCACTCGGTTGGAGTCAAGCTCGGTGGATCACATTTGGATCGAGTCGACTTGGAGACGGAGTTCTACAAGAAGACATCGGTTTAATTTAGTTTAAGTTTGTTTAGATTTCATTGTAAAGATTAGATAGTGTGATATGCTCAAGTTCACAATACACACACAAGTTTTAAGTTTCATGTGTTTGGCTTTTCGGTTTAACTGATCTTGGTTTTCAAATCAAAAACATTAATATAATACCTTTCATGCATATTGGATTCTATCCATATACAATATTCTTCAAAGTTGTTTCAATATCATGTTTTTGTATTTGTATGAGTTTTGGAGAAAACGATTTTCTATTTCAAAAATCCTAGTTTCGGAAAATACGTATTTTGGTTTAAGGCAAATTTTCAATCTCACAAAAATGGTTCAAATTGTTTAAAATATGTGTCAAATTTTTGTCACACATATTTGTATTTCAAAGATCTAATAAGAACTGATTTTTGTGGAATTTATGTGATTTTATGGGATTTAAGTGAAGATAAAACCCCTAGTTTTTAAATCCTATATTGGCTGGACTGGCTGTCTGCCGGTCGACCAAGGCAGAAGTTGGTCAACCCGTCCGGTCAACCGACGTGCACAGGACGTGCACACAGCCAGGCTAGTGGGCCAGTCGACCGGGCGGTCAACCGTCCAAAGAGCTCTGCTCTCTGGAAAAGGCCCCGGTCAACCGACCGGTCGACCGGTAGAGAGTTCTGCTCTCTGTATCCAGCTCCGGTCGACCGAGCGGTCGACCGGCCAGAGAGCCGTTGCTCTCTGGATCCAGGCCCGATCGACCGAACGATCGACCGGTGGGCTCAACGGTCATAAATTTGACCGTTGGCCGGTCGACCGCCAGGTCAACCGGAAGGGCAAATTTGCCCTTTCCTACTGCCAACGGGCAAATTTGGATTGGGGCTATAAATACACCATATTCTTTGCTGATTTGATTAAGATTTCAAGAGAGAAAATTTTTACATCCCTTAAGTGTTTTTCAGCAAAAGTTTTTGGGTTCAAAAGTTTTAATCTTTATTTGTTTTTAAAGTGTTAAAATTTCAAAGAAAATAGAGTCTTTTGGGAATTGGTTTTTGATCTAAAATTCTATATCTATTTGGAGATTTTTCCAAGTGATTTTCTTTATTCAAAACACTTTATTTTCTCACACTTGAGCTTATCTATCTATCCTATCTATAGGATCATTATTTTGTGAGAAAGAATTGGTTTGTGGTTGACAGAGACCACCAAGTGTTATTACCTTTCATTCTTTGTGATATCCCTCTAGTGAGAGGTGATTGTATTGAGATCCCTCTAATGAGAGGTGATGGAAGTTGTGTTCCCTCTTAGTGAAGAGATGGAGTTGTGGCTTTATGCCTATCCCTTATTTTGTGAGGTTGATCATTATTTGGCTAAGTGCCTATCCCTCTAAGTGTAGAGGAGATTTATTTTGTGCCTTGCCTCTAGTTAGAGGTTGTATTGGTTGAGAGAGGAGTTGTATACTCCCAATTTGTATTTGCCTAAATCCTCAGTGGAGGTTCCCAGTGTGGGAAGTCTTGTGTGGATGAGTTAGTGGAAATCCTTCTGTGTGAAGGCGGGGACGTAGAGCTGGGTGCTTGAACCTCGAAACATATCCTCATGTTTGCGTTTGATCCACTTTCTCTAACTCTCTCTCTCTTATTTACCTTGCATTGATTCATATTGTCATATCATTCATATATGCTTGGTTTGTTTGTGTGCCTCACTTGTGTTCAACCAAGAGAGCTTCATATAGCACCTCAACTCTTATTTAGAGGAATCAAGAGGAGTTAATCCAGAGCCTTTCACCGGGAATTCGGCTACACTCTTTGGTTACACTAAGTGTATTGTAATTAGTTTTTAAATTTCGCATCATTTGTCATTAGATTAGCCTTACACCTATTCACCCCCCTCTAGGTGTACTTTCAGATCTTACCTCTGTGCTATTTGAAGGTTCACCTAGAGGGGGGTGAATAGGTGATGGCTAATCTAATGGTCACTTAATGATGAATTATGCAAATAATGCGGAAGCTAAAACAATTATGACCTAATAAAAACTTTTACACTAAACACCACGTATAACCAAAGAGTGTTGCTGAATTCCCCGTGAAGGGCTCTGAACAAACTCCTCTAGATTCCCCTTGAATGGGTTGAGGTGCCGCGTTGGCTCTCTTGGTTGAATACAAGTGTTAGCAAACAAACCCAAGCAAGTATACAATATGAGCACACAAGTATATCTAGCATATAAAGATGAACAATAAACACATGCAAGATATAAAAGAGACAAAGAGAGAGAGAGTGAGCAATCACAAACACAAGGGTATGTTTCGAGGTTCGAGCACACTTGCTCTACATCCCCGCCTTCGACACACGAAGGATTTCCACTATGCAAGATCCCAATGGATCTCTCCTCGGTGCCGCAACACCTACAAGCCCTCGGACTCCCTAGTCCCGTACACACGCAAGCTCACTACTTCGCCGAGGCCGCATCTCAAACAAGAGTTCGCACCCGAACCCTAAACAATCACGAGCACACTTGCCCGTCTCCTCAAAGAACAAATGAAGTCTTTGGTGATCACAACACTTTGATCACCTAAAAACAATCTCACTACAACACTCCTATAGGTAGATATAGTAATGGAAAGCTCAAGTGTTTGTGTGAGAAAACAAGGATGAAAGCTATGGTGAAAAACTCAAGAATTCTCTTTTAACACACTCTAAATAAAACTCCCTTTGGATTGGAAGTATTAGCTCTCTATTTTGTGGAGAAAAACTCTTCTGAAAGAATAGGAAAAACTGGCTCTAAAGGTCTCCAAAATCTTGGCTCAAAACAATGACCAAACCCCCAAATTTATAGGCCAGAAAAATATAGCCGTTGGGGTCTGTCAGAGCTGCCGGTCGACCCGTGCGGTCGACCGCCAACGGTCAGAAATCCGACCGTTGGAGCCACGGTCGACCGCTGGGTCGACCGACCCACTGGAGCTGAGAGTCTAACTCTCTGTCGGTCGACCCGTACGGTCGGCCGAACTTTCCAGAGAGCTCTGCTCTCTGGAGCGGTCGACCCGTACGGTCGGCCGTCCTCCAGTGCACAAAGGCGTGCACATCTGTGCACGTTGGTCGACCGGTCCGGTCGGCCGACTCCAGGATTAGTCGACTTATAAAGGCTACTAGTCGACTTATCCGAAGCCTGAAACAGTTTTCTGGGATTAAAAAGTTAGTCTTTTTGGCTCAAATAAAATCCCATAAAATACATAAAAATCTACAAAAATAGTTTAACCAATATACATTGATAATCAAACATGCTTGCATAAGATCAAGGCATGTTACAAAAGATTGGACTATTTTTGTAACTTGAAAATATTTAGCTCATGATAAAAACTATATTTTCCAAAACATGTTTTCTAAACTTTGTTTTTTCCAAAACATCTTCAAATAAAAACCAGATATTTTGAACACATTAAAGCATAGTGTGTATGGATATGATCCACTATACAAATAAGATGAAATATCTAAGTTTTTGACATTAAGCTCTAAACTTGGTTTTGGTTAAAAGATAAGTATATGAGAAACACCAAAAATCAAATAGTATTTTTCCAAAATGAAAAATCTTTTCTAAACTAAAAAATCTTTTATGAAAACAATTCTATCAAGAGTGTGTGTGTGTATAATACTTGAGCAATCCACCAACTACTCTATCCTTACATTTTACTAAAATAAAAACAAAATCTTATACCTAGACACAAGTCTTCATCTTCTTGAAGTCTTCACTTGAAGGCTTCTCATCTTCTTGACTTGGTCCAAGCTTGATCCAAAAGCTCCTTGGATCACACCGTGCTAGCTCCAAATCTTGACATTTTATCCTTTGTTGAGCTATGCACCTACTAAGATCTTGATAATGAATCTGTCACTAATTAAACATAAGATCATTAGTAAACATAACTTCATGAGTTGATCATCATCAAAACTAGGGTGGAAGGCCTTTGGGCCAACACTATTGTATTAACTCTCTTAATTTGCTTGCTTTCTAGTTTAATCCTGATTCTATATTCACTACTTGTTGTATGCGTGCATGACTGAACCACGACACCTTGATCCTCTACATGTATGCTTACCTATGCATGCCACTTGGCTTCATTTTACGTACTCGTTGAGTTATTTTTTGACAACCCTTGGACCTGCATGTCCAGATTCTAGAGCTTGGAGCGTAGTGGATCCTTCGTTGTGGATCAGGCTTCTCTTGTGGAGTGAACCAGCCGTAGTTCTTTCACTTTCAGCCTCCTCTTGACCAGCTCTTGAGATTCATTTTTGTTGCTCGTGAGCATCTTACAGCTTTTGTACTTTATACATCACTTTGTAAATCATACTTTTGCACCTTTTGGTGATTTAATATTCATGTAATATTGGATCACGCTATATGATAACTGTGTACTTGTGTTATTTTATTAGAATATAAATTACCACTGTGCTTCTGTATTTTGATTCTTGCCTATGCTGATGCTTAGCATACATTGAAGGTTCACCTAGAGGGGGGGTGAATAGGTGATGGCTAATCTAATGGTCACTTAATGCCCAATGATGCAAATAATGCGGAAGCTAAAAGCAAATATGACCTAATTAAAACTTTTACACTAAACACTATGTATAACACAAGAGTGTTGCCGAATTCCCCGTGAAGGGCTCTGGACAAACTCCTCTAGATTTCCCTTGAATGGGTTGAGGTGCCGCGTTGGCTCTCTTGGTTGAATACAAGTGTTAGCAAACAAACCCAAGCAAGTATACAATATGAGCACAAGGAATATATCAAGCATATAAAGATAGACAATAAAGCATGCAAGATATAAAAGAGACAAAGAGAGAGAGAGAGAGAGAGAGAGAGAGAGAGTGAGCAATCGCAAACACAAGGGTATGTTTCGAGGTTCGAGCACACTTGCTCTACATCCCCGCCTTCGACACACGAAGGATTTTCACTATGTAAGATCCCAATGGATCTCTCCTCGGTGCCGCAACACCTA
Organism: Agave tequilana; assembly: GCA_038442645.1. Taxonomy (NCBI): domain Eukaryota; kingdom Viridiplantae; phylum Streptophyta; class Magnoliopsida; order Asparagales; family Asparagaceae; genus Agave; species Agave tequilana. Next base: position 269,731 of record JAVJIF010002699.1, read on the forward strand.
CAAGCCCTTAAACTCCCTAGTCCCATACACACGCAAGCTCACTAGCTCGCCGAGGCCGCACCTCGAAACAACCGAGTCCGCACCCGAACTCAAAACAACGCGGACACACACGTCCGCCTCCTCAAGGGTACAAGAAAAGATCTCTTGGTGATCTAAACACTTTGATCACCAATAAAAGCTCTCACTACAACACTCCTATAGAATGAATAGTCAATGGATGCTCAAGTGTTTGTGTGAGAAAAAACTAGGAAAGAGATGGTGGAGGAAAACTCAAGAAATTCTCTTTTAACACTCTTGGTAAAACTTTCCTTTAGATGGGAAATATTTGCTCTCTATTTTGTGGAGAAAAACTTCTGAAAAGAGTGGGAAAAACTGGCTCTAAAAACTTCTCCAAATCTTAGTGAAAATAGTCCACAAACCCCCAAATATATAGGCTGTCAAAAACTAGCCGTTGGGGTTCTGACAGGCCTGCCGGTCGATCGCCCGGTCGACCGCCAACGGTCAAAAATCCGACCGTTGGAGCCCCCGGTCGACCGGCCCGGTCGACCCAGAAGAACAGAGAGCACTGCTCTCAGTTCCGGTCGACCGGCACGGTCGACCGCCCACAGAACTGCCAGACGTGCACGGTTCTGTGCACGTCGGTCGACCGACCCGGTCGACTGGCCCGGTCGACCGACCTCTGTGCAATGGGTTAACTTGGAGCACAGTTTTGAGGTCTAAAACGTTCGAATTTGGGAATAAGTATATAGGATGAAGTTGTAGATATTGAAGTTTCTTTCTAATGCAACTTAAATAAAATCAATATCAATTCAGAATTGAAAGTTATCAATAAAATACTAAAAGGTATCAAATCAGAAACTGTAAACTGTTTTTAGAACAAGAACAGACTTCAACCCAATATTTGACATTCTTAACATTTAAATCAGAAAATGATTATTGAATATTAAATGTAGCTCTGAAACTCATCTTTAAAATGCAATTTAAATCATGTTAATTGAATATAAGAATCAAAAGTTATGACTAGAAAACTAAAAGAATGCCGAGCAGATCAGCAGAACGGTCGAGAGTTCTAAAATGATTTTGGTTAAAAACACATGTATATTTGAAACACCAAAAACCAAAACGGTATTTTTCTAGAACTAAAAATCTTTTATGAAAACACATATAAATCAAGAGTGTGTGTGTGATATGAACTTGAGCAATCCACAAACTACTCTATCCTTTACATTTTATCTAAAACAAAATCTTATACCTAGACACAAGTCTTGATCTTGAAGTCTTCCCTTGAAGTCTTCTCATCCTCTAGACTTGGTCCAAGTGCAATCCAACGAGCTCAACAAATTGATGTGGTCTTGATGCATAGGCTCGTGAATCAACTGGTGCTAGCTCCAAAACTTGTCTTAAAATCCTTTGTTGAAGCTCCACACCTACTAAGATCTTGATCGTAAATCTGTCACTAATTAAACACAAGATCATTAGTATAATAACTACATGAGTTGATCATCATCAAAACTAGAGTGATGAACCTTTGGGCCAACATACATATGTAAGGGTATTCCCGCCCTGATATGTACGCCAAAGTAGCGTTCCCGTACTCGCGGGATCGACACATTACTTGGAGAAAAGTCCAAGACAAAATATGAAACTACTACCGGAGACAGAAACCAAAATTAGGGGCAACCCGCCTACAAGAGACAAACGCTCTCGGTTCTTTCACCTAGTCCGCTCCAAACCTTCAAGTCGATAGATCACTTGACCCCGCACAAGCTTCTCATCAACTAGGTCTTCAACACCATCAAGGACCTACAATGAGTCAGACGTCCGAGACCAATTCAATACAACCCTGCACACCCCAGAGCAGAAGAGTATTGTTCCTTTCATGACAGCAAGAGGCACAAAGCCATCCACTGTAAGAACCTCCAGAGGAACTTGGAAGAGCTCATCTCCTAGGGTTTCCTCATAGAACACATCCTTACCCTCGAAGCGACCTCCGGATCAGGACAGCAGAATGCTCTGTCGCCTGCCTAACCACAACACATGATCATCTAAACCAAACCGATTGAGTGATCTTGCATCTCCCATAAAATAGGCAGTACATCCACGATTTCCCTGAATTTCAATTATATTCCATGTACTTTATTTTGTTTATCAAATAAGATTATATTCTTGCCCCTAACCATTGCAGTCCTACTAAATTCATCGCTCTGATGATGGGATTTTTCCCAGTCGGAAATAACTGTGAACCCAACTCCACTGCTGGGATTTTCTCCACTTAGAGTCCCTTGCTTGCATATCCCGCTGATGGGATTTTACCCACTGAGAGATGACAACGCAAACACCAGCCTATAAACTCCCTCTCGATTAGCCTACGGGCAGTTAAAACCTTCCACTGTTGGGATTTCTCCACTCAGAGTTCACATTCTGCTGCTGGGATTTCCCCCACTTGAAAGCCAAATTACATGTCCCACTGATGGGATTTTTCCCACTTGGAGACGGCAACACAAGCGCCAGCTTACGAGCTCCCTCTCGGTTAGCCTATGGGCAGTCGAAACCCTCCGTTGCTATCATTTCCCCCACTCAGAGTGCATATTTAACTGCTAGGATTTTTCCCACTCGGAAACCAAAAGCTTTACACGTCTCGTTAATAGGATTTCCCCTATTTGGAGATGACAACACAAGTATCAGCCTACAAGCTTCCTCTCGATAAGCCTAGGGTAGTCGAAACCCTCCACTGTAGGATTTCTCCTTCTAGGAGTCTAACCAAAATTTGCCGCTCCACTGATGGTGTTTTCCCCACTCGGAGACGACAGCGAATCCAACTCCGATGATGCCCCTACTCAGAAACAATAACGCAAACTCTTCAAATCACTCCACATCTAACCAACCATACCAGAGATAGAGATAAGCACTCTGAAGAAGCATTGTCATATCAGCTCCAAAATTAATGGTAAAAATAAGCTAGGCAAGATCTAAACATAACTATTTTCACTCCGAAATTCATTTCCATTCCAAACTATTTCCATTCCAAATTTCATTTTATTATATTTATTTGATTACATCTAATAAGAATAATATAATAAATTTCATTACATCTCTGTGTTTACAATTTTTTAAAAAGAAATACAGTAGATTCAGGTCCAGACACTCTAGTATTGCCACCATTAATAGACCCCGATGCTGAACAACAAAGAATTGCTCACGAAGAATGCCTCTCGGAAGTAGCAGTCCATCTTCATCCACGTCATGGCGAACAGGCAATCTTATGCCTCCACCTCCGCGTCTCTCCAAGACAGCAAAATGAGGATTCCCAGGAAACCCTGTGAGAGCGAGGAAGTAGCTCTCTGGAGACAAAAAGCCTGCAAGACACACAAAAAGATGCTGATATCACATCCCCTCCGAAGTATTCTAGGAATGAGTTTCAGACTCCAGAGTGACAAGCAATTCACAAACGTACACAGCCGACGGGCTTCCTCTCCTTCTCCTTCATACACGCCATCAGGAAAGAGGTTAACAAGCTCAAGGTCGAAGCTTGCCCGCCCAAGATCAAGCAACCTGAAAATCAGATCACCCGATCCAGTTGAAGCAAGAACCCTACTTGTCATCCTCGATGGCGGCACCCTGTCACTGCGACTAATGTGCCATAACAGCTCTTTCACGACAACTAATGTGACGCACCAGTCAGACTCCTTAGAAGAGAGATCTTGATCATCGCTTCTTCATCATCCTCCCTCTCCTTTTCCTTCCTTCATTTGACGAAAAGAAAATAGGACGACGTGGCAGCGCAGCAAGGAAAGAAAAGTTAGGGCTTTGAAGCAAGGATTTTTAAAGAAGATAAAGAAGATGATTTCTTCCTACAGATCTCCCTCTATTTAAAGATGGACGAGAAGCCAATTCGCCTCCAGTTCAAATTCAAATCTTGAAAAGTCGGCCAATATACCCGAGATTTTCGGTCAACAGTAAAAGCAGAAGATCAACTGTCGCCACCAGTCATAATGAGGCCAGGATTCGAAGAGACACAGGACTCCACCTTTTGAGAGATCTAGCCATCTGATGTGACAACTGACAGCCAGCTGTGCAACCTATAATTAATTCCAAAATATCCATAGTGATTCAAAAATACTCATCGTACACTCATTTTCCTGCAAGCGTCATGATGAATCTTAAGGCATTGATAACCCATCCGAGTAACTTCGCTTCCCTGACTTCTCTTTCTCAGACTCCGACAAGAAAAGCGGGAGCATCTATAGTAGTAAAAAATTGACCTGCGCAGGATGATGACACGTGTCTTAGCTACCAAGTGGTTCCCCAGCGAAATCCACAATCTTAGAGTTCATCACGGAGCCTCCTCCACTCCTGGCCATCACGGAGCTACCCTCTGTCTCGAGGCGTCCTCAATCTGAACAACCATTCAGAGACTTTTACCTCTCTGAGGTGATTATCACTCTAAAGTTTTCTCCATCCTGAAGGTCTCAACTCCGAACCTGAAGCTCCAGCAATAGATCGTTCATGATCTCCGCTGATACTTATGCAACTCCTATCTCTCCCACGTTCATAACGTGTAATACCCCTATCAGTGTGGGCAGTTATAGATAGTGACAGATTTTTGGGTAAGCGATCCTAACCGACCAACACCAATGATCACGGCTGTTACAACAAATTCAGCACATGTAGATCGTGCGGTTTGAGTTGCCCGTCAATTCCGTCTCCACGCTAGCTTCTATGTCAGGTATATATGATCATTCTTCTCTCAAGAGAATGAGATCGCTTCCCTAATCCTGAAAGCACATACACAGACCATACTAATACACCCGCAGTTATCCTCTGCGCGATACCTCGCATCCCCAACACCGCAGTTATCCTCTGCCGGTCATTTCTTTCATTTCACATACTGATTCTCACGCCCAATAGTCTTAAGCTGACACCACATCGGTACTCCTAACCTGAAAGATGTCTTTCATTGTGTGTGCTCTGACAGGTATTACACAGAGAGCATCCAAATCGCCTGTGGTGGGTTCACTCCACGATAAGCTGATGTTTATTCACTACAGAGTACTACAACCTTTTTCAAAACTAGTACAATGGAGCAAGCTCTCTTTGTATTTCTTTTTCTCCCCACGTGCAACCTTTGACATATAATTAGATTAGCATTACCCGGGCAAAATTTTCTACCCCAAAAGCTCTTGACCAATGATATTATGCCATGTGGTTCTAAGTCCATATGTTCGTAAGCTTCCACGTCTATCAGATCCGAAGATGTGACCCCTTCTCGGCCATAATTTTGGATGGTGTGCTTGTATTTGTGTATGTATGAGGAAAGGTCACCTGTCCTCGGCCATAATTTGGGAGGGAGAGGGGGAGAGAGAGAGAGAGAGAGGCCCTTACTCTGTTCTCCCGTGAGAGTGAGTGAGAGTGAGTGAGAGTGAAGGGAGAGAGGGAGAGAGTGGGGGCGCCCGCGGCTGCGAGTACCCGTCTCTATTCTCCCGTGAAGCCCCTCCGGGTCCACAAACCAGCATCTAAAACTCAAAAACTCATTCCAACCAATGTACGCACGCCCCTGGGCCAGAGAGGATCCAAAATCCAAAAACTAATTTCTCTTACTTTATATTAAATAAAATCATATGGGGATTTTGCATATATTTCTTCTAAAACTTAATTTTTCTATTATTTGTTTTTCAGAAGAAAAAAAAACTCTGTTTGCCTGCGTGCTCTATTAAATTCAAAGAGTTTGCAACCATAAACCCATACACACACAAATTTACTCAATATGGCAAAATTGTTCTTAATATATACAAATTCAAATTTGCATATTGTAACATCCCCTAACTAATGATATTGTATTTCTATTTTTTTATATTAAATTATTTATTATTATTGATTAATCTATTTTGTGCATGAGTATAAATTCGTCTATATACATAATAGATATGTGTTCATGATTTGTATCTATACAGATAAGAGTGTATTTGTAATTATATATTATTATTAATTAAATTGATTTATAACTCATCTTTTGTCTTTTTTTACAAATATAATTTAAAGTTATTATCAATTTTGTTTGTTAGTTATAGTTTATAATTCTTATTGTTAATACCTATTTATTTGTATTAGGATATTTAAAATCATTTTCCATATAAGCTATTACTATGAATTGTTAGTAATATTTATTAATTATTTGTTTGAAATTGATATTAATGTTTAATTGTTATTGTGGTTATTATTTCATTATTAATTTCCATATTTCCTTTTCCCCCAAGCCCATAATTCCATTTACATTCTTTTTCCTTTCTCCCTTTCATACAAGCTCACATCATTTTTACTCAACCTGTTAGCTCATACCCAATCCATACCCATTACCCTTTTATCCTAACCTATACCCGTTATCTACATAACCTGAAACCCACAACCCATTATATCTCCCCTCTATATAATCCTATCTTAATCTTCACCCTGACCCTAATCTAACTAATTCATCTCCTCTTCTTCATCTCCCTGATGTGCGACAGCCCTCTTCCCCCTCGACAGAGCATGGCGCAGTACCCCAGATCTGCTGCTGCCCATGGCCGAACACCCCCTCTCCGGCGAGCAACCGGCAGCGCCAATATCTCCCTGCGCCGCTGGCCTTCTCTTCATCCCCATCCCCCATGAACCCACGCCAACACTCCTCTAGGCTGAGAGATAGCCCCCCTGCCTGAGCTCCTACAACCAAGCTCCCCTACACACCCGAGCCAATCCCCTTGGCAAAACCCCAGCCCTGTCAAGCCTTGCCTCCCCAACACCATGGCAACACCCCTCCATCCATCTCCTCCCATGGTTGAGCACCCCCATCGGCAGCGCATCCGCGCACACTCCTTCCCCGTGCGCGCACAGGCCACCCACAGCGCCTGCTCCCACTCCCCTGGCGCACTAACAGCCGAGCAGAGAACCCCCTCTCCAACCTCCAATGTTGAAACCCCACTTCATGACACTCCAGCCCAACTCCCCTTCTCCATGGCCATTGTCCCCTCTTTCTCTTTGCCGTCAGGACCCGCCAGAGCCCGATTTCCTCTGTCAACGAGCGCGAGGACACCCCACCTCTTCTGGCATTCCATCGACATCCTCCGCGGCCTCCGTCCCCTCCGTCAGAGCCTCTGACTGAGTGCCACAAGCCTTCCCTATGCCTGTGAGTCTTCTTCCCCTCTCTGTATATTTTTGTGCTTTGAATTAGTATGGTAGGGTATGGGTGTAAATATCTACAAGTTTGCATGAAATATGTTTAGTGTGTGCATGGATTTATTAAAGTGTTGATGTGTGTACGTGCGTGGGTATTTGCATGGGGTGTGTGTGTGTGTGTGTTTTAATTCATCTAAATGTGTGTGTAGTGTATGCATGAGTATGTGTGTGTGTGTATATATATATATATAATATGTATGTATGTGTATACTCGTATATATATATATTTATGTGTGGGTATACGTGTTGAAAATCACCTAGAGGGGGGTGAATAGGTGATGGTTATACTTAATGGCAAATAATGCGGAATTAAAAATAAATTAGCAATAAGCAATAACAATTAGATAGATCTTACAAAAGAGTAAGCAATATAAGTGCAAGTAAAGAGAGAAACTAGAATTTAGAGAGATAGTAGACAATCGCAAACACAAGGATATGTTTCGAGCTTCGAGCCACTGCTCTACGCCCCCGCCTTCAACACGATGAAGGATTTTCACTATGATCGATCCCACCAGATCGTCAATCGGTTACAAGTTCTCACTAGAACTCTTCTGACAGACTTGTCCTCTCTCACGGTGCCGCAACACCAACTTGGATCTCACTAGCTCGCTCAAGGCCGCAACCTCTAAAACTTCTCAATCGAAGAAAATGATTATCAACACTTGACCACAAAGATAGCTCACAAGCACAACCCTACAACCAAGATGAGGAAGTGAAACACTTGGGATTGTGTAGTGCAAAACCTAGTAGAGAAGTAGCGGAAAGGCTCAAGCTAAGACACCAAATTTTAGAAATAGTTGGCTCAAGAGAAAATCTTTTGCAAAGAGGCTAAACTATGAAAAACTTTGATATAAGGCTTAGAAATCTTGTTGTTAAGTTATTTCATGGTCCCACTATTTATAGGAGATGAAAATGAGTGTAGAAAACTCAATAGATCTATTGGGACAAGACCCAACAAAAGAAAAAATTGAATCTAGTCGTGGGGAGCCAACTCAGCGGAAGTTTCTGCTGCCGACCGACCGGCCAGTTGACTGCTAACGGTCGGATTTCTGACCATTAGGAAAAGCGGTCGACCGGATGGTCGACCGTGATTCCCAAACAGAGAGTAAAACTCTAAGTCGGTCGACCGGGCCGGTCGACCGGAACAAACAGAGAACACTGCTCTTGCTTTCGGTCGACCGGCCGGTCAACCGAAGTGCACGTTTGCACTTTGGTACATGTCGGTCGACCGCCCTGTCGACCGATAGAGCAGTTTTGCTCTGCGAGAGGTCGACCGCACGGTCAACCGGTGAGGGCCAAAACAGGTTTTTGGATATCTTTTTTGAAGTCAATATTTTTCTAACAAATTTTCTTTTGATAAGTAAATACAAAATAGAGTTCTAGGATTTGAAGAGCTAGAGTGTGATTATAAATCAACACCAAATAGATTAGAACTATATTTTGATAAAAAAAATTTTCTAAAACAAAAACTTGTTTTTTCAAAACTTATTTTTCCGAAACCTGATTTTCCGAAACTTGTTTTTCTGAAACTCGGTAAGAAACCAGGTAATAAATTTTTGCTAGAAAACACAAAGGAATATGATGTGTGTGTGTGTGTGTGTGACAATCCTAAAAGCTATCAACTTCTTTCATCTTGGTTTTAACAAATGACTATAAATCCTAACTAAAATGGAAAAGGTAAAAATACAAATCTTGAAATAGTCTTCTCGATATTGCTTGATCCTTGAGCTCTTCTAGTGCGCCAGGTTCTGAAATCTAAATCTTCTAGGCTTCCAAATGTGTGAGCTTGTGATGGAGCCGAAATGCAACATATGTTTTTACCTGAAACTTAATTAAACAATTTTGTTAATACCTAATTACATATGGTTTGTTATCATCAAAACTATGGCTAATGGCATTTGGGCCAACAATCTCCCCTTTTTTGTTGATGACAAAACATATGGAGTTATTACAAATATTTTGGGAAGAGACTTCAAGTGAAGCTCCCCCTTAACACATGCATATATAAGAATAAGACATAAAAAAGCTAAATTCATAATAAAAGTATATATAAAGGATATAACAGTTAGAGTCATATGTCAACCATCTATGCATAACAGGGATACAGAGATATGAGAGTGTATGCACAAATGGTTACTTCCATCCATAAAAAAATACCTCCAGCCTCAAAATAAGTGGTAGATGGTTGGATCAATAAGAAACAATAAACAATACACAAACAACACATATACCACATAGAGACAATAAGGATAACTACCATATCAGAAATAATTATGTCCATACATGCTTAGAGGTTCATGCCAACCTCAAAAACCAAATACAAACAAACACACAAAGTATATGTCCATAAAACAAACTACATATCCTAATACAGAAAATAAATACTCCAAACATAAAAACTGACTCCCTCAAATAACTACATCAAAATATCTCTCTCCCTTTTTGTCATCAACAAAAGGGATCAACCCTCCTGGAAATCAGGGTCTTCTAGGGAAGCTGGTGCCTCAGGAACAACAGGAGGAGGAGCCCATGTATCGAAAGGAGGACCCGTGAGAGGAAGTGGCTGTGAGTGACCTCTCGGAAGAGGAGCCGGCCAAGTGTACCTATTGTAGATGTCATGAACGCATGTTTGCATATAGCGAATAGAATCACAAATCTGATAGAGATTATTTCCACTCGCTGCTCTAACCGCTGAAAGTGAGCGGTCATCTGAGCGGACATCTGCTGGTTATGCTCCCGAAATTGAGTGGAGAGCGCTTGATAGGAACCAAAAGAAGCAGAAGAAGAAGAAGAAGATCCTGAAGCAACAGCAGGTATGATAGGCTAGTGCTGAGGAGTAAGAGCACCTCCCTAGCACGCATCCTCTTGAGAAGAGTATCGTTGATGTCAATTGATGGTTCGATGGACCGTTCAGTGGAAAGATTGAATCTGAGTTGCTTCAGTAGACATGTGATAAGTATCACAAAGGGCAAGTGCCAGTTTGGGACCAGAAGATGATCGGATGGCATGTAGTCGATGATGAGTTTAAGAATATATATTCTAATACCTTTCAGAAGGTAATAGATCAGAAGAGGAGCAGAACCCCTAGCGTGACGATACTCTCCTGATTTTGGCAGGAAGTTATAGAAAACGATTTTAGCTAAGACTTGGGCGGTGAGAGTGTAATACTTCACCTCCTCATTCCTAACTAAAGTGAGGTTATCATCATCGTGAAGAAAAATAGAGGCGGTGTGGGCAGACTCACCTCAGGATAATCAAATTCATGTAGATCCACATTATAAATATCTACCCCCTCACAGGAGAGGTGTAAGAGATGAGCAAATTTATCAAGGAAAATATTTATATCCTTGCCCAAAACTCTAGACCTGATATGATTATTTTGAAAAGATAGGTTAGAGTAAAAATAATGGACTAGTTAGGGTAAACTGGTTCTTTCATGGTGACAAAATGCTCAAGTGAACCAGTACTTAAAATATTAGTAAGATTAAGGTGCTCAAAATCACTAAGCACCACAGTCCTACCAGAGATAACATTTTTATTGTGGATAATTGAAAATCTATGGATGCATTTTGGGTGATGAAGTAGTTGGAAGATGATTCAGGGTTTTTCCCCTTCTCAGATCTGGATCTTTTGGACATGGTGAAGGACTAATCAAGATAATAGCACGAAATAAAGATGGATAAATAAGAATAATAAAGAAAATTGAAGAGAATAAGGAGAAATTTGGTTATACCTTCAAATCAAGAAAAACCCTGAAAAATTGCAGATCAGGGGCCTGAGAAAGATTTTAACGAATTTTGTAGGATAAATTTTGGAGTGGAAAGAGTTTTAGGGGGTTGGAATTGATGGGGGAAGAAGAGAATTGAAGAGAGGAAGGCGGAGAAGTCGGTGGAGAGATGAGAGAATGAAGGATTTGGGATTTAGGGCTTTATAATAAACAGGGTGGAAAACAGTTTACCCGATTTCCAGTTGACCGCTCGGTCGACCGGCGCAAACCGAGAGCAAACTCAGTTTCAGTCGGTCGACCGGCTTCGGGCTAAATTTTTTTTTTATATTCAAAGCTAAATCGGTCGACCGGGCCTTAACAGGCTAACTCGGTCGACCAATCGGTCGACCGGAACTGCCCAAAAACAGTAAAAGTTTTTTTTTTTTTTTAATGTTAATTTTTTAAAAAAGAAATTAGAGACTAGTATATTTTAACATATAAAACAGGAATATCATTGGGCATGAAAAACACATAAAAATTAATTTTTATTTTTATTATTATTAACAACATAATTTTTTTATTTTAATAATTAAGCAATAAATTTGAGATATTGAAGCTGAATACCCCTTTAAGGGTTCTGACCTTCTCCTCAACATTCCTCTAGATAAGAGTTGAGGTGCGCAATTGCTATCTCCATTTACTTGCTTAATTATGGTTAAATAAATTTTCATAATTGACAATAAAAATATTTATTAACCAAAAAAAATCTTTAATACATGGACAAACAAAATATGGCTAGAATAGAAATAAAAGCAAAATAAATACACAATCTCAACTATAGTCAAGATACAACAAATAAGGATATGCAAGTCTATATAATTAAAGCATATTATCACAAAATGAAACTAGCAAATCCTATGCATGTATAGGTCTAGCTAGAAATAAAATCTTAAGTGGAGAAGTTACCAAACCAAGGGAAATCTCCAAAATAGGTGCCTCTTTGATAGCGATGCAAGTGATGATTTGTTCGTTGAGCCTTCATGCATCCACCACCCGGGCACCATCTCCCCCTAAGTCTTGGAGGAGGAGGACACACCTGTATCAATCAAATTTGGCGTGTCCTTTGATATCCAAATCTTTTTGGATCCTATGGGGTTAGTACTTTCTCGAATCCAAAAATTTTTATTTATCATTTTTAATTTTGCATAACAAAATTTAGCCAAATGGCCTTTGTGGCCACAATGAACACAAGTATATACTTTTCTATGCATAAATGCATACTTGTGTTTATGTGTGTATGCATGTTTTTCATGATGTGTGTTTGATGCATGAGGAGTGTGTTTGGGTTTTTTCCTTAGGAAACATAGATGCAAATTTGTTCATATCAAATGCACACTTTTTCAAAGTAGTATCTAAACCTCAATGCGTTTTTGAATATCCAAAAATTCATTTTTGTTCTAAGTGATACTTGGGATTTTACCCTTATAAGTAGTTTTATATTTTTAAAATCTTATATTTTTTAAAATCTATTTTCATTTTCTCAAAAGATTTTGACAAATCATTTTCCTCATTTAAAACAATCTCAAATTTGTTCTTTAATAAATTATTTTTCTTTTTCAACTTTTATTTTGAGCAAGGAAAATTTCATATCTATTTTGTAATTCTTTAAAAAATTGTGCTAATTCATCCATGGTCAAATCCTCATCTTCTAAAGAGTTTTCTAGGTTTACCTTAGAAACTTTATCACCATGTGCCATGAAGCACATATGTGCGGTGTCGATTTCCTCTTCAGATTCTGTCTCTTAGTCATCCCACGTGGCCACCATCGCCTTCTTCTTCTTTTGTACGTTCTTGGAGGTTGTAACTTGTAGAGAGGGGCAATCCGCAATTAGATGACCCGTTCTTTTGCAATGGAAACACTGACCCGTTTCTTCCCTCTTCTTTTCAAGTCTTCTTGAGGTCTTCCTCTTTAGAAGTTGCTTTGTCTACCTTTCTTGTAGAACATCTTACCCACTTTTCTAATGAGCATGGCAAAGTCCTCATCGTAGTCTTCCGATGATTCATCTTCATCAAAGGAGAATGGAGTCGCCTTGAAAGCTATTGCTTTCTTCTTTGGAGCCTCCCTTTTTTCTCTCACCTTCATTTTTATCTCATGGGTTTTGAGATTACTGATGAAGCCGGAGAAGACCATCTCCTCCCTATCATTTAGCTCCTTGAGGGTGGTTGCCTTGACTTCTCAAGATTTGAGAAGAGCTCTAATGACCTTTCAGATCTTTTGGTCATTATCACTCTTGTCACCTAAAGAGGATAAAGTATTACTGATCTTGGTGAAACGAGTGAGCATTTCATCTATACTTTCATTTTCAAGCATATAAAAATTCTCATATTGAGAACGGAGCAAGTCAATTTTGGATCTCTTGGCTTGCGACGTCCCTTCATGAGTAATGATAAGATCATTCCAAACTTCATAAACGGATTTGCAATTAATCACACGAGAAAGATCATCTTCATTTAATGTTTGTGTAAATGCATATTGGGCTCTAGCATTGGCCTCATAGTCCTTAGCGGTTCCTTCGGACCATGTATTCTCATCACCGTGAGGTTCAACAAATTCTTTGGTAATGGATTTGGCAACTCTAACTCCTAGGGAGTTTAGGAATTGGTTCATTTTGACCTTCCAAATGGGGAAGTTCAACCCATCAAATTTGGGTGGGGACTTGATGCTAGAGAAGTCAAGTGATGCCATGAAAACAAGTTAGTGCACAAATAAATAATAGATGCAACAAAAAAATATAGCCAAATAAAGAGGATCTCCCTAAGGTGGTTAAACCAAATGCTAGGGTTAGGCTCTGATACCAATTGAAAATCACCTAGAGGGGGGGTGAATAGGTGATGGCTAACTTAATGGCAAATAATATGGAATTAAAAATAAATTAGTAATAAGCAATAACAATTAGATAGATCTTACAAAAGAGTAAGCAATATAAGTGCAAGTAATGAGAGAGAGTAGAGCTTAGAGAGATAATAGACAATCACAAACACAAGGATATATTTCGAGGTTCGAGCCACTGCTCAATGTCCCCGCCTTCAACACGATAAAGGATTTCCACTATGATCGATCCTACCGGATCGTCAATCGGTTACAAGTTCTCACTAGAACTCTTCAGACACACTTGTCCTCTCTCACGGTGCCGCAACACCAACTTGGAGCTCACTAGCTCGCTCAAGGCCGCAACCTCCCGCAACCTCTACAACTTCTCAATTAAAGAAAATGGTGATCAACACTTGACCATAAAGATAGCTCAGAAGCATAACCCTACAATCAAGATGAGGAAGTGAAACACTTGGGATTGTGTAGTGCAAAAGTAAGTAGAGAAGTATAGGAAGGCTCAAAAATAGTTGGCTCAAGAGAAAATCTTTTGCAAAGAGGCTAAACTATGAAAAACTTTGATGTAAGGCTTAGAAATCTTGTTGTTAAGTTGTTTCATTGTCCCACTATTTATAGGGAATGAAAATAAGGGTAGAAAACGCAATAGATCTGTTGGGACAAGACCCAACAAAAGACAAAATTGATTCTAGCCATTAGGAGCAAACTCAGCAGAATTTTCTGCTGCGGTCGATCGACCACCAACGGTCGGATTTTCGACCGTTGGGAAAAGCGGTCGACCGGACGGTCGACCGTGGTTCCCAAACAGAGAGTGAAACTCTCTGTCGGTCGATCGGGCCGGTCGACCGGAACAAACAGAGAGTACTGCTCTTACTTCCGGTCGACTGGCCGGTCGACTGAAGTGCACGTTTGCACTTTGGTGCATGTCGGTCGACCGGCAGAGCAGTTTTGCTCTGCCAGCGGTCGACCACACGGTCGACCAGCTGAGGGCCAAAACAGGTTTTTGGATATCATTTTGAAGTCAATATTTTTCCAACAAATTTTCTTTTGATAAGCAAATACAAAATAGAGTTCTAAGGATTTGAAGAGCTAGAGTGTGATTATAGATCAACATCAAATAGATTAGAACTATATTTTGATAAAAATTCGTTTCTAAAACAAAAACTAGTTTTTTCAAAACTTATTTTTCTGAAACCTGATTTTCCAAAACTTGTTTTTCTGAAACTTGTTTTTTATCATCCCCCGCTTTATCGAAATTTCGAGAAAGAAATTTTTATGAGGTGGGTAGAATGTAATATTTCCTAACTAATGATATTGTATTTCTATTTTTTTATATTAAATTTATTTATTATTATTGATTAATCTATTTTGTGCATGAGTATAAATACGTGTATATATATAATAGATATATGTTCATGATTTGTATTTATACAGATATGAGTGTATTTGTAATTATATATTATTGTTAATTAATTGATTTATAACTCATCTTTTGTATATTTCTTACAAATATAATTTAAAGTTATTATCAATTTTGTTTATTAGTTATAGTTTATAATTCTTATTGTTAATACTTATTTATTTGTATTAGGATATTTAAATCATTTTCCATAAAAGCTATTACTATGAATTGTTAGTAATATTTATTAATTATTTGTTTGAAGTTGATATTAATATTTAATTGTTGTTGTGGTTATTATTTCATTACTAATTTTCATATTTCTTTTTTCCCTAAGCCCATGATTCCATTCACATTCTTTTTCCTTTCTCCCTTTCATACAAGAACATATCATTTTTATTCAACCCGTTAGCCCATACCCAACCCATACTCATTACCCTTTTATCCTAACCTATACCCGTTATCTACATAACCTGAAACCCACAACCCATTATATCTCCCCTCTATATAATCCTATCCTAATCCTCACCCTAACCCTAATCTATCTAATCCATCTCCTCTTCTTTATCTCCCCCGTGAGCGGCAGCGCTCTCCCCCCTCGGCAGAGCATGGCGCAGCATCCCATATCTGCCGCTGCCTATGGCCGAACACCCCTTCACCGGCAAGCACGCGGCAGCGCCAACACCTCCCTGCACCCCTGGCCTTCTCCCTGGCCCCCTCCCCTATGAACCAGCGCCAACACTCCTCCAGGCCGAGAGATAGCTGATCGGCAAAAAGCAAGCACAAGAAAAGTAGAAAGAGAGTGGATCGAAGTTACTGCTTTTGCGATTCTTCCGTAGTAGCGAAGTGGCTATACGGGTCGTATCCACAAGGAGGGAGAGCGATGGAAGCTTGATGCGGCTTTTATGTTCAAGAAAAGAGAATGTTCTTTGTTTCCAAATAAAGAATTTAAAAAGTAAAAACAAGTTGTTTCAAGGATTGTTGGAAAATGTTTTGGTAGTTTGTAAAAGTGGATTTTTCTTAGTTGTAAAAATGCATGGCTAACCTTCTACTAATTGCTCCCACTAATCCCTAACTTCTTGAAGATGTGCCTCACGATGGATCATAGGCAAGCTTACCCCTGATGCAATGGAACTATTCACGTGAAAATCGAGTGAAAGTTCTTCCTATAACTTTGCTTTACACGGCAAAAACTCGGACATTCCCATATCAAGATCCATTAGAAGGCAAGAATACGGGAAGACACGAGTGCACTAATGGTATCGGCAAAGTTAAAAGGAAAGTCTCTAACTTACAACAACAAGCAAAGTACAAAACTTATAGATCATCAAAACTATTTAAGTATGAAATATAAGAAGGTAAATACTTGTAGGTAAGTTAGAGTTAGAACCCTCGTCTTAAGATGTCATAGCTCTCGTTTGCACAAGGCTTGTTGACACTATTGACTCATGCGGGTTATCGATTAAGCAGTTAAAGATTAGGGGGTTAGTAGTTAGTTAGCCATGCTATGGAGGAGTTAGTTACACATGGTAAAGAAAAGAACAACAAAAGAAAAGAGATAAAGAGAAGGAGTTACTCTAAAGCAAGAATGTAAAAGCAAATGCAAAGACAAGTAAATGAAAAGAAGGATGAGAAGTAGTACTTGTATTGATCTTGTCACCCTTCCAAATACAACTCCTTACAAACTCTCTCTCTTTCACTTTAATGGCTAAATCCTAAACCTAGAACTTAGAAGAAGAAGAACAACAACAACTAAACCTAAAAAAAACTACAAATTTCTCCAACTCTCTCCTGCTCTCAACTGAAGAACCCTCCTGGCCTTTTATAGGCATCAGGAATGAGGGGGGCCAGGGGACAAACCCTGGCCCAAAACTCGGCGCGCCGCGTGGCCACATGGCCGCGAAAACGCGGCATTTGCCGCGTTTCCGCGGCAGTGCTTTGGCGGCGCGCGCAGCGCCGCCCGCCGCGCGCCGCCTGGTTGTCCCCCGCCGCGCGCCCACATGGCCGCGTTTCCGCGGCATTTGCCGCGTTTTCGCGGCAATTCTTTTACGGCGCACGCAGCGCCGCCTGCTGCACGCCGCCTGGTTGCCCCTGTCGGCTGGATCTCTTGGTTTCTGGTTTGGCCGCATTTTCGCGGTAAAATGCCGCGTTTCCGCGGCTTTCCTTGGGCGGCACGTGCGGCGCCGCCTGCTGCGTGCTGCGCTGTTGTCTCCCTATTGGCTAATGCTCCTGATTTTGATAGAGTCAGCCCTCTAGGTCAATAGCTACCTTTTAAGTCTTTTAATCACCAAATAATGGTGATTTAGACCTTCTTCTTCATTTACCCACCATGGACCTAGAATCAAGCAAGTAAGGATCTATTAGTAGAAATTTACATGAAATAAATATGAGAATGTGATAAAATTATGCAAAATTAGAGACTAATCACACCCCACACTTATCTTTTTGCTCGTCCCGAGCAAAACAAAAATAAGAAAATTATTATACCACTTTCGCAGGTAACGTGATTGCACTGAGCATGTGCAACAAGCCTTTAAACCTCTAAGTTTTCCCTAGAGGAGGAGTGTTGTCTCCTGAGGGTTTTCAGCGGATTGCACCCACAAAATCCAGTAAGTAAAGAAGTTAGTTTTTTCAGAAAGAAATATATGTATATATATATATGAAAAAGAACTTTCAATCATCTAAATAAACATGACCGAATGATGTAGGAATTAGGTTTAACCCTCATAAGTCCTCTTATATTTAGCCTTCATAAAGAAGAAATTATGGTTTTTCTTTAAATTTAAAAGGATCTTTTACTTCTAACTCATTCTTTTATTTTGCTTTAGATAGATATGCATACTGTGTAAGTGTAATATGCTTGGGATTTTTCAACTCAACTTCAAATATTATTTTATTAATATTTACTTATTATTCCTAGTTCCATTAGGCTTTCTACTTCACTTATGTAGCACATATCAAACCGATGACTCCCAAACCAGATGGTCTTAGGGCACCAGGTGAAAAAACACCCTTCAGGTCAAATATGCAAGTGGAGTAGGCCACGAAATCAAGATTTATTTATAAAGATTGTTTTTCTGGCGTGAGTAATCATGCTTCTTGAGGCACAATTATCCAGCTTTTTTTTTTTTTTGAAAAGTTGTGTTTCTAAATCCCAAGCATGTGTGTGTAAATCATGCATATTCTATTAAGGCTAAATAAAAGGTGTGAGTTGTTTTCCTTATCCTTTCTAACTCTTTAGTCAAACCAATCTTTCTTATTTACTCAGGCAAAAATAAAGATTTATTACTAAGGTTCCCGTAATTCCTACAATTTTTGGTATTTTTATAAAGAGTAAAAAATTCTTTTCAATCTGAGAGTTTTTTTTTTTTGGAAAGAAGAAAGGAAAAAAGAAAAAGAAAAAGTGTTAGCACCCCCACACCTATCTAATGCATTGTCCTCAATGAATGCAGATGAAAATATAAATGCAATAAATAGGGGGAAGAGATGATGTCACCGTCTTTGTGGACTCGGGCCGACCAAGTACGAAGAGGCTAAAGGAAATGTCAAGAAGAATGTACATGGGGTAAGCATATAAACATTTTTTTTAATTGTTTGTTGTGGTTAGGTGTATGATGGAGCAAAAAGAGTCAGCACACTATTATCTGGAATCATCGGCTCAGTGGTCAAGAAGAGCTTCAGTCTTTGCCCATTCACTTTAAATTCCGTGTTATTTTTAGGATCTGCGATAAGCACGGCACCGTGTGGGAAAACAGTGCGCACAATGAATGGTCCCGACCAACGAGTTTTTAGTTTCCCCGCAAAAATATGAAGCCTAGAATTGTACAGCAGAACCCTATCTCCCGGGGCAAAGTTTTTCCGGGTTATGAATTGGTCATGGAAAAGTTTGGTCCTGCTCTTGGTGATTCGTGCATTCTCATAAGCTTCATTCCGTATCTCCTCTAATTCAGAAATCTGCAGTTTCCTAAGTTCAGCGGCCTTGGTCAGGTCAAAGTTGAGTTGCTTAATTGCCCAAAGGGCCCGGTGTTCTAACTCTACTGGCAGATGACAGGCTTTGCCAAACACGATTCTATAAGGAGACATCCCCAGAACTGTCTTAAATGCGATACGGTAAGCCCACAATGCATCATTGAGCTTAACCGACCAATCCTTTCGGTTTTGTCCAACAGTCTTCTCCAGAATGAGCTTGATCTGTCGGTTGGTGACTTCAACCTGCCCATTTGTCTGGGGATGATACGGGGTCGATAACTTGTGATTGATGGAATATTTTCGCATCAGAGCTTCAAAAACTCTGTTGTAGAAATGCGATCCGTTATCACTAATTATTGCTCGAGGGGTGCCAAACTGGGAGAAGATGTTTTCTTTGAGAAATTTGACAACCACTTTGTTGTCATTCGTCTTGGTTGGCACAGCTTCTACCCACTTAGAGACATAATCGACAGCAACCAAAATGAATTGGTTGCCGAAGGAGTTGGGGAATGGCCCCATGAAATCAATACCCCAAACATCAAAAATTTCAACTTCAAGGATAGGGTTCAGGGGCATCATGTCTCTTCTAGAAAATTTTCCGATCTTTTGACAGTTTGCACATGACTTGCAAAAATGATATGAGTCTTTGAACAAAGTGGGCCAGTAGAACCCACTTTGTAGAACCTTCTCTGCAGTCTTGCGGGGACCGAAGTGCCCTCCGCATGCAAGGTCATGGCAAAAGCTGAGCACACTACTCTGTTCCTCCTCAGGTATGCATCGTCTAATTATTTGATCTGGACAATACTTAAAAAGATACGGTTCTTCCCAGAAGAAGTACCGTACTTGGGCAAAGAAGCGGTCTTGGTCTTGCTTTGTCCAGTCAGCAGGTAATTGTCCCGTGGCTAGGTAATTAATGATGTCAGCATACCAGGGTTCCTTAAGAATGGCTAGGATGTGCTCGTCGGGAAATTCTCGTTGATCGGGCTGGGATGGTTGGTGCATTCGGAATTCGTGAGAGATGATCAGCAATCACATTTTCGATACCTCTTTTATCCCGGATTTCTAAGTCAAATTCTTGAAGCAAAAGGATCCACCGAATCCGTCGGGCTTTTGCTTCCTTCTTGGTCATGAGGTATTTAAGAGCCGAGTGATCTGTGAAAATCACCGTTTTCGAACCTAACAAGTAGGGCCGGAACTTTTCTAACGCAAAGACAACAGCTAAGAATTCCTTCTCAGTCGTTGTATAATTCTGTTGGGCGTCATTCAAGGTCCTACTCGAATAGTAAATCACGTGCTGCCTATTATCGATGCGCTGTCCTAGAACAGCGCCAATAGCAGAATTAGATGCATCACACATGATTTCAAATGGCTGGGCCCAATTAGGAGCAGAAATGATAGGTGCAGAAATCAGTTCTTGCTTAAGCTTCCCCCATGATTTGAAACATTCATCATTGAAATCAAAGGGCACGTCCATAGCGAGCAGGTTGGTTAAGGGCCTCGCGATTTTGCTAAAGTCCTTAATGAACCGTCGGTAGAACCCAGCATGCCCTAAAAAGGATCTAATATCCTTGATGCTTTTGGGTGGTGGAAGCTTAGCAATCACTTCTACCTTAGCCTTATCGACTTCTATGCCTCTCCTCGAAATCTCATGGCCCAAGACAATCCCTTGTCTCACCATAAAGTGACATTTTTCCCAGTTTAGAGTTAGGTTCTTCTCAATGCATCTTTGTAGCACTAACTCTAAGTGATGAAGACATTGATTAAATGAATCTCCGTAGATGGAGAAATCATCCATGAAAATCTCCAGAAAACGTTCCACCATATCAGAGAACAAACTAAGCATGCACCGTTGGAACGTTGCAGGAGCATTGCACAATCCAAAAGGCATGCGCTTATAAGCAAAGGTTCCGAACAGGCAGGTGAACGTCGTCTTTTCCTGATCTTCTGCAGCAATGGAGATTTGATTGTATCCTGAGTACCCATCCAGAAAGCAGTAGTACTCATGTCCAGCCAAACGCTCAAGCATTTGGTCGATGAAGGGTAGCGGGAAGTGGTCTTTACGGGTAGCAGCATTCAACTTTCTGTAGTCGATACAAACACGAACCTTGGTAGGCAGTCTTGTTTGTACCAACTCTTTTTCCTCATTTTCTACTACCGTAAAGCCAGCCTTCTTTGGGACCGCATGAACAGGGCTAACCCATTAGCTATCAGAAATGGGATAAATGATCCCATTATCTAATAGTTTCAGAATTTCAGCCTTCACTGCCTCTTGCATGAGAGGTTAAGCCTGCGTTGTGGGTCCCTCCTAGGGGTTGCTTCATCAACTAAATGGATTCTATGTTGTACTATGGTTGGACTTATTCCCTTGATGTCCTTCATTGTCCATCCAATGGCTTCCTATGTCTTTCCAGAATAGACATTAAGCTATCCTCTGTTGCTCAGTCAGGTGGGATGCTTTGATGACTGGAAAGGTGTCCTTTCCGCCCAGGTAGGCGTACTTGAGATGTTCAGGCAGGACTTTCAACTCTAGGGAAGGTGTTGTTTCATTGGAGGGAATCTCTGGGCTTTCGATCCTAAGATGGGGTACACTGGGGCTAGATGCCCAATCCACTGCTGAATCCACGATCTGGTCTAGATTAAAATCCTCAGTCTCCAGATCAAACTCTGCCTCAGCTTCTATCTCCATGCATTCCTCATGCTCACTGGTCAGGTTTTCAATAGAATTGACCTCGAATGTCTGATCATTGACATCCCTAGGTTGTCTTCCAAGATTGAAAACATTGACTTCCTTCGTCATGTCTCCGAAAGTTAATCGCATGGACCCGTTCCTACAGTTGATTATGGCATTGGCTGTAGCTAGGAATGGGCGCCCTAAAATGACGGGAGTTTGAGACCTAAGATTGGACACAGGTTGGGTCTCAAGCACAATGAAGTCAACGGGGTAAATGAAATCCCCGACCCGGATGAGAACATCTGTGATTTCCCCCTTTGGGATCTTCACAGATCGGTCAGCTAGCTGGATAGTGACTCGAGTTGGGCTTAGCTCACCCAACCCAAGTTGCTGGTATACAGAGAGAGGTAGCAAGTTGATACTTGCTTCCAGGTCAAGAAGCGCTCTACTGATTTCAGTCTGTCCTATGGTGCAGGAAATGGTGGGACATCCGGGATCCTTATATTTCACCGGAATGGGACCAGACAGAATTTCGCTTATGTTAGTGGCCAAGAACACTTTCTTGGGCACATTGGTCTTTCTCTTCTTAGTACACATATCCTTCAGAAATTTGGCATAAGCCGGGACTTGTTGGATAGCGTCTAGAAGTGGCACATTTAACTTAACCTGGTTGAACATCTCTAGCATTTTCTCCATGTGCATATTTTTATTATTGTTCCTAAGCCTATTGGGAAAGGGTGCTAAAGGCTTGTGAACTTATTCAGCAGCTTTGTCCTCGTCAGATGTCTGTGGAGCGGATTGGGAGAAACTAGCAGAGGTGGAGGCTTGAGTGGATCAGGATGGACTGGACTCTTCTGCTGGTAGACCTGGTTGTCTACCTTCTTTCCAGATCTCAGTGTGTGAACAGCATTACACTGGTTAATTGATGGATCCTGGACTTCATATGCTTGGTTGGAGGTTTTTGGGTTAACTAATGGCTGACTAGGCAAAGTACCCTTAGGTCTTTCACTTAGGGAGCTAGCTAACTGGCTCATCTGCAATTCCAACCTTGATATGGCCTGTGAATGACTATTCAGAGTTTGTCCCTGGTTCTGCATGAAAGCAGCCTGGGACTTAATGAAAGCCTCTATGCTCTCCTCCAATTTACTGATTTTCTTTTCCATTGGAGAGCCTTGGGAGGACGAAGATGGGGTTTGACTGGGAAAAGGTGGTGGAGGAGCAGGGTGGTGAAAGTTGTTGGAAAAATTAGGCCTGGGAGGATTGTTTTGGGCCCAGGAGAAATTTGGGTGATTCCTCCAGCCGGGATTGTAGGTCTGCGAGTAGGGGTTGTGAGGCGGCCGTGAGTAAGCCGCGTTCATGTGTTCCGGTGGCATTTGTTGGGCATGGAAAATAGGGCACTCTTCAAAGACATGGTTCGGTGCCTGACAATGTGAACAACCCGGATTGTGAATCGGTGGTGGGTTGATCTGGTTGACACTAGCAGGCTCTTTTGTTTCTAGAGCCTCTATCCTTCTCATCAGGGTAGCAATCTTAGCCTCGGCAGCTATGAGTGATTCTAGGGATAGGAGCCCTCCTCTTGAAGCTATAGATTGTGAATTCCTAGGTTTTTCTGAGGCTGGCTCCCATTGCAGGGTTTTCTCCGCTAAATCCTCAAACAAATCCCAACCCTGATTCTCATCCTTCTGCAAGAACCCTCCCTGACACATCGTTTCTAACAGGGTCTTAGTCTGATAATCTAGACCATTGTAGAGAATCTGGCACTGACGCCATTTCTCCACGCCATGATGAGGGCACTAAGCGAGGAGATCTTTGAATCGCTCAAAGTATCTCCAAAATGGTTCGCTCGGGTCTTGCTTAAACTGTATGATGTTCTTCCTAATGAGGGCAGTTTTGTGAATTGGGTAAAATTTCTTCAAGAAAGCCTTGACGAAATCATCCCACGTTGTGACTGAATCTGCTGCCAAACTGTACAACCACTTCTTAGCTAGGTCCTTTAGGGAAAAAGGGATGAAACGTAACCTAACTGCATCGTCTCCTAGCTGGGGTATTCGCATCATAAGGCATACTTCTTCAAATTCCCTAACAAAGAAGTATGCGTCCTCTGATTCTAAACCATGAAATTTGGGAAGAGTGTTAATGAATTGGGGCTTTAACTCAAAGTTATTTCCGTTTGCTTCAGGAAGTTTTATGCAAGATGGAAGCGAGGTCCTGATCGGGTAAAATCTATCCTGAAGTGACGCCATCACCGGTTCTGGATGCAAAGGTAGAGAAGTGTTTCTTATTAATCTGGAAGTTGAAGGATCTCTCACCCACTCTTGCATTCAGCACACCACAACTAACGTGAAAACAGCAAACAATCGAAAAGAATAAAAAATAAACAAAAGAAATCAAAAACAACCACAAGCCTTAGTCTAAGGTACCTGGACCTAGACGACTCCTAACTGGTCGATTCTCCGGGGAATGTTGTTGCAGGAACTCGACTACAAGCTAATCGACCAGGAAAGGGCAAAGCTCGGGGGGAGGTATCCGGGTGGAGCCACGGGCCTAATTATGCCAAACCACGGAGCTTTCGAGGCTTTACCTCTCAATCCACTTTCCTTATACACCAATTTTGCAGGAGTATAGTTCTTACAATTTTCAACCTCGGTTAATCTCTTAGTGAGTCCGAGATGTCCCTAGGGCCAACGTCTATTGATTTTTAGTTAAGGCTTGGGAAAAAGTGAGTGCACTTGGAGATGATTTTTGAGCTAAGGAAGGGTGATGAAATCCCCACCTTATCTTGTTTATTTGGGTTTTGCCCTTAAAGTCAATTGTGCAAGTGTACAGTTTATTCACAACAAGGTAACACTCAAAGCGGTAAATCACTTTAGAATGTTGGTCCTATTCTATATGAATGCACACGTACCTTATTTCCAGCACTCTTCAACAAAATTGAAATGAATTGAAATAGACACGTGCCCTAAATGCAAAAGTCTAATCCAATTTCAATTAAGCAACTAGTAAATTTCTGTTGAATTTATTACACATGCATATGGTGAAGCATCCAAGGAAACTAGAAATTTTGAAAGCACTTTTTTTTTTTAGCGGCGCTCGGCAACCCTGCAAACGAGTAGGTTAGTACTTCAATCGGAAAAACTCGTTTTTACACGAATTTTCCGAGGGCAAATAAATCCTCGCGCAATGTCCTTGGCCACCTCTTTTGCTTTCCTTGAAAGTGAGCTCCTTGGTACTTCTCTGCTTTTGCACACAAAAATAAAGAACAATATTTAGTAGTGAACAATAAAGTCGTTCCCTCCCCGGCAACGGCGCCAAAATTTGATCGGCAAAAAGCAAGCACAAGAAAAGTAGAAAGAGAGTGGGTCGAAGTTACTGCTTTTGCGATTCTTCCGTAGTAGCGAAGTGGCTATACGGGTCGTATCCACAAGGAGGGAGAGCGATGGAAGCTTGATGCGGCTTTTATGTTCAAGAAAAGAGAATGTTCTTTGTTTCCAAATAAAGAATTTAAAAAGTAAAAATAAGTTGTTTCAAGGATTGTTGGAAAATATTTTGGTAGTTTGTAAAAGTGAATTTTTCTTAGTTGTAAAAACGCATGGCTAACCTTCTACTAATTGCTCCCACTAATCCCTAACTTCTTGAAGATGTGCCTCACGATGGATCATAGGCAAGCTTACCCCTGATGCAATGGAACTATTCACGTGAAAATCGAGTGAAAGTTCTTCCTATAACTTTGCTTTACACGGCAAAAACTCGGACATTCCCATATCAAGATCCATTAGAAGGTAAGAATACGGGAAGACACGAGTGCACTAATGGTATCGGCAAAGTTAAAAGGAAAGTCTCTAACTTACAACAACAAGTAAAGTACAAAACTTATAGATCATCAAACTATTTAAGTATGAAATATAAGAAGGTAAATACTTGTAGGTAAGTTAGAGTTAGAACCCTCGTCTTAAGATGTCATAGCTCTCGTTTGCACAAGGCTTGTTGACACTATTGACTCATGCGGGTTATCGATTAAGCAGTTAAAGATTAGGGGGTTAGTAGTTAGTTAGCCATGCTATGGAGGAGTTAGTTACACATGGTAAAGAAAAGAACAACAAAAGAAAAGAGATAAAGAGAAGGAGTTACACTAAAGTAAGAATGTAAAAGCAAATGCAAAGACAAGTAAATAGAAAGAAGGAAGAGAAGTAGTACTTGTATTGATCTTGTCACCCTTCCAAATACAACTCCTTACAAACTCTCTCTCTCTCTTTCACTTTAATGGCTAAATCCTAAACCTAGAACTTAGAAGAAGAACAACAACAACAACTAAACCTAAAAAAAAACTACAAATTTCTCCAACTCTCTCCTGCTCTCAACTGAAGAACCCTCCTGGCCTTTTATAGGCATCAAGAATGAGGGGGGCCAGGGGACAAACCCTGGCCCAAAACTCGGCGCGCCGCGCGGCCACATGGCCGCGAAAACGCGGCATTTGCCGCGTTTCCGCGGCAGTGCTTTGGCGGCACGCGCAGCGCCGCCTACTGTGCGCCGTCTGCTGCGCGCCGCCTGGTTGTCCCCCGCCGCGCGCCCACATGGCCGCGGAAACGCGGCATTAGCCGCGTTTCCGCGGCAATGCTTTTACGGCGCGCGCAATGCCGCCTGCTACGCGCCGCCTGGTTGTCCCCCTGTCAGCTGGATCTCTTGGTTTCTGGTTTGGCCGCGTTTTCGCGTCAAAATGCCGCATTTCCGCGGCTTTCCTTGGGCGGCACGTGCAGCGCCGCCTGCTGCGTGCTGCGCTGTTGTCTCCCTGTTGGCTAACGCTCCTGATTTT
This sequence comes from Agave tequilana, assembly GCA_038442645.1. Classification (NCBI taxonomy): domain Eukaryota; kingdom Viridiplantae; phylum Streptophyta; class Magnoliopsida; order Asparagales; family Asparagaceae; genus Agave; species Agave tequilana. The sequence goes on from JAVJIF010002699.1 coordinate 296,382, forward strand.
GACAGAGTCAGCCCTCTAGGTCAATAGCTACCTTTTAAGTCTTTTAATCACCAAATAATGGTGATTTAGACCTTCTTCTTCATTTACCCACCATGGACCTAGGATCAAGCAAGTAAGGATTTATTAGTAGAATTTTACATGAAATAAATATGAGAATGTGATGAAAATTATGCAAAATTAGAGACTAATCAATAGCCCCTCCGTCTGAGCTCCTACAACCAAGCTCCCCTACACGCCCAAGCCAATCCCCTTGGCAGAACTTAAACCCTGTCGAGCCTTGCATCCCTAACCCCACGGCAACACCCCTCCATCCATCTCTTCCCATGGTCGAGCACCTGCGTCGGCAGCGCACCCGTGTACACTCCTTCCCCGTGCGCGCACAGGCCACCCACAGCGCCTGCTCCCACTCCCCTGGCGCACTAATAGCCGAGCATAGAATACCCTCCCCAACCTCCAAGGTCGAAACCCCACTTCATGACACTCCAGCCCAACTCCCCTTCACCATGGCCATCGTCCCCTCTTCCCTTTGCCGTCGGGACTCGCCGGAGCCTGATTTCCTCCTTCAGTGAGGGCGAGGACACCCCCCCTCTCTCCGGCATTCCTTCGGTATCCTCTGCGTCCTCCACCCCCTTTGTCGGAGTCTCTGTCGAAGCGCCGCAAGCCTCCCCCTAGGCACAAGGGTATACACAAATAGAAGTTTTGGGGGGTAAATAAGCAAAAAGCTAAATGTAAAGGTTATATATGCAGAAAAACTCAAATCATATCAGGGGTCAAAATTTTACCCAATTACTTAGTCTCGTTTCGAGCCCGAACTGGTCGAGAATCTATCTCAAATATTCATGGATAGAATATGGATTGAAATTCTAACCCTATAGGATTTTTTGGTTGGAAATAGATCAAACAAACTTTCCTAACCCCACCTGTTTTTAACCCGAACCTATAAAGGAAAGATATGAGTATAAAAGAACTAACCCTGACCCTGAATACTTCTGTAACATTTTGCTTAATCTAGGATCCAAAGTAGTACATGTTGTATCTTGTATATAATATTGAATCAATTAAATAAGTTTAGGAATCGAAAAAATATGTAACAAATCTTAAAAAAATATTTCTTTCTTTATTTGCTCTGAATATTTTGCGTTTTATTATTGTATATAGAAAAATCTGACCCCGACCCAACTTAAACCCGATGTATATTAGGTAAGGTACAATTCACTTTCTGTCTACCCATTCCCAAAACCGATGCCATTGAGAACATGACCCTGATTGAAAGTCGAATTCGACTCCATACATTTTTTTAAAAAAAAATATCTTATGTGCCTGTGAGGTCCATTAATGGGTATAGAAAATCTGAAACCGATCCGACCTCTGTCAAATCATTATTCATAAAACGATTCTGATTATATATAGAGTATATATGGAAACTAAATAATTTATTTTAGCAATCCCTAATTAATAACTTTGCAAAAGTAGAAAATATCTAACAAAGCTAAAACATTATCTTTTTTCTATATTGTGCTCTAAATATTTTGTGTTTATAATTGCATATAGAAAATTTGATCCCAACCCAAAATTCGAAGACACTGAGTAGGGTACAACTGATTTTTGTACACTCATACCTGCAATTCAATGGCATTATCTAACCACGGCTGAGGCTCGAACTCGACAAGGTACAATTGAAAATTTGAGTCTAACATCAGGACATGTGTCCCTCCTTATTAGAACCTCTCGAGACAAACAGTAGGGTATGCCAAACAAATCTGCTCTCTGAGAACATCGCCCGGTCGTTCTCGAGGATACTCATCCTCCCGAGAAATCCGCTGTCCCGAGGACGCTCCTCCTTCTGAGAGCGTCGCCACTCCAAGATAATTCTTTTCCGTCCTGAGCAAGATGGCCGTAGCAACATGCCTCATTGATTTTTGCCTACGGAGTTGTTGGCCCAAGGTTACAATCACCCTTGTTTAGTGTATTTTGATGATTACAAAACATATTAGTTATTTGTACTAATAACATTTGTTGTTTAAGTGTGTTTCAGATTTCTATTCATACTAGAAGTCTTCTCTCACAAATACAAGGTTTTGGACTCAAGTCAACTCCAATTGGGCTCAAGATGCAAAAATTGAAGATCAAGTGGAGATAGCCCATCTTGAAGCATTGCCTTGAAGTCTTTTAGAAGTTTGTAAGTTTAGAATGTTAAAGTTTGAATATAGGAAATTTGGCTCTAGGATTTGCACACACACTTTTGAAAATGGTTATTTCTAAGTTTTATGCCTTAGTTTATATATACATGTACCAAAGCTTTATATCCTGAAAAACTTGTTTAAAACATGTGTATAAACTATTTTCTGCATAATACTTAGCTATTGGTATTATTAAAATATTTTTACAAAAATTCCATCTTCAAAACAGCCCAGTTTTTCAGTGTCAGGCAACATCGGTCGACCGGCCCGGTCGACCGGCGATGTGTCTGGACATGCACTGTTTGTGCATGTCCGTCGGTCGACCGGACCGGTCGACCGACGGAGAGCATTTTGCTCTCGGGATATTTCGGTCGACCGAACCGGTCGACCGGAAGAAGGAAACTGTGTTTCCTCCTTTTGGGTCGGTCGACCGGACCGGTCGACCGAGAGCCAACGGCTCTTTCCAGCAGGGCTGGCGGTCGACCGGACCGGTCGACCGCCAAGCCTGCAACTTAGCAACGGCTCTTTCCTCTTTGGGATTTTCTGAAAAACTGTTTTCTTTTTCTGCTTTAACAGATTTTTGGAGAGTTGTTGGGGTGCTTTTGCAGGTTGAATTAGGTGTAAAGAAAATGTTTTTAACTTATTTTCAACCCTATAAATAGAGGAGAAGTCTCTCCTTCATATCACTTAGAAAAATCCTCAAGTTTTCATTGTTTTCAAAAGAGAAAAGAAAAGAGTTTAAAGCTTTCATTCCAATTCTTTTTGAGCTAGTTTTTCAGTTGTGTTTGATTGCTAATATCTCTCTACAACTGAAGTTTTTCTCACCACACTTCATAGAGCCAAAAATCCTATACTCATTCTATAGTGAAGTTGTAATTGAAGTGAGAGTGTTTGTAAAAGAGTTTGAGAAAAGTGTAGTGATCTTGTTGTGATCACTTGGTTCTTGTAATCCTTTCTTTGTGGAGCAACCTCTTCGGTAGAGGTCCTTTGTACTCGGTGGAGCTCGGTGCTCGGTCTTCGGTAGACCAAATTGTAAAGGCATCCTCGGTGGATAGTGGAAACCCTTCACGGAGGTGAAGGCGGGGACTAGAGCAAGTGTGCTCGAACCTCGAAACAAATCATCTTGTTTGCGATTGCCTTTGTGTCATTCTTGCTTTCAATTTCTCTTGCTTTATATTGTCTTGAATTATTTGCTTGAGAACTAACCCTCTACTTGTGCAATTTAGTCTTGTTTACTTTACTTGCTATACTTGTTGTGTTACATTGTGTGCATTTCATTTCTCATCATCATACTTGGCATTGATCGATCACACCTCAATACAACACGGTTGCATTGCGCACCTCTAACCCATATCTAGGGGAATTGGGAGGAAGGAGTTCAGAACCTCGCAAGGGGTATTCGGCTCTTAGTCGTGTTTTGAGAGATCGTTGCATCACTCATTTAATTAAAGTTTAAAAAGATCATTAGATTAGCATTCACACCTATTCACCCCCCCTCTAGGTGTTTTTCAATTGGTATCAGAGCTTGGACTCTAGGATTTGGTTTAACCACCTTAGAGAAGATCCTAATTTGCTAATCATTTCATTCATATTCATATAAGTAAAAATGGCCGATGGAATTAAGACCCCTCCTAAGTTTGATGGACTTAACTTTCCCATATGGAAAGTTAAGATGACCGTGTTTTTGCAATCTCTAGGTAGCCGAGTTGCAAAGGCCGTGATAAGTCCTTTAGTGTACCCCCCGGTGACGAATCCACTTGGTCCGAAATAGAGACTAAGGAATTCGATGCCAATGCCAAAGCTCACTATGCACTTCTTCAAGCCCTAAATGATGATGACATAGCTAGGGTTATACATTGCAAATCCGCATTTGAGATTTGGTCACACTTGATAGTCACTCATGAGGGGACCTCACAAGTAAAGAAGGCTAAGATTGACCTTCTTCGGTCTCAATATGAAACATTTAGCATGCAAGACAATGAAACCATAGATGATATGGTTACAAGATTTATCAAGATTACTAATGGACTCTCTTCTTTAGGTGAAGATATCAACAATGATCAAAGAGTAAGGAAGATCATCCGGGCTCTTCCTCCTTCATGGGAAGTTAAAGCTACAACCTTGAAGGAACTCAACGACAATGAAGAGATGGAGCTCATAGGTCTCATTGGGAACCTCAAAACCATGAGATGGAAAGGAAAGCAAGGGAGGATATGGCTCCCTCCAAAAAGAAGACTATCGCCTTCAAGAGTCAGGCTACACACTCCGATGAAGATGATGAAGAAGAAGATGATGAGGAGCTCTCACTCCTTGTTAAGAATGTCCGGAGGATGTACAACAAGGCGAAGTACCAAGGTAGAAGAAGATGGCAAGGAGGCAAAGAAGAAAGAAAGATTGTATGCTTCAATTGCCAAAGACCGGGACACATTATGGCGGAGTGTCCGGACAAAGCAAAGCCTTCCACTTCAAAGAAGCCTTACAAGAAGAAGGCTATGAAGGCAACTTGGGATTCGGAGACCGAATCCGAGGAAGAAATAGACACCGCCAACATGTGCTTCATGGCTAATGAAGGCACAAGCAAGGTAATCTCTTCCCCTTCTCATGATAATGAACTTTCTATGGATGTGTTAGAAGAGGCTTTTGTTGAGTTGTCACAAAACTATGATTTCTTAAAGAAAAAGTATATTAAAATGAAAAAGGAAAATGAATCTTTAGTCTTCAAGTTTTTACTCTTACAAAAGAAAAGGATGAGTTGGTTTCCACTTTGGCCACTACCAAAATGATTTTGAAAAATATAAGATCTCTTGCAAAGGTAAGGCCCCACTAATTGATTCAAATGAAGTTTCTATGCTTAAGGAAAGATTAGACTCATTAAGTGTTGTTTTGAAAGATTGTGAGTTTAACAAGAAGAAAATTGAGGCTATGTTTCCTAAGAAACAAGCCCCAAAGAAAAATGCTCATGCTCATGTTCATGTTCATGCTACACAACCTAAACAACATGGCAAAACCCCAAAACATGCTCATACTACACATCATGCTTTCATGTATAGAAAAGTGTACTCATGTTCACATTGTGGGCGGAAAGGACACTTAGCTAATTTTTGTTATGATAGACTAAGTGCATCACATCATAATGTTTGGGTTCGTAACACTAACTTTCAAGGACCCAAGAAAGTTTGGGTACCAAAGTCAACAATTGTTTTAAATGATGTAGGTACTTTTCAAAGCCCAATGACGTAGAGGTTTGTGGTATCTTGATAGCGGTTGCTCAAGGCACATGACTTGGGACATCAACAACTTTGCAACCCTATCAAGATATCATGAAGGTGGCACCGTCACCTTCGGAGATGACGCCAAGGGTAAAATCATCGGTATTGGTAATGTAAAACTTGGCACCTCTCCTTTAATTGAAAATGTAGTTTTAGTTGATGGCCTCAAGCATAATCTCTTGAGTGTTAGTCAACTTTGTGATAAAGGTTTTGATGTTGTTTTTGATAATGTTGCTTGTAAAGTTATTGATAGAATTTCTAATGTTTGTGTATTTTCCGGTTTTCGTGAAAGTAATGTTTATATGATTGATATGTTGAATATGTCTTGTAATATTACTTGTTTGAAAGCCCTCGATGATGACTCTTGGTTGTGGCATAGGAGATTAGGGCATATTTCTTTTGATCACATTTCTAGGTTAAACACAAAGTAAATGGTGAAAGGTATTCCTTGCTTGAATTTTGAAAAGGACCGAGTTTGTGACGCATGTCAATTTGGGAAACAAACCAAGTCTTCTTTCAAGTCAATTAAGGATATCATGACATCTCGTCCTTTGGAGTTAATCCATATGGATCTTTTGGCCCTACACAAACCAAAAGTTTAAGTGGGAATAGATTTGCTTATGTTTTGGTTGATGATTTTTCAAGATTTACTTGGGTTTTCTTTCTTGAACATAAAAGCCAAGCATTTTCGTATTTCCAAATTTTTAAGAAAAGAGTTGAAAAAGAAAAAGATGTTTCGATTTTGAGAATAAGAAGTGATAGAGGAGGTGAATTCATTAACCAACCATTTACCACTTTTTGTGATGAACATGGAATAAAGCATGAACTTTCTTGTCCTAGAACTCCACAACAAAATGGAGTAGTTGAACGGAAAAATAGAACATTACAAGAGATGGATAGGACAATGCTAAGTGAATATGGTCTACCACATTATTTGTGGGCCGAGGCCGTTAATACATCATGCTACATATCTAATCGTGTTTTCTTGTGTAAAAATACAACTAAAACTTCTTTTGAAATGTATTTTTCTAGAAAACCTAATGTTTCCTATTTTAAAGTTTTTGGTTGCAAATGCTTTGTTTTAAACACAAAAGATTTTTTAGGAAAATTTGATCCTAAATCTAATGAGGCTATTTTTGTAGGTTACTCAAACACTAGTAAAGCTTATAGAGTTTTCATTAGATCATCTTTGACTATTGAAGAGTCTATTAATGTTAAGTTTGAGGAATCTAACAAGTTTGTTAAGAATGTTGTAGAAATAGATGCTTTGCATGAAGGCTTGGAGAAAGTCACCTTGGAGGATGCTTCTACCATGGGAGACAAGCCAAAGGATGATGATGGAAGTGAAGCCAAAGTGGAAGAGGCCCAAGGAAATGAACATCAAACAAATGAGGTGGAGCCTACTCAACCACTACCTAAGGATTGGAGATTCAATCCTCATCATCCCAAGGACCTCGTCATAGGTGAAGTATCAAAAGGGGTAACTACTCGCTCTAAAATTCAAGACTATTGTGGCCACTTTGCATTTATTTCACACATAGAACCCAAAAATGTCCTCGAAGCCGAGGCCGATTCATATTGGTTGCTAGCCATGCAAGAGGAGCTCAATCAATTTGAGCGCAACCAAGTTTGGCACCTTGTTCCTAAGCCCCACGATAGACCAACAATTGGTACTAAGTGGATCTTTAAGAATAAGTTGGATGAATCGGGTCATGTAGTTAGAAACAAGGCTAGGTTAGTTGCCCAAGATTACACTCAAATCGAAGGGATCGATTTTGATGAAACCTTTGCACCCGTAGCACGGCTTGAAGCCATACGGATGACACTAGCATTTGCCTCATATAAAGATTTCAAATTATTTCAAATGGATGTTAAAAGTGCTTTTCTAAATGGATTTATTGAAGAGGAGGTGTATGTTGAACAACCCCCGGGTTTGTTGATCCTACACATTCGGATTTTGTTTTTAAATTAGATAAAGCTCTTTATGGTTTAAAACAAGCCCCTAGGGCTTGGTATGAAAGACTTTCCTCATTTTTGATTTCAAATGGTTTTAAGAAAGGTAAAATTGACACAACTTTGTTTACAAAACATGTAGAAAATGACATTCTTATTGTGCAAATTTATGTAGATGATATTATTTTTGGTTCTACTAATGAATCTCTTTGCAAAGCTTTTGAGTCATGCATGAAGGATGAATTTGAAATGTCTATGATGGGGGAGCTCAACTATTTCCTTGGACTCCAAATCAAGTAAAGGAAGGATGGGATCTTCATCAATCAAGCCAAGTACACAAAGGAACTAATCAAAAGGTTTGGGCTTGAAGGATCAAAAGTAAGCAAAACTCCCATGGCAACAACTACAAAGCTTGACAAGGATGAACAAGGTAAAAGTGTAGACATTAAATTATACCGTAGCATGATTGGTAGCTTGCTTTATTTGACGGCTAGTAGGCCGGATATTATGTTTTCCGTTTGTCTTTGTGCACGTTTTCAATCTTGTCCTAAAGAATCTCACATAATTGCGGTTAAACGCATAATTAGATACCTTAAGGGCACTATTGAAATGGGTTTATGGTATCCTAAAACCGGATTATTTGAAATGAAGAGTTTTTCGGATGCCGACTATGCGGGTTGTAGGGTAGATAGGAAGAGCACAAGTGGAACATGTCAATTCTTAGGTAATTGTCTTGTATCTTGGTCTTCCAAAAAGCAAAATTCGGTAGCCCTATCAACCGCCGAGGCGGAGTATGTTGCGGCGGGAGCTTGTTGTGCACAAGTTCTTTGGATGAAACATACTCTCCTTGACTATGATTTACACTTTGATCATGTTAAAATATTTTGTGATAATACTAGTACTATTCACATGACAAAGAATGCAAATCAACATAGTAAAACCAAACACATTGACATTAGGTATCACTTTCTTAGAGATCATTATGAGAAAGGTGATATTGTTATTGAATATGTTTCTACCGATTTTCAACTTGCCGATATTTTTACTAAACCTCTAAATTATGCTAGATTTTCATTTATTTGTGGTGAGTTGAATGTTTGCATTATGGATTCTTAAAAAAAATAATTTTTTTTATTAGTATTTTAACCCTTTTTGATGTATGACAAAAAGGGGGAGAATAAGTTTGATAGTTTAAGTTTAAGAATTTGATGTTTTGATGATTGAATTATAGTTTGATATTTGCTTGAGTTTGTTAAGTTTGTTTATTTAAGTTTTTGACAAAACTTTTGTACATTGAATGCTTTATGTATTGTGCTTCCATAGTCAAATTTTTATACATAGCATTATTTGAGGGGGAGTTTTCCAAACTCCTCTTCCATGTTTATTTAAATAACCTATATGTTTTGTCATCATCAAAAGGGGGAGATTGTTGGCCCAAGGTTACAATCACCCTTGTTTAGTGTATTTTGATGATTACAAAACATATTAGTTATTTGTACTAATAACATTTGTTGTTTAAGTGTGTTTTCAGATTTCTATTCATACTAGAAGTCTTCTCTCACAAATACAAGGTTTTGGACTCAAGTCAACTCCAATTGAGCTCAAGATGTAAAATTGAAGATCAAGTGGAGATAGCCCATCTTGAAGCATTGTCTTGAAGTCTTTTAGAAGTTTGTAAGTTTAGAATGTTAAAGTTTGAATATAGGAAATTTGGCTCTAGGATTTGCACACACACTTTTGAAAATGGTTATTTCTAAGTTTTATGCCTTAGTTTATATATACATGTACCAAAGCTTTATATCCTGAAAAACTTGTTTAAAACATGTGTATAAACTATTTTCTGCATAATACTTAGCTATTGGTATTATTAAAATATTTTACAAAAATTCCATCTTCAAAACAGCCCAGTTTTTCAGTGTCAGGCAACATCGGTCGACCGGCCCGGTCGACCGGCGATGTGTCTGGACATGCACTGTTTGTGCATGTCCGTCGGTCGACCGGACCGGTCGACCGACGGAGAGCATTTTGCTCTCGGGATATTTCGGTCGACCGAACCGGTCGACCGGAAGAAGGAAACTGTGTTTCCTCCTTTTGGGTCGGTCGACCGGACCGGTCGACCGAGAGCCAACGGCTCTTTCCAGCAGGGCTGGCGGTCGACCGGACCGGTCGACCGCCAAGCCTGTAACTTAGCAACGGCTCTTTCCTCTTTGGGATTTTCTGAAAAACTGTTTTCTTTTTCTGCTTTAACAGATTTTTGGAGAGTTGTTGGGTGCTTTTGCAGGTTGAATTAGGTGTAAAGAAAATGTTTTTAACTTATTTTCAACCCTATAAATAGAGGAGAAGTCTCTCCTTTATATCACTTAGAAAAATCCTCAAGTTTTCATTGTTTTCAAAAGAGAAAAGAAAAGAGTTTAAAGCTTTCATTCCAATTCTTTTTGAGCTAGTTTTTCAGTTGTGTTTGATTGCTAATATCTCTCTACAACTGAAGTTTTTCTCACCACACTTCATAGAGCCAAAAATCCTATACTCATTCTATAGTGAAGTTGTAATTGAAGTGAGAGTGTTTGTAAAAGAGTTTGAGAAAAGTGTAGTGATCTTGTTGTGATCACTTGGTTCTTGTAATCCTTTCTTTGTGGAGCAACCTCTTCGGTAGAGGTCCTTTGTACTCGGTGGAGCTCGGTGCTCGGTCTTCGGTAGACCAAATTGTAAAGGCATCCTCGGTGGATAGTGGAAACCCTTCACGGAGGTGAAGGCGGGGACTAGAGCAAGTGTGCTCGAACCTCGAAACAAATCATCTTGTTTGCGATTGCCTTGTGTCATTCTTGCTTTCAATTTCTCTTGCTTTATATTGTCTTGAATTATTTGCTTGAGAACTAACCCTCTACTTGTGCAATATAGTCTTGTTTACTTTACTTGCTATACTTGTTGTGTTACATTGTGTGCATTTCATTTCTCATCATCATACTTGGCATTGATCGATCACACCTCAATACAACACGGTTGCATTGCGCACCTCTAACCCATATCTAGGGGAATTGGGAGGAAGGAGTTCAGAACCTCGCAAGGGGTATTCGGCTCTTAGTCGTGTTTTGAGAGATCGTTGCATCACTCATTTAATTAAAGTTTAAAAAGATCATTAGATTAGCATTCACACCTATTCACCCCCCCTCTAGGTGTTTTTCAGGAGTCTGTTACACCGCTAGGTCATCCCACATTTCAAACGTTGCAACGAGCCCTACTCAAAAGTGAATTATTACATAAGGTAACAGAAATCGTTCTCACCATCAAGAGCAGAATCCAAGCCGTTACAGAAGAATTATAACGTGCAGATCGTGCAGTTATTGAAATCCGCATGATTTGTACTGCAAATGAAGCCTCTCCGGGTATATATATACACTAAGAGGTGGAGAAAGAAGAGTGGAAGAAAAGGCTGAGACCATCCTCATAAACTACTGTCCCACAGTAATCAAAGACGACCACAGAGTTTCAGCTCTTTAGAATTCATTGTAACATCTTGAAAAATAGTGAATTCTTTCTCCCCTCCCTGTGTTTTTTCCCAGATTGGATTTTCATGTAAAGTTCTATGTCTTTGCATTGCTTTATTATTATTTCTCTCACAAATCTTTTTACAATTTGAGTGTAGAGAATTCCCTCTGGGAATTTACTCTTACATTTTTTGTGCTTTCATTAAGAGCTGATTCTCAATACTTAGATTTCTTTTCTACCAAACCTCTCATCAGAAAGCCTCACCAACGAGACATTCTCCCGAAAAAAAGCTGACTATCAGCGAAGGGACCACCTCCAAGGGCAAATCTGTTGCCACAGCTGGGACATTATTCTCCCAAGCGGCCTCAGCCCCATTGTAGAAGATACTATCTCCACGCCTTCACAGAGGGGAAACCAAAGACATCAACCCGCAGTCCGTTTACGAATCCCAACTCATCCAAATGTTCATTGACATGAAGGAAGAATTGAAAAAGTAGCAAGCTCTGTTTGACTGTTAGCAGGAGCAAGCAAAGCAGGATCAAGAATACGTAGCTCACGAACGGGAGGAGACGAAAAACTTGAACAAACCACCTTCTCGCCCAGATCGCGATCCTCCAAAACACCCGAGTACCGCTCCCGTCGCTAGAGAGGCCAGCGCAACAGAGGTTACAAGTGATGAACAGTCTCAAAGTCGGGGCATCGTATAGCAATCTTCCCCACTCCTTCGGAACAATCCGATGACGAGTCAAGTTCTCCTCATCCCCGCACAAAAATTGACCTGATTAGTCTCGAAGTAAAAACTGAGGCATTCATCCATGTCTAAGATCTCGACAAGCTCGTAAGAGAGCGAGTCAAAGAAGTGAGTATGCCTTATCACCACAGGTTCAGGGCTATTACCATTGCTGCATCCAATTCTCCCTTCTTCGAGTCCGTACTGGAAATACGAATTTCCCAAAAGTTCGTGATTCTGACATTTGCTTGCTACTCCGGTCAGAGCGACCCAGTCCAACACCTCCGTCAGTACCAGGACAAGATGGTGATCTATTCAGAAGTGACCCTATTTTGTGCTGGATCTTCCCCTCTAATTTGAAGTGGGTAACCTCTGACTGGTTCTGCTCCCTTCCTTAGTATTCAATCCACGGCTTCAAAAATCTCACTAAATTGTTTATCGCCCAATATCCTTCCCGTCAGGAGTTCAAGTAGAACAACCATCACCTCCTCTCAGTTAAGTTGAGGCCCTCCGACAATCTCAAAACATGCATTAGCTACTTTCAGAATCAGCTCGTCAAAGTATACAATTGCAACGAAGACGCTTTTGCCCTCGAATTCACTAGTGGACTACGGATCACTTACCCACTGTACAAGCATCTGGTGAAACATAATGTCACCATTTGGAGGGAGATTTTATACCGAGCCCAACCATATATCCAATTGAAGAGGCAATGAAAAGCTCCGCCAATTCATCTTTCAACTGCGACGACAATGGGGACAACCGAAGCCACGGCACGGAGGCCCCTCCGTTGACCTCCAGGGCGCAAGGCGCTTACAAGAAGAAACCGCTTCCGTACCCTTAGTAAGGCCAACCCCGAGCTTACTAAATATCTGACAACTTCATCCTGCTGAAGCTTCCGATTCAGGACGTCTTCGAAGCCATCAAAAATCAACCTTGGGTGAAGCGTCTAGAGGCAAACACACGCACCCCTGCTTGCCCTAAAGAAAGAGACTAATGTTCCTTTCACAACAACAAAAGACACCTAACTTCTCAATTTCGGTCTCTCCGCAAGTACCTGAAGATCTTATCCAGTACGGCAATCTCTGAAAGTACATTCTTGCACCATAGCCTCCTTTGAGGCAGAAAGATATCCAGAGATCCCATCTCTGAGTCAACCATAATATATGATCACTCAATGCAGAACGGTTGACTAAACACCAATCGGGAAAATAAGATTAGAGAAGTATCTCAAACTAATAAAACTCTCTGTATTTCATTTACTTTTCATGTATTTTATTAAAGTTATTTAATAAAAATGCATTCTGATTTTCACTGGCTTCCCTACATCCTTTTATGGATTGCGGAACCTGCTAATCGACCCTCGCCTGGTCAACCTACAAGCACTCTTCTCCAAAATCGTAGCGGGACCTCCAAGAAGGAATTCTCTAACTCGAGATCTTGCAAGCTCCAACAGCTGGCCCCCTACTCTCCACATCCTCCATAGAATCCTCCTTTCTGATCACCAGCCCTCATACGGCCTATCGCAAGCACTTCTCCACAGAGATTCCCATTTGTATGTTTTAAGGAGGGAAATCCCCACTCGAAAACAACAAACACGAGTGTCCTCCTACTTAAGCAGCTGCCAATGTTTCCTGCGCGGCTGAAGTCTCCTTCACCCAGAGACCTTTATCTGAATGTTTTCAGGAGGGAAGCCCCCACTCTAGAATGATTACACAAGCATACGTCTTCGGGTGATCCCTTTGGCTCATCCTCGGTGGGAACTAACGTCCGGAAAGTTCATCCCCACCGAACAACTGCCACGACTCATCTCCGGTAGCAATTACCGTCCAGAAGGTTCATCCCCACTGGGCAACTATCATGGCTCACCCAAATCAGGCAACTACCATCCGGATGGTTCATCCTTGATTGAGTTATAGCCAATTTGTCTGTATTCTGAAGAGGGAAGCCCCAACTCGAGAATCACAGTACAAACACCTATCTCTGGGTTTCAAAAGCTCACCCTTAATTGGGCAACTGCCCCCAAAAGGTTCATTCCCAAATGAGTAACTGCCTGCCCAGCTCCTCACCTGAGGGCTTTCCTCACTCGGAATCTTATGCTTGTGTATTCTGAGAAGAAAAATACCCGCTCTCGAATGATATCACCAACAACAGCCTCCGGGCTCCCATTAGCTCCGCGACTGAAGTCTTCACTTCACTTAAGGATCAACACCTCTCGGCCTAGTTCAACTCCACGGCTGAAGTCCTTACTTACTCGGAGGACAAATGTCTGTACGCTCAGAGATGAAGACATCATCCGGAGACGATACTGCAAACACATCATATTCTTGCCATCTGGAAGTCAGGCTTCCAAAAGGGTATGAACATTCAATAATACAAATCAGGTAAGATCCTAACATTTGACCACGTATAATTAAAAATTAAATCGATGTGTCTACAGGTCCAGTAAGGGATATAGAAAATCCAGAACCTATCTTACTAGGGCAGTTCATAGGTCGAGTTGGCGGATTTTGAAGAAAAATGAAAACCTGCCCGTTGAGTTAGGGCGGGTTTTTAAGCTTTTGAAACCCGACCATCGGGTTTCGGGCCCGGTTCTGGTTTTAAGTGGGTTGTGAGGGTTTGACGGATTAAACTAATGATTTACTATGTCAATTAATAATTAAGCATGCACATACATACATACATACATACATACATACATATATATATATATATATATATATATATATATAGAGAGAGAGAGAGAGAGAGAGAGAGAGAAATGTATATCAGCCTGCGGCTGAGAGAACTCTCTCAGCCTGAGGTGACATGGCTCAAATTTGTCACCACACTAACTTGCGGCCCGCTTATTGGAAGAAGTTAAATTACCAAATACCCCTTATGAAAAGCTACTCTTTCGGTAACTTTCGTTATTATTTATTATTATTTGCCCAAAAGGCAATTTTTGGAGCGCACGTTGTCAGACTTAGATTATTGTTTATTATTATTTTTTCCTTTTTTTTGCCGCTCTTTATAGGATTTAGGTACAGTCATCTACAGTGCAAACATAATCTACTGCGACCCGGGTCGACACTGCGACCAAGGTCGCAGTCATCTACAGTGCAAACATAATCTACTACGACTCGGGTCGACACTGCGACCTAGGTCGCAGTCATCTACAGTGCAAACACAAACAATTGCGACCCGGGTCGACACTGCGACCAAGGTCGCATAAGACTACAGTGCGAACACAAACTTTTACAGCGACTCTAGTCGACACTGCGACTAAGGTCGCAGTCATCTACAGTGCAAACATAAACAAATGCGAACAGGGTAGACCCGGGTCGACACTGCGACCAAAGTCGCAGTCATCTACAGTGCAAACACAAACAACTGCGACCCGGGTCGACACTGCGACCAAGGTCGCATAAGACTACAGTGCGAACACAAAGTTTTACAGCGACTCTAGTCGACACTGCGACCAAGGTCGCAGTCATCTACAGTTCAAACATAAACAAATGCGACCAGGGTAGACACGGCGACGAAGGTCGCATAAGACTACAGTGCAAAAATAAACAACTGCGACCCAAGAATGATGAAGGAAGTTTCATATACTGCGACCATCGTCGCATTCGTCTAAAAGGAAAAGTCCAAAAAAAAAAAAACATTCTGAGACGCACAGATCCGAAAATAAAATTTTAACAACTGCGACCATTGTCGGGTGAAATTTTAGAGCTGAAATTTTTTTTGAAAGGCAACTTTCTTACATAAGGTAAAAAAATGTGACAGAGGGTATTTTCGGAAGATACATTGTTGAGGTGACTGACATTAAATTGGACGGGATTTTTCATCTTTTTGTCCGCCAAATTTTATGAGAAGTGTGTGGCTATGATGTTGCCACGTCCTGCCGGCTGAGAAACTCTCTCAGCCTACCGGCTGAGGTACAGTAACCCCATATATATATATATATATATATATATATATATATATATATATATATATTTATATATGCAAAACTTATGTATTATTATGTATATACATATGTGCATATGTACATATCATGCATAAATTCATATATCAATATGTGTAAATGTATAATTATTTAATTAACTGGGTATAAAATAAAATGAATGTATACTAATAAGGGAGAGTTCGAGTCTGGGTTTGTCGAGTTTAGATCGGGCGGATTTTGATGAAAATGAAATCATGTCTAATCGGGTTCGGACGGGTTTCGAAGAAAATGAAACCCTGTCTAATCAGGTTTGGACGGGTTTTGAAGAAAATGAAACTCTAGTTTTGAAGAAAATGAAACCCTATCTAATTGGGTTCAGGTGAGTTTTAAACTAGCTAAAACTGAAAATTCAGGAGGGTTTCTTCAGGAGGGAGTTCGGGTTTAAGCCCGACTCATGAACAACCCTGTACGGTTATACTTGACCTCGATCCAGCATAAATTAAATAATTTTCTACTTATATACACATAAAATATATATATAGAAACTAAAGGAATGTCTTTTATGTTTTCTTACATTATGCACTCTTCAAAAAGTTCGCAACATGCTTATATTTATATACGTCTTTCTTGAGTTCTTAATCTGCATGCAAGTTGAATAAACAAATAAAGAAGAGTAATAGCCGTTAGCGTATTAACCATGCCAAATTGCCAACAAACAGGGGGAAAAAAAAAAAAACGTAACACAACAGAGTGACAGACCATTTTGTCCACATATATAAATATATAATCAGTTTGCCCTAAAATTTAAACCCAGTTAATAGACACCATAGATAAGGCCATCTCCAACCCACGCTAAAAATAGCGTGGGTTGGCTTGCAAAGAAATGGCGTGGGGTCCAACCCCACGCCATTTCGTACCCGGCATTTTGCCGGGTCTACAGTGCTGCGCCAGAATTGGCGCAGCACTGTAGCACCCGGCAAAATGCCGGGTGCCTTTTTTTTTTTTTTTTTTAATTTTAGTTTAGTTTTAAATTTAGATTTTTTGTTTTATATTTTAGTTTAGTTTTATTTTAGTTTTAGTTTTAAATTTAGATTTTAGTTTTAGTTTAGTTTTAATTTAGATTTTTGTTTTAAATTTAGATTTTTTTTTATTTTAGTTTAGTTTTAAATTTAAATTTAAATTTAGTTTACTGTAGCACCCAGCACTGAAAGTTAATTTAAATTTTAGTTTTATATTTTTGTATTTTATTTAGTTTTTATATTTTAATTTTTTAATTATTTGTTTTTAAATTTATAATTTTACTTTGTTTAATTCAATATTTTATAATTTTATATTTTATTTAGTTTCTTAATTTCATAAATAAAAATATTAATTAATTATTAAAGTTAAATATTAAATATTATATAAAATATTAAAAAGTTAAATACATTTTAAAATATTTTAATAGTATTACGCAATTTACTTAAATTATCATATAATATGTTGATAATTAAAATTGATACAATAAAATAATAATAATAATAAAATATGTAGAGAATATTCCATTTGGAGTGAAAAAATGGAGTGATGGTTGGAGAGGTTTTTGTTGAACCCTCCATTTTGGAGTGAAAGTACACTCCAAAATGGAGAGGGTGATTGGAGATGCCCTAACATGCCACAATTATTGCCCCTAATGAATCCTTTCCGTCTTTCGAAAAAAGAAAGGGCATGAACCCAGCGAGTCTCAGGACTCACTCACTCAGGAGAGAAATAGAAAGAAATATAATGGAACCGAGGCCAAAATCAAATTAAGAGAGAGAGCCTATGAGAGTCTGAGCCAGAGACCCCCACCACCTCTTTCTCTCTCCTCTGCTGCTGCTGCTCTCTTCTCCTCTCTCTCTCCCCTCTCCCTCTCTCTCTCTCTCTCTCTCTCTGATGAATAATAAAACCAGCCTCTTCTTCTCTTCAACTTCTTCTCCAACTCAAATTCAAGAAAACTAAACCATCACACACATTTCTCTCTTCTCAATTTCACAATGCCGCCTCCTCCTCTCATCATCACCGGCTCTCTCTTCCTCCTCCTCTTCCTCCTCCCAATCTCAGCCTCAGCCGCCAACTACTCCTCAGAAATCCAAGCCCTCCTCTCCTTCAAGCTCGCCCTCACCGACCCCTTACACTCCCTCTCCTCCTGGGACCCATCCCTCCCGGCTCCCCCTGCTCCTGGCGCGGCATCACCTGCTCCTCCTCCCCCTCCCCCCACGTCATCGAGCTCCGCCTCCCCCGCCTCCACCTGGCGGGCCCCATCTCCCCCGCCCTCTCCTCCCTCCCGTTCCTCACCAAGCTCAGCCTCCGCTCCAACTCCCTCACCGGCCCAATCCCCGCCTCCCTCTCCTCCCTCAGCCGCCTCCGCTCCCTCTTCCTCCACTCCAACTCCCTCTCCGGCCCCATCCCCCTTTCTCTCTTCTCCAACCTCTCCTCCCTCCAGGTCGTCAACCTCGCCGCCAACAGCCTCTCCGGCCCCATCCCCTCCCTCCTCCCCCCCTCCCTCCGCTACATCGACCTCTCCTCCAACTCCCTCTCCGGCCCAATCCGCCTCTCTCTCTCCTCCTCCTCATCACCCAACCTCCAGCTCCTCAACCTCTCCTTCAACCGCCTCCGAGGCACGATCCCCGCCTCCATCGGCCACCTCTCGAATCTCCTCTACCTCTGGCTCGACTGGAACCTCCTCGAGGGGACAATCCCCGCCGTCCTCGCCAACTGCTCCTCCCTCCTCCACCTCAGCCTGCAGGGCAACTCACTCCAGGGCATCGTCCCCACCGCCATCGCCGAGATCCCGACGCTTCAGGTGCTGTCTCTTTCCCACAATGAGCTCTCCGGTCCCGTTCCCCACTCCGTCTTCTACCACCTCAGGATCGTGCAGCTCGGGTTCAATGGGTTCACCGAGTTCGCCGCGGCGCCGCCGGAGGAGAGAGGCGCTGCTTCGAAGGTGCTGCAGGTGCTCGACGTGACGGAGAACAGGGTCAGCGGGCCGTTTCCGAGGTGGCTGACAGAGTTCTCGTCGCTGACCGTGCTGGATCTTTCTGGTAATTTGATATCTGGGTCTCTGCCGCCGGAGATTGGGAGGCTTGCGGCGCTGCAGGAGCTCCGAATTGGGAGGAATTTGATGAATGGGTCGGTTCCGGTGGAGATTGGGAAATGTGGGTCCCTGCGTGTTGTTGATCTTGAGTCGAATCGGTTCTCCGGTGAGATTCCGTCGGTTTTCGGTGGGATTGTGGGCTTGAGAAATTTATCGCTTGGTGGGAATCAATTTTCTGGTCGGATTCCGGCGAGTTTTGGTAGTCTTTACAATTTAGAATCGCTCTCACTTGAGAATAATCGTCTCGCTGGTGAGATACCGGAGGAGATACTGACGCTTGGGAACTTGACACTGTTGAATCTCGCCGAGAACGGAATCTCTGGTGAGATTCCGACCAGCATTGGCAATCTCGCGGGGTTGCAGAGCTTGAATTTGAGCAAGAATGGGTTTTTTGGCCATGTTCCGGTGAGCATTGGGAAGTTGACGAGCTTGAGGTTGTTGGATCTCAGTGCGCAGAGGAATCTGTCCGGCGAGATACCGGCCGAGCTCTTCAGCTTGCCAAATCTTCAGGTGATCTCTCTTGCAGAGAATTCTTTTGCAGGTCAAGTTCCTGAAGGCTTTACTAGTCTGTGGAGCTTGCAGTATCTCAATCTTTCGTCCAATGCGTTCTCTGGTTCGATTCCGGGGACCTATGGTTACCTTCAGTTTTTGCAAGTTTTCTCATTTTCGAGCAACAATCTCTCGGGTTCAATTCCGGCAGAGCTTGGCAACTGCTCCAATCTCACCGTTATTCATCTCCGGTCTAATGAATTATCTGGTAGCATTCCGGGGATCTCTCTCGTCTTTCTAACTTGGTGGAGCTCGACCTCGGCCGCAACCTTCTCTCCCGTGAAATTCCACCGGAAATCTCTCAATGCTCGTCGCTGGTCACTCTCCGATTAGACCACAACCATCTCTATGGTGACATTCCGAATTCGCTGTCTAATTTGTCCAAGTTACAAACATTGGATCTCTCATCAAACAATCTCACGGGCACTATCCCTTCAAGCCTCGGCCGGATCACTGGGCTGACTTACTTCAATGTTTCAGACAACAGCCTCGAAGGGCCGATTCCGGGAATGCTCGGCACCCGATTCGATGATCCTTCGGCATTTGCCGGGAACTCAGACCTATGCGGGCCGCCATTGGAGAATGCTTGCCACGGTGCGAAGAAGAGGAGAAAGATCAGCACAAGATTGATCCTCTTACTCGGTCTCGGAGCTGCTCTAGCTCTGAGCCTCGTCCTTCTCTGCAGCTTCTGCGCTTTCTGCTTGATTCGGTGGCGCAGGCGGTTCTTGGACAGCCGAGCGGGCGTCAAGAAGCGCACCGCCGCGAGGGGGAGCGGGTCGAGCACCACGAGCACGGGAGATAACCGTGGGCCGAGGCTGGTGATGTTCAGCAACAAAATCACTTACGCAGAGACGCTAGAAGCAACGAGGCAGTTTGACGAGGAGAATGTGCTCAGCCGCGGCCGCCACGGGCTCGTGTTCAAGGCCTGTTACAATGACGGCACGGTGCTCTCAATCCTCCGTCTCCCCTCTAGATCGGCCGATGGCGCGGTGGTCGTCGAAGAAGCATTCTTCCGAAAAGAAGCCGAGTCTCTCGGCAAGTTGAAGCACCGGAACCTGACAGTTCTCCGGGGTTACTACGCCGGTCCACCGCCCGATGTCCGGCTGCTCATCTACGACTACATGCCCAACGGCAACCTCGCCACATTGCTTCAAGAAGCATCCCATCAAGACGGCCACATCTTGAACTGGCCAATGCGGCATCTAATCGCCCTCGGAGTTGCGCGAGGGCTCGCGTTCCTGCACGCCAACAACGTGGTCCACGGCGATGTAAAACCGCAGAACATCCTGTTTGATGCCGATTTCGAGCCGCATTTGGCTGATTTTGGGCTGGAGAGCATGGTGGTCACCGCGGGAGCAGCGGCCGAGGCGGCGTCCACGTCGTCCGCCCCGGTCGGTTCGTTGGGCTACGTCGCGCCCGATGCAGCTGCGGCTGGGCAAGCGACAAAGGAGGGCGACGTGTACAGCTTCGGCATCGTGCTTCTCGAGCTTCTAACGGGGCGAAGGCCGGGGATGTTTGCTGGAGAAGAAGAGGACATCGTCAAGTGGGTGAAGAGGCAGTTGCAGAGGGGGCAGATCGCCGAATTGCTGGAGCCGGGGTTGCTTGAATTGGACCGGAATCATCGGAGTGGGAGGAGTTCCTGCTCGGAGTTAAGGTCGGGCTCCTCTGCACCGCGCCCGACCCGATGGACCGGCTGCCCATGTCCGAAGTGGAGTTCATGCTCGACCGCTGCAGGCTGGGCCCCGAGCTGCCCTCCTCCGCCGAGCCCACGTCTCAGCCCTCTCCAGCTTAGGGCCCATGTCTGTCTCAAATTTGATTCCTCTACTTTTTGAATTTTTTTCCGGGTTCTCGTTTGATTTTTTTTTTTTTTTTTTTGCACGATTGTTGTTATTAAATTGCTGCTTTTTCTTCCCTGATGCCCGCATTGATGACTAGTCAACTTGACCACAAAGCACCAGCAGGCAGCCCGCCAAAAAGCAGGAAATAAACACTTGGAAAAAAAATAGCCGTTGGGTTGTTGTCCTCGAGAGAGCCGAGCACTGTCTTTTTCTGAGCTATCTTTTTCACAATGGGAGAGTATCAGAATCTTTCTCCAGTGCTTCTTTCAGCTGAGAATCGATCCTGATCGTCCGTTGAAGATCATTATTTTTCTTTCGGGTGTGCAGCAGATGAGAGGGCCCAAAAGGGGAAGAGAGTTGGAGCCCATGATGAGTGTGCATGCAGTGTTTCTGAAATCAGGAGACAAAAAAAGCTCCAGTATTGAGAGAGAGAGAGAGTAGGGACCACTGTGTCCTGACTTCTCGGTCACGGGGACAACTTCGAGGACCTGATGGCTTTTGTTGCTTTCTGTGTTCTGCTCTCAAGAGCTCTCTCATTTTTTTCTCACAAAAGGAAAAAGAGCTCCATTTATCACTCACTTTGTTTGTTGCGTGTTAACAAATTGCGTTGCCTCTTTAGTTTATTGTTTCCTCGCAAATATCAAGCAGAAAAGCGACAAACCTGTCGACAAATGACCGTTAAAGATATTTAAAAAAAAAAAATTGAGATATTCATTTCAATATTATTATTGTACTACAATCGCACACAGTGTGTGCACGCAGGCTGCAGCAGCATCGATGATGCCTCGCTAAACACCAAAGTGACTCAAACTTGCCACAACGGCACGAAAACATTCAACCATTTACCTCAAATAATTTCAGTTCAGTTGAAGCAGACAATAATAGCTGGATCTGAGATGCACACTGTACACACCACATTATACATTTATTTTGTAATGCGAAAGCAGTCATGTGATGATGATCTTGATGAACTGATGAATAGTTAGCTACTGTCCTGTGATTCTTTAAGCAGATGTAAGGCCTTCTGGAAGTGGTTGGTCGTCGGCGAGATCCTTGAGAAACCGCCGGCAAGCATGGAGCACGGCCGAGTGGAATCCCGAAGGGTTGTCTATGAAGACAAAATGCCCTGCCTGCAGCATTTACCCGATGAATCGAAATTATGTTGATTTTGTTTGCAACAAGGATTAAGATTTGATTTGATTCAAATTGCTGAGAGAGGGGGACCTGAGGAACCCTAATGATTTCGCAGGGTACTTTCATGTCCTGGCGAGCGAGCTGCGCGCCTCTGTAGTCCATCCAGTCCTGGTAGCCGTAGATGAAGGAAGTAGGGACCTTCCACTCTGAGGCACTGCACAATACAAAACACCATACATCAGCACATGAAAAACATGCCGTGTTATCGAAACAGCCTTCGTTATAATGGCCATCAGCCTAACATTTTCATGAGAAAGGTACAGAAGTATAAATATGCATTCAATACAATGGTTTTGCTCACAAGTAGTTATTAGCGCACACACAGAAGGTCCGTAAACCATAAAGAGGCAATACATAGACTAAAGTATATCCAGTATTTATGAATAGCTCTCTTTGTTAACAATCTGCAGCAATATTCAAAGATTTATGCAACCCCTTTCATCTCACCGACTTTATCTAGATGTAGACATGCCAACAGGCATCAAGTAGTGTTGAAGCTAATACGGTGTCCAATTAACAAGTTAAAAACCACATTAATTATCCTAACCTAGCTACGACATTCAAAACTTAGTTGGCCCTTTTTCATCCTCTACCCAACTGGGGGAAAAAAATCCCTTGCGGTATGTGGAAGGTCAAGTTGCTACATACAACAAGCAAGTGCCTTTAACAGCTCTTTCAAGTACCATTTTACCCTCTTACTAGTTTGTCAAGTGGTCCATCCTAATTTTCCATTCGATTAAACCAGTCTGCTGTCTTAAAGAAGCATCATTGTTGCCTGATGGGAACTTTTCCCCATGTCGATATCAATGTCTTCATGTCACAAGACTCCTTAGCATATTACCCTACTGAATCTCCAATCCTTTGCTTGTTGTGCATTGATACTAACAATATCTACTAATTATTGTTTCCAGACATGGTTACTGATTGACATCTCTAATTTGTTGATAAAAATTTGGAGATCAGAGACTAAATGGTCCCTCCTATCAGCACTGAACTCCTTTGCTAGTTGAAAATTTAGTTGAAGTTCTTGTGCCTATGAGCATCTTTTCAAGCACTAGATGTTCGACTTGCCAAACTGGTGCAAAGAAAATATGAAGATTTAAGGCATTAAAACTTTTAGTTCAGATACTACTGCAGGTGAATTGGGTCAAATTAACAAGTTTAGGTCTCATGAAATCAAGGGGGAAAGAGATTTGCAAAATTTCTCTACACATCTGAGTTCCGGTTGTGCTTCAGACAGACATTAATTGAAAATTACGATATAAAGAGATAAACGTAGGTAAGGAACTCCACAAGGGAACCTGATACTGTAAGAAGTTACTAGTTTACCAAATGAAAGATCAGTAAATCATCCGAAGATCAAGGAATTTAACCTACCGCTGGAAGAGCAATCACTTCCTAACCTGATCAACTCACAGAAAAAAAAACATGATTTTTGATATTGAATTCAAGAATCAATAAATATTTTTGACAGAATCTGAAAATAACCAGCTATGTTGTAATTCCTATGAAAATAGGGCCTTTAGATGCTTCTCTTCTTAATAATCCTCTATCTTCTAAAATGTTTATTTATGAGCACTGACTTTATTTGATTTTGGCTTCAGAAAACGAAGCAAAGATGAATGTTGCATACCTTTGTAGAAGAGGTTTTCGCGCATATGCTCCTAAAGAGAATATATATTTCAAGCACAATTCTCCGCTTGCTTTGGCAGCTAAAGTATGGTACACATAATCTTCAAACAGCAAAAACATTGGGAAACCTTTCAACTTTAGGTACCAACAGAGTTAAGAGGAAATACAGTAAAATAATAAGATTTGTTCTTGGAAACATTGTTGAATAACATAAGATGATAATTACCTGTAAGCAATCTGGATTCTTCTTCCGTCAATATGCTACCAGTTGAGTGAGAACCAAATCTAGCACTTGTGTATCTGCGTACCAGGTCTGGGCCCAAAGGACCTAAGCCTCTACATGACAAAAAGGGAACTGTCATATTAAAAGACAGTGATTTGAGTATATAATTGATCCATAGGAAAATACCCATATTTTTTACACAGTTAATCGCTCCCTCCCTCTCTCCTTGTGTGCATGGGCGGACATGAATGTGTGCGAGCCAAAGCATACACATGTCTCTCTGTGTGTGCGTTTTTTTTTTTTTTTTTTTTGGGGGGGGGGGGGGGGGGGGGGGGGGGGGGGGGGGCGAGAGAGAGAGAGGAGAGAGAGAGAGAGATGTAGGAATTTCCTAAGATTTTCCTTCCAAAGTTGATACTTAACAATCCAATTAGATGATTCAAAACGGTTTATCATGTTTCATGATCACAGACACGTGTGGAAGCAGTTGCTGGGAGGAAATTTCAGTGGTTCTTCCAGCAATGCAGTGTAGATAATCTAAAGAAATTATCAAAGCCGATCGTTACTGTTAATTTGGTTATTAGTATTAGGTTATTGGGTTGTTAGGCTGTTACCCATACCCTCCTTATTCCTTGTACTCTATTTATACCTCTCTCCTCTAATGAATACATCATACTTTTTTGGTTCGGGACATGAGCGAGGAGGCATATACTATTTGGCCGACCGAATGATCCCTACTAGCTTGGTTGCAGATCAGCTTGATACCGTTCTATTTTGATACTGGTACTTGGATCATCCTTCGGTGCAAAAACTTCGGTCTATTAATCCTATTGAGTCTTGTTTCTTCTTTAGGTTGTGAGTCTTGTGAGTTAGTTAAGTATCATTGTGCTACCTTTCAGAGTCGAGTCAATAATCGTAGTAGCTTTGCGTTTAAGTTAGTCCACTCCGATGTCTGGGGTCCCAGTCGTGTGCCCTCTATTAAAAGTTTTAGATATTTTCTGTTCTTTATTGATGACTTCTCTCGCATGACTTGGTTATATCTACTAAAAGAGAGGTCAGAAGTTTTCAGTGTTATTAAACTTTTTTTAATGAAATAAAAAATCAGTTTTCTACTTCCATGCTTCGTATTGACAATACCTTGGAGTATGTTAAAAAAAATGTCTTTTGTTCAAAAAATGGGATTATTCATCAGACATCCTGCTCTCATAAATCCCAACAAAATGGACTTGCTGAACGCAAACATAAACATATTCTGGATGTTGCTAGGATCATGATGATACACACGTGTTCCTAAATATTTGTGGCATGATACTGTGTTAAGTGTTTGCCATCTGATTAATAGAATCCCTTCCTTTGTTCTTAATGAAAACAATTCAATTCTCTTGTCTCTACCCTAACAAAACTATCTTCTCTATGACTCTCCGTATTTTTAGATGTACTTGTTTTGTTCAAGACTGATCTCCCGAGTTAGATAAATTGTCTCCTATATCTATAAAATGTGTTTTTGTTGGGTATTCTAAAATTCAAAAAAGATACCGGTGTTATAATTCCTCTACCAAGAAATATTTTGTGTTGTCGATGTCATGTTCTTTGAGTCTGTTCTATATTTCTCTCCACAGGTTCCTGTTACTGCCTCTGAGACTGTTCGTCCTTCACTTTCTGTGCCGTTGTCTGCACCTGCTTTTACAGCTTCTTCACCAGGGCCGCCAGTAGAGACTTCAGCGCCACCTGCATGAAAGCAAGTTCGAAATTACATATATGCTTACATTCATCGCCAAAAAGTTCCGACCTCCGAACTAGTTCCGGCTAACACCTCTCCAGTAGACGGTCCTCCTCCTCAACCATCAGCATCTCTGATAAGTTGTAGTGGTCAGTTTTTTTCCTTTGAGATTATGACATGTGTCTATCTAATCTCTCAGTGGATGCGTGACACATAGCCCTCTTGTTGGCCCAGAGACCTATCACTCTAGTTTTGATGATGATTAACTCATGTAGTTATAATTTACTAATAATCTTGTGATATTTAGTTTCAGATATTTGATCAAGTTATTAGTAGGTGATTAGCTTCAACAAAGGAGTTTTGGAGCTTTCACATGTTGATTCAAGAGCTCGAGCGTCAAAATCGCATCTAGCACTCGGTTGGAGTCAAACTCATTGGATCGTGTTTGGATCGAGTCGACAGTCGACTTGGAGGAGTTCTACAAGAAAACCTCAGTTTGTCTAGTTTAGTGTTTTAGATCTTTAAATATTAGATAGTGTTGATATGCTCAAGTTCACACACACAAAAATTTTCAGTTTAAAGTTTATTTGGTTTTGATTTTTCGGTTTAACCGATATTGGATTTCATGTCAAAAACATAGATATAAATCTTTACATGTATATTGGATTCTATCCATATACAATATGCCTCAAAGTTGTTTCAATATCATGTTTTTGTATTTACATGTGTTTTGGAGAAAACGGTTTTCCATTTCAAAAATCTAAGTTTGGAAAATACGATTTTGTATTAAGCCAAATTTCAATATCACAAAAATGGTTCAAATTGTTTATAATATGTGTTGAATTTTA
This sequence comes from Agave tequilana, assembly GCA_038442645.1. Lineage (NCBI taxonomy): Eukaryota > Viridiplantae > Streptophyta > Magnoliopsida > Asparagales > Asparagaceae > Agave > Agave tequilana. The sequence continues at coordinate 323,047 of JAVJIF010002699.1, forward strand.
GCCACACATATTTAAAAATCTAAGTTTGGAAAATACCGATTTTGTATTTAAGCCAAATTTCAATATCACAAAAATGGTTCAAATTGTTTATAATATGTGTTGAATTTTAGCCACACATATTTATATTTCAAAGATATAATAAGAACTTATTTTTGTAGAATTTATGTGATTTCATGGGATTTATTTGATAATAAAAGCCAAGTTTTTAATCCCTATATGAGCTGGACTGGCCTTCTGCCGGTCAACCGGACGGTCGACCGCTGCAGAAGTCGGTCGACCGGCGACCGACGTGCACAAATGTGCACACCAGCTTGGGCTGGTGGGGCGGTCGACCATCCAGAGAGCTCTGCTCTCTGCAAATGGCCCCGGCCGGTCGACCGGCAGAGAGCTATGCTCTCTGTATCCAGTTCCGGTCGACCGGGCGGTCAACCGGAAGAGAGCCATTGCTCTCTGTTTTCAGGTCCCGGTCGACTGGGCGATCGACCGGTGGCATAACGGTCATAAATATGACCGTTGGCCGGGCGGTCGACCGGAAGGTCATTCTGACCTTTCCTGGCTGCCAACGGGCAGAATTTTTATGGGCTATAAATACCCACTTCTTTGAGCTATTTTAGCTAATAATTTCTATCTTTCAAGTGTTTTCAGCAAGAGTTTTTAGGGTTTAAAAGTTTTATTTATATTTGTTTTTAAAGTGTTGGAATTTCAAAAGAAAAATAGTCTTTTGGGAATTGGTTTTTGATCTAAATTTCTATATCTATTTGGAGATTTTCCCAAGTATTTTTCTTTGTACCAAATACTTTATTTTCTCACACTTGAGCTATCTATCTATCCTATCTATTAGGATCTTGTTTTAGTGAGAAAATTGGTTTGTGGTTTTTGTGAACACCAAGAGTTGTACACCATCTTTACTTTGTGATATCCCTCTAGTGTGAGGTGATTGTGTTGTTATCCCTCTAGTGAGAGGTGATTGAGGAAGTTGTTGTGGCTTTGAGCCTTATCCCTCTTGTGTGAGGTTGATAGTTGTTTGGCTAAGCGCCCATCCCTTTAAGTGTAGAGGTGATTTGTATTGTGCCTTACCTCTTGTGTAGAGGTTGTATTGTTGGAGAGAGGAGTTGTGTACTCCCAGTTTGTATTACCAAATCCTCAGTGGAGGTTCCCTGTGTGGAAGTCCTGTGTGGATGATATAGTGGAAATCTTTCTGTGTGAAGGCGGGGATGTAGAGTGGCTCGAACCTCGAAACATATCTTGTTATTTACGATTGATCCACTATCTCTAACTCTCTCTTATATTGTGCCTTGCATTATTTCATATTGTTCATATCATATATGCTTGGGTTTGATTGTGTCATACTTGTGTTAAACCAAGAGAGCTTCATATAGCACCTCAACTCTTATTCAGAGGAATCAAGAGGAGTTAGTCCAGAGCCCTTTACCGGGAATTCGACTACGCTATTTAGTTACACTAACTGTGTTGCAATTAGTTTTTAAATTCCGCATTTGTCATTAGATTAGCTATACACCTATACACCCCCTCTAGGCATATTTCAATTGGTATCAGAGCCTACGCTCCTGATATTAGGTTTAACCACCTAAGAGTGAGATCTTAGTTGCTAATCTAGTATTTGCATTTGCACACATACTTGTTTACACACACTCATGGATTATCTTGCACCTCCACGTTTGATGTTTCTGACATCAATATGTGGAAGCTTAGAATGAGTATGTACCTAAAAATCCTAGATTTGAATGTTTTCCTTGCCGCTACCAAGAAATCTTATCTTGATAATAGCAAGCATATAGAGGCCAATGCACAAACCCTAACGACACTCAGGAGCACTCTAAACAAAGAATATTTGTCTATGATTTCTCATTGTGATTCCGCTTTTGCAGTGTGGAACACTTTGACCTCTCCCGCGCTACAAACGACGAAATATGTGGAGGAGAAATCTAGTGGAGGAGAATCCGAACATTACTACATGGTCCAAGGGAATGACTCCCGGAGGTACATTCGGAAACTCAACTAGATGATAGTGCTAGTTCTTCCGGTGGTGATTTTGATGATGTCGATGCTTTGAATGAAGAACTATCCATTGTTTATGAAAACCTTTTTACAAAAATACCAACTCTTGAAAAAGAAAACTTTTAAAATGAAAGAAGAAAATAAGGACTTGTTTTCTAAACTTAATATGACTTTGCAAGAAAGTGATGAGATTTCAAGTGAACGTGACTCATTGAAATCCCAACTTGAACTTGCCCTCAATGAAAAACAAGATTTTGAAAAATAAAAATGATTGCAATGATGTTTTGAAGAAAAATGAGATCTTGTCTTCAAAACTTGATTTTACTTTAAAATAAAATGACTCTTTGAAAAATAAAATTACTTTATCTCAAAAGAGCTAAATTTGGTTTCAAAAGACAATAAAACTTTGAAAAATGATTTGTCTTCACATGTTTGCCTTGCTAGTGTAGCCACACCTTCTAGTGTATCCATAGCATGCTCCGCCTCTTCTTCTATTATTGCAAATGATATATGTATGTTAAAGAAGAGTGTTGATTGTTTGAGCTCTACTTTGAGCCAATGTGCCATGAACCACACACGTATGGAATCCATATTTCGCAAGAAACAAGTTCCTCTTATGCATGCACACAAACCACGGCATATACATGCTTCTCACGTTCATACACATAACACCATATATGCTCATGTGTACACTTGTACACATTGTGAACGTAAGGGCCACCTTATAAAATTTTGTTATGATAGAATTAATGATTCAAATTTTGCAAATAGATTTGTTTAGGTTAGAAAAGGAGCTAACCCCATGGACCCAAAAGAGTATGGGTACCAAAAGCCACTCCTATTTTATTTGATATAAGTGTGGCTCTCACTCGACGTGAGGGTATTGGTGTCTTAAGGTGAATGCATTCCGAGCTATATGGTGACACTTTTTGGATGCATCACTTTCAAGGGGAGTTTGGTGAAAGGACCACCATGGTTTGGAGACATAGAGATGTGCCCTCTTGGTTTTGGTAACTATCGCTTACTCCTATTTATGTTTACATGCTTTTAAATTATTCATTTTTAGCATGTCATGTTCTAATGCTCATTATGCTATATGCCATGATAATTAGACTTATGTCATACATATATAGTATTTGAGATACACCCATATTTATATGGATTATTATTGTTGTGTTCTCACTTTAGTTTAACTATTGTGTATATCATAGCTCTAAAAACATGTACATTTAGCCTAATGATCATATTGGTTTATATTTTATTTTATGCTTCATGTTTTAATTACATGTTTAAATGTAACCTTCATTAAAACTTGTGTATATACTTGTACAACTAGTAAGCCAGAAAATTGATTATTATATGTTTGTGCTTAAATTGCTCATTTGTACCCACTAGATGTACTAGTATAGCCTAGTTTTGATAATTCGTGCATTTTGACTTGTATCCCTATTTTGTACGTGTTTTTCATGAAAATGTATTTTGCTTCATGTATATGTCAATTTTGTCAAAACTTTAAGATATACATGTATACCCTTGAATCATTTGCGTTTCATGCAAAATTTCATTATGAACTCAATTGTATTTGGATATGTATGTATACTTCTAGTTTAGACATAACATACATATGCCTTGAAGTTTGAATTATTTTGATGAAAATTGAATTTTCATATTTTTCATGTTTATAAAGAAATTTCATATTGAGCTTTATTGCCTATTCCCATGATTTTGTGATTACATGATTCTTAAACTCACATTATTATTTTTACTCATGACTTTTTGTTTTCATGAGCTTTATATATGCTTTATAGATTTTGAATGTCGATGATCGTGTGACTTACATGTTTTTCATGGAATATATTCATGTTTTATTCCTTACTTGAAGGATTTCGTACTAGTTTTCATAAAACTAGTTGCGTATTTCTTCATTTTGGAAGAGTTTTCAAACTTGTCAAAATTATTTCCAAATTCTATTTTTGAAAACCCCTTCCATCGAAGGGTGGTTGAATGAGCGATCATGCCTTGTATGCTCAAATTGAAAATCATTTTAACTTGTGCATGAATAGGGTGGTCTTTATGAGTTATACACTTGATCCTCATTGTGTTTTCAATTGGTATCACAATTGATATTTATTTTATATACTCATATTTGTTTCTATATATATGTATGCTTCAACTTCAAATAATATCAATTTTGATTGGTATTTTTTCATATATATATGTGTTTTAATTGTGCTTACTATATCTTTATATCTTAGAGCACAAATTTTGTTATGCTAAGCTTGATTTAGTCCTTAATGATAATTATTTTTCAATTGGTATCTCATACAAGCTTATGCATCGTATTCATTTGTACTTCATAAAGGGGAGAAAATTCATGTTTTACCTTTCAATCGGTTTTGTATACAATTGGTATCTTACTCCCACTCTTTATGATGAAAAATGGTATTTGTTAAATTGATATCTTAGTTTTCAAATGGTTTCCTACGCTCCTAATGAAAAATATTTTCAATTGATATATGTTTCATTTTTCAATATTGGAATCAAGAATATTAAATTGGTATTATTCTCTATTTGGTATCTCTATTGCAAAATGATTTTAGTATTTGACCAAAAAGTTTAGTTTATGTTTTTCAATTGGTATCATGCTTTATTTTATATTAGTATCTTTATTGAAATAAGTTGTGTTTATCTAAAAATTTGGTTTTTACTTTCATTTGGTATCATATTCTTACATTTGGTATCAAAATTATAAAATATTTTCAATTGGTACTAATATTTATAATTGGTATCAAGTTTTACAATATATATTGTTTCAATTGGTATCAAAAACACACAATGTTTCATTCTCTATTGGTATAAGAACTTTTCAAGATGTTTTCAATTGGTATCTTTTGGTACTTTAAAAATTTTGTGTAGTTTCTATTGGTATCATAATGTTTTGATATTTATTGCATATATGCAAGGGAAGCTTAACATCTTCTCTATATATAGATTCATATTGAGTGTATTTCATATTGAAGTGATTGACTTTTCTTTGGTATGTAGTACACGTATGTAGAGGGAGCTTCACATCTCCTTTTATACATTGTATATTATACTTTATGTGGTTAGGGTTTAGTCATCTCTTTTCATATAATGCATGTATGCAGGGGGAGTTAACTTTACGTCTCTCTTTTTCATGAATGTATATCACATATATATATATATCTTTATTGTTTGCTTTGACAAAAAGAAAAAATTTCTTTTGAGTTTATTTTGTGCCCTTTGTTGATGATTTGAAAAAATGGGGAGAGAAATTTAGAGATTTATATATGCATGTTTATGCATGTTTACTTTTGTTTACTTTTACAATTGGTATAAGAGCAATTGATATGCATGTTTATTTATTTCATGTTTATTATGCATATTTATGCATGTTTATGTTGAGCATTCATTGCATATCTTTATTGTTTATTTCTATGCATGAGTTAAGGGGGAGCTTCTATGAAGCTTAACTATAATCCATAACTCCATGAGTTTTGTCATCATCAAAAAGGGGGAGATTGTTGGCCCAGAGGCTCATCACTCTAGTTTTGATGATGATTAACTCATGTAGTTATAGTTTACTAATAATCTTGTGATATTTAGTTTCAGATATTTGATCAAGTTATTAGTAGGTGATTAGCTTCAACAAAGGAGTTTTGAAGCTTTCACATGTTGATTTAAGAACTCGAGCGTCAAAATCGCATCTAGCACTCGGTTGGAGTCAAGCTCATTGGATCGTGTTTGGATCGAGTCGACTTGGAGGAGTTCTACAAGAAAACCTCAGTTTGTCTAGTTTAGTGTTTTAGATCTTTAAAGATTAGATAGTGTTGATATGCTCAAGTTCACACACAAAAATTTTCAGTTTAAAGTTTATTTGGTTTTGATTTTTCGGTTTAACCGATATTGGATTTCATGTCAAAAACATAGATAAAAACATAGATATAAATCTTTACATGTATATTGGATTCTATCCATATACAATATGCCTCAAAGTTATTTCAATATCATATTTTTGTATTTACATGTGTTTGGAGAAAACGGTTTTCCATTTCAAAAATCTAAGTTTAGAAAATACCGATTTGTATTTTAACCAAATTTCAATATCACAAAAATGGTTCAAATTGTTTATAATATGTGTTGAATTTTAGCCACACATATTTGTATTTCAAAGATATAATAAGAACTTATTTTTGTAGAATTTATGTGATTTTATGGGATTTATTTGATAATAAAAAGCCAAGTTTTTAATCCCTATATGAGCTGGACTGGCCTTCTGCCGGTCGACCGGACGATCGACCGCTGCAGAAGTCAGTCAACCGGTCCGGTCGACCGACGTGCACAAACGTGCACGCCAGCTTGGGCTGGTGGGCCGTTCGACCGGGCGGTCGACCGTCCAGAGAGCTCTGCTCTCTGAAAATGGCCCCGATCGACCGGCAGAGAACTCTGCTCTCTGTATCCAGTTCCGGTCGACCAGAAGAGAGCCGTTGCTCTCTGTTTCCAGGTCCCGGGGGATCGGGCGATCGACAGGTGGCACGATCATAAATATGACCGTTGGCTGGTCGACTGGGGGATCATTTCTGACCTTTCCTGGCTGCCAACGGGCAGAATTTTTGTGAACTATAAATACCCACTTCTTTGAGCTGTTTTAGCTAACAATTTCAAGAGCAAAATTCTTATCTTTCAAGTGTTTTTCAGCAAGAGTTTTTGGGGTTTAAAAGTTTTATTTATATTTATTTTTAAAGTATTGGAATTTCAAAGAAAAATAGTCTTTTGGGAATTGATTTTTGATCTAAATTTCTATATCTATTGGAGATTTTTCTAAGTATTTTTCTTTATTCCAAACACTTTATTTTCTCACACTTGAGCTATCTATCTATCCTATCTATTGGGATCTTGTTTTAGTGAGAAAATTGATTTGTGGTCTTTGTGATCACCAAGAGTTGTACACCTTCTTTACTTTGTGATATTTCTCTAGTGAGAGGTGATTGTGTTGTTATCCCTCAAGTGAGAGGTGATTGAGGAAGTTGTGTTGGTATCCCTCTTAGTGAAGAGGTGATTGTAGACTTGTGGCTTTGAGCCTTATCCCTCTTGTGTGAGGTTGATAGTTGTTTGGCTAAGTGCCCATCCCTCTAAGTGTAGAGGTGATTGTAGAGTTATGGCTTTGAGCCTTATCCCTCTTGTGTGAGGTTGATAGTTGTTTGACTAAGTGTCCATCCCTCTAAGTGTAGAGGTGATTTGTGTTATGCCTTGCGTCTTGTATAGAGGTTGTATTGTTAGAGAGAGGAGTTGTGTACTCCCAGTTTGTATTACCTAAATCCTCAGTGGAGGTTCCCTGTGTGGGAAGTCCTGTGTGAAAGATATAGTGGAAATCCTTCTATGTGAAAGCGAGGATGTAAAGCAGTGGCTCGAACCTCAAAACATATCTTGTTATTGCGATTGATCCACTATCTCTAACTCTCACTCTCTTATATTGTGCCTTGTATTATTTCATATTGTTCATATCATATATGCTTGTGTTTGATTATGTGTCATACTTGTGTTAAATCAAGAGAGCTTCATATAGCACCTCAACTCTTATTCAGAGGAATCAAGAGGAGTTAGTCCAGAGCCTTTCACCGAAAATTCAGCTACACTCTTTGGTTGCACTAAGTGCGTTGCAATTAGTTTTTAAATTCCGCATTATTTGTCATTAGATTAGCCATACACCTATTCACCCCCCTCTAGGTGTATTTCACCTCTATAACCTTTAAAGGAGAGTTTCAGTCCCATTCAAACACCACGCAGCTCAAACAGTTGGAAGATTAGAAATAGAGTCAGTTGCAAATACCCTATCTCCAGGCGAAATTCACATTTGAACCTAACAGTTACAGTTCTAAAGCGGGTTGATCATATCAACAACTGGACGAATGATCTCTGGATAAAGACGAACGTAAGTTCTACCAATTCAAATGAAGATGTTCGGCACCAAACCGCTCCCATAATAAGCAGTTAAGTTAGGATAAGATGTTCAGTTAGATGAAAATCATGTAACCTGATCCAAAGACAGCCACCTGTATAAATAGAGAACCCCCTCCTACGAGAGAGGGACGATAAATTAATCCCAGAAACCCTAGTGCTAGACATCAAGTGGCCACCATTGTAAGCTTCCTGAATTATAGTGAAATTCTCTCCCTCCGTGGTCTTTCCCTTTCGAGTATCCACGTAAATCTCTGTATTTTTCTCTGATTTGATCTCTACAATTCACCCATTAATCTCTGCAAATTGGTGTATGGATAACTCTTCTAGGAATCACCCACCGCATTTGGTGCTTTCATTAAGAGCTTTGAGTCCATACTCTTAAGTTCTCCCCATCCAATATCATGACCTTTCCCAGAAACAACCTTACGCTACTAAGATGGCTCCACCAAGGAAGAACATCTCCCAGGATGCAGCCGCTGCCCCTACCGCTCCAAAAGGAAAGGGAAAAGTTATCGAAGCGCCGAGCCTGCGAGTCATCGGACCAACCTACCAATGTCCACGTCCCTGATGATGAAGATTCCCATCTACCTCCGCCTCGCCGCGGGGGGTGGTGGCTGTTGGACCCGAGCCCCAACACACCAGCGAGCAACTCCTCCAAATGCTTTCCAGCCTGCAGCAACAGGAGGAACATACAGAGATAATTCGACTCCGCGAGATAGCTGCTCTTGAAAAAGACGCAACAGCTCGTGTCCAGATGCGACTACTCAAACAAGCCGATACACTGTGATAGTCACATTCTTTCCGTATCGCCGAAGAAAGAGCTCAGACTCTCCCGTTACCACAGCATGACATGGAATCCGCATAATCCACTTGCAACTCAAAGCGCGACCGATCGGAGACTCGTGATGATGATGAGCACTCAGAGAACTCAGAGCATCCCTGAACCCCCAAGTTCGCTCGCATTGAGGATTTCAAGGATCTAGTCCGGAAATGGCTCAACCAAACGGTCAGCAATTTCTGAAAGGAATGGAGCACAGTGAGCTGAGGCCCTCCGACTCATCATTGTCAGAGGAAATCATCACAATGTCTCCGAAGAAAATTTGTGTTGCGCACCGGCCACTACTCGGAAACCTCCGACCCCCTCCATCTCCGCCAGTTCCAGGACAAGATGGCAGTCTACGCTCACGATGACCTCCTCTGTCAGGCGTTCCCTTCCATTCTCAAGCGTGACGCTTACCATTGGTTCTACTCACCCCCAAAGAACTCTTCCAAAGCTTTGAAGACTACAACCAGTTCGCTTCTCAAAGAAAGTTCCAAAGGAATAGTAACCATTTCCTCACGATGAGGATGAAGTCAGTGGAGAGCCTTAAGAACTATGTCAGCTACTTCCAGAGCCAGATGGCACTGGTAAACAATTACAACGAAGACATAGCCGCCGCAACGTTCATCAATGGGTTACAAGTCACCCACTCATCTTACAAGCATCTGGTAAAGACGATGTTACTAAGATGAGGGACATCCTCGTCTGAGCGTAAAAATACATGCAGATCGAGGAAGCAACGCTGGGTGCCACCAATCGCCCCTCAAACAAGGGCCAAAGGGCGAGAAGCCTAAGCAACAATTCCCCTCGAGGAAGACCCTGAGCCACAGTTCCTCCGCGGTCCACAAACCACCCCGACACATTCGCTAGTTGAGCAAGGATGGCGCTGCAGAGCCCGACCTAATTCCATTGTGAATCCTCATCGACCACGTGTTTAACGTCATCAAAGACTAACCCTGTGTCAGGCGTCCCGCACGAACCCGAAGGGACCAGGATCTCGAGAGTACTGTAAGATCACCTAGAGGGGGGGGTGAATAGGTGATGGCTAATCTAAAGGTCACTTATGAACAAATAATGCGGAATTAAAACTAAGTTGACCAATTAAACTTCTTTTAATTAAACACTTATGTATAACACAAGAGTGTTGCCGAATTCCCCTTGCGAGGCTCTGGACAAGCTCCTCTAGATTCCCCTTGAATGGGTTGAGGTGCCGCGTTGGCTCTCTTGGTTGAATACTAGTGTTAACAACAATCCCACGCAATATATATCAATTAAGCACAAGGGTATATATCATGCATATATAAGATGAACACAATAAATTGAATGCAAGATATAAAATAGAGACAAAAAGAGAAAGAGGGAAGAGTAAGCAATCGCAAACACAAAGGGTTTGTTTCGAGGTTCGAGCACACTTGCTCTACATCCCCGCCTTCGACACACGAAGGATTTCCACTATGCAAGATCCCACCGGATCTCTCCTCGGTGCCGTACACCTACAAACTCTCGGACTCCCAAGTCCCGTACACACGCAAGTCCACCGACTCGCCGAGGCCGTACCTCTAACCACCAAGAGTTCACAACCGAACTCCAACCACCAACAACGAGCACACTTGCCCGTTTCCTCAAGGAACAAAGAAGAAATCTCTTTGATGATCACAACTCTTGATCACCTAAAGAGCACTCTCACTACAACACACCTATAGGAATATCTAGCAATGGAAAGCTCAAGTGTGGTGTGAGAAAAGCAAGGAAAGACTATGGTGAAAAACTCAAAGAATCACTTAACACTCTCTTGATAAAAACTCTTCCTTTTGATTGGAAGTATTTGCACTAAAATCTTGTAGAGAAACTCTTCTAAAAGTATCAGAAAAACTGCTCAAGAAGTCTCAAAAATCTTAACCTCAAAACAATAGACAAAACCCCCTTTTATAGGCTCCCAGAAAATAGAGCCGTTGGGGCTGTGTCAGTGCTGTCAGTCGACCGCCGGTCGACCGGCCAACGGTCATTTTTCTGACCGTTGCAGCCACCGGTCGACCGGCTCGGTCGACCGATCCACTGGAGCAGAGTGCATTCTCTCTATCGGTCGACCGGTCCGGTCGACTGATATTTCCAGAGAGCAAAGCTCTCTTGGTCGGTCGACCGACCCGGTCGACCGGCCACTGTGCTGACAACGTGCACAGGGCTGTGCACATCGGTCGACCGGACCGGTCGACCGGTTTGGCCTGTCAGCCAGTCTCCAGGTCAGAAAACAGGATTTAAAAATCTTTTATAAAATCCTAAAAATACATAGAAATTCTACAAAAATAGTTTTACCAATATACTTGAAAGAACAAACATGCTTGCACAAAATCAAGACATGTTATAGATGTTTTGGTCTATTTTTGTAACTTGAAAATATTAGCTCAATAACTAAAAAGTATTTTTTCCAAAACATGTTTTTCCAAACTTATTTTTCTAAATCTTCATCAAATACAAAAACACGATATTTGAGTTCATTTTAAAGCATAGTGTGTATGGATATGATCCACTACACAATCATAAGAAATATCTATGTTATTTGAACATAAAATTCTAAACTTGATTTTGGTTGAAAGATATATATGATAAAAATACCAAAACCCAAAGTTTTTATATTTTGTCTCAAAGAAAATCTTTTACTAAATAAAAATTCTTTTCTAAAAAGAAATCTTTTATGAAATCAATTAAATCAAGAGTTCTATCAAGAGTGTGTGTGTGTGATATAACTTGAGCAATCCACCAACTATCTATCCTTTACATTTTTACTAAAACAAAAATACAAATTCTATACCTAGACCCAAGTCTTCAACTTCTTGAAGTCTTCCCTTGAAGGCTTCTCATCTTCTTGACTTGGTCCAAGCTAGATCCAAAAACTCCTTGGATCACCACATGCAAGCTCCAAATCTTGTTCTTTTATCCTTTGTTGAGCTATGCACCTACTAAGATCTTGATCATGAATCTGTCACTAATTAAACACAAGATCATTAGTAACTATAACTACATGAGTTGATCATCATCAAAACTAGGGTGAAGGGCTTTTGGGCCAACAATCTCCCCCTTTTTGATGATGACAAAACTCATGGAGTTATATGTGCATGGATTAAAGTAAAGCTTCAAAGAAGCTCCCCCTTAACTCATGCATACCAAATAAATACAAGATATGGCAATAAAAGCACATGACATGTATGCAATGTAGGAGATGCAATCATATAGATCAAATCATAAATCAAATCTTTTGCTCCTAATTGCAAGACAACATATATGCATAAATACAAATCTTACTCCCCCTTAAGCAATGAACCAAATACTTCTCCCCCTTAAGTAAGGAAATCATGAAATCATGCATATAAAATCACAAATTCTTCTCCCCTTTTTGTCAATCATCAACAAAGGGTTCAAAGAAAAAAATACATCAAACAAATTTTTCTCTCCCTTTTTGTCAAAAACAAAGAAATCAAGGAGGGATAAATACAAATCAATCAATAAAATTTATATGCGATATAAATTCATGAAGAGGAAGACGTTAAGTTAGCTTCCCGACACATATACATTACATGAAGGAGGGATGACAAGCCTTAATTCACATAACGTATAATATGTCATGCATAAGAGGAGATGTGAAGCTCCCCTACACACGTATATCATGAAAAGAAGAGTTGTCAAGCTCCTCAAATTATAATATACTCAACATGAATCTACATATGGAAGAGATGTTAAGCTCTCCTTGCATATAGACAATACAGATCAAAAATTTTGAATTTTTTTTTTTTTATCAAAACAAAATTTTAACTTTTTCTTAGTAACAACAAATTTTGAGATATCAATTGTAAAATAATCAAATTTTGAATTTTTGATACCAATTTCAAAACACAATGCATAAGCTTATCATGAAATACCAATTTGAAATCTAATTAAGCTTAGCATCAACAATCTTTGTGCTTTAAAGGAAATACCACTTGTAAAATAAGCACAAATAGATAACATATATGTATGACAAGATAATACCAATAGAAATTGATATAATTTGAAGGCATTCATACATACAATCAAAATATGGATATACACAACATGAAGTCATATTGATACCAATTGCAAATAACCAACGATACCAATTGAAAAGTAAGCATAAGTGTATACATCATATAATCTACCATATGAAGAATTCGAACTAGTTAAATGAACTTGTTTTAAGAACTAGTACGAGATCCTTCCATCAAGGAATAAGTTAAAAAGTTTTTCATGAAAGATCAATGAAACACAAGGCACTAAGAAACACTCTAATCCATAAAGTCCATATTTTCAAAAATGAGTGTACTAATGTTATGTGAAACATGGCATCATGAAAATTGCAATAAAACTCAATATTCCTTTAAATTTTAAATTATCATAACTTTTAAAACCTTGAAAATCATCAAAAAAAAAAATTTTTATTAAAAAAAATGTTTCATAATATATGTATGTTTTGTCAATACAAGAAGCATACATACATATCTCTAACACAATTGAGTCCATATATATAGATTTGCATGAAAGGCAAATGACTCAAGAGGTATCCATGTATATCTTAATGTTTGGCAAAATAACCATATACATGAAATGAAATCACATGATCATAACATAAATCCGATTGGGAATACCAGTTTAAGAATGTAATGATCATCAACATAAGGCTATACTAGTACAACTAATAGGCACAAATAAGCATTCAACCCAATCATATATAGATTTATTTGTGGTCCATAAGGTGTACAAGTATAAATCCAAGTGTTGACAAATACTAACATCTAAACTAATATTCAATACAATGAAGCATCAAAATTTTGAAATCACAAAAGAATTTATCCATAAAAATAGGATCATGTGCATCAATTGAAGAATAGATAACTAGTTTAAATGGATTTTTGACAAACTAGTTAAAGATCCTTCATAAAAAAAAAATCATATGTTTTTCATGAATAATACTAAATACATAAAAGTTCAAGCACTCATATTCCATAAAGCTCAACATATATATTTTTTAAAGATAGAGTGTTCAAAGGTTATGTAAATAGTATCTATATGAAAATAGTCATAGAAGCCCAAATCAAATCATGACTAAAATTTTTATCAACCAACACAAAAAAAAAAAACATTTTTATCAAAACAAATCATCTTAAAAATAATCTACATGGTATATGTATGAATTATACTAATCTAGCAATATGCATACATATCCCAAATATTAAAAGAGTCTATTAAATGTTTGCATGAAGGCAAAAGACTCACGGGTATACATGTATATTTATTAGATTTGAATTAAGCATGCATATACATGAAGTAAATCACACAAAAAAAATTGGCAAAAACATGTATAAAAGAGAATCATCAAAACTAGATTATACATATGCATAAAGTGGATACAAGTGAGCATGAAGTTCAAATTATTTAAGAGTCAATTGTAATTCACTATTTGTATATGTATACATACAAGTTTGATATATTCTACATCTAAGCATGTAAATACCACATGAAGCACAAATCAAACAAAATCATGAACATGCTATGAATGTATGAAATAAGTAAAAGCATGTATATAGAAATAGGAGTTAAGAAATTGTTACCAACTTCAAAGCTCCAAGCATGGTGGTCTTTTCCACCAAAATTTCCTTGATAGCAATGCATCTATAAGAGTGTCCATCATATCCATTGCATTCACTACCAAGGCACCAATCCTCTCACGTTTTGTGAGAGCCCTCACCTACATCAAAATCAAAGGGTGGGGGTTTTGGTACCCATACTTCTTGGGTCCTTTGGGGTTAGCTTTATTGTAAGGAACCCAAAATCTATTATACTTAGCAAAATATAAATATGGTTTCTTATCAAAACAATATCTTGCTAGATGGCCTTTGCGGCCGCAATGTGTACAAATGTACACCTTAGCATGATGCTTATGAGTGTGATTGTGATCGTGATGTGCACCATAAGCATGAGCATGATGAGTATGTGCATGAGCATGGGGAACTTGTTTCTTTTGAAACAAAGATTCCAACTTAGAATGATTAAATGCACAAGAGTTCAAAGTTGAACTCAAATTATTCATTTTATTTTTCATATTCTTAATCTCATTAGATGTGGCATGAAAGGCATGATGAGATGAAGAATCATTTTTCTTTTTCTTTTGAGAAACATTATCTTTTTCTTTTTCAACAAATTTTCTTTTTAAAGATTTATTTTCTTGCAAAATATCTTCTTTTTGTTTTTCCACCAAGTCAATCTTTTCTTTCAAAGTATTGTTTCCTTCACACAAAATACTCAATTTAGAAAATAAGGAAACATTCTCATTTTTCAAATCTTCTTTTTCTTTTCTAAACATGCAAGTTTATTTTTCAAGGAATCATTTTCTACATGCACGCAATCAATGTTCTTTTTCAAAATCTTGTTATCTTTTTCTAAGCATGCAATGTTATCTCTAAAAGAGTCTTGTTCTATATGCATGCAAGCAAGTTCCTTTTTCAAATTTTTATTATTCTTTTTAATCATGTCATATTTTTCAAGTATAAGATGACAAAAGGTAGTGAGCTCATCATATGACATGTTCTCATCATCGGATTCGGAATTTACCTCAAGGGGGTTATCCCCTTGGACCATAAAGCATGTGTTGGAGGTGTTGCTTCCAACGTCCGAATCGCTCCCGGCATAATATAGATCCTTTTCGCCAAGGGAGGTGATGATGTTCCAAGCTACAAAAGCCGAATCAATATTAGCAACCCTAAATAAGTAATCATCATTTAGGGTACTCTTCAAAGCATTTAAGGCTTTTGCATTACCCTCAATATACTTGCTATTGTTAATATATGAATCATTAAATGTAGCAAGATAGACATGAATGCCTAGGGCCTTGAGGAACAAAGACATCTTAACCTTCCAAATTTGGATGTTAAGGATGTCAAAGGTGGGTGGTGACATAAAGTCCATGGTGAGGTGTGTGTGTACAACAAATATTGTGATTAGCCCAAATGTAGGATCTTTAACTCTTAGGTTGTTAGACCCTTATCAAGAGCACTAGCTCTGATACCAATTGTAAGATCACCTAGAGGGGGGTGAATAGGTGATGGCTAATCTAAAGGTCACTTATGAACAAATAATGCGGAATTAAAACTAAGTTGACCAAATTAAACTTCTTTTAATTAAACACTTATGTATAACACAAGAGTGTTGCCGAATTCCCCTTGCGAGGCTCTGGACAAGCTCCTCTAGATTCCCCTTGAATGGGTTGAGGTGCCGCGTTGGCTCTCTTGGTTGAATACTAGTGTTAACAACAATCCCACGCAATTATATATCAATTAAGCACAAGGGTATATATCATGCATATATAAGATGAACACAATAAATTGAATGCAAGATATAAAATAGAGACAAAAAGAGAAAGAGGGAAGAGTAAGCAATCGCAAACACAAAGGGTTTGTTTCGAGGTTCGAGCACACTTGCTCTACATCCCCGCCTTCGACACACGAAGGATTTCCACTATGCAAGATCCCACCGGATCTCTCCTCGGTGCCGTACACCTACAAACCCTCGGACTCCCAAGTCCCGTACACACGCAAGTCCACCGACTCGCCGAGGCCGTACCTCTAACCACCAAGAGTTCACAACCGAACTCCAACCACCAACAACGAGCACACTTGCCCGTTTCCTCAAGGAACAAAGAAGAAATCTCTTTGATGATCACAACTCTTGATCACCTAAAGAGCACTCTCACTACAACACACCTATAGGAATATCTAGCAATGGAAAGCTCAAGTGTGGTGTGAGAAAAGCAAGGAAAGACTATGGTGAAAAACTCAAAGAATCACTTAACACTCTCTTGATAAAAACTCTTCCTTTTGATTGGAAGTATTTGCACTAAAATCTTGTAGAGAAACTCTTCTAAAAGTATCAGAAAAACTGCTCAAGAAGTCTCAAAAATCTTAACCTCAAAACAATAGACAAAACCCCCTTTTATAGGCTCCCAGAAAATAGAGCCGTTGGGGCTGTGTCAGTGCTGTCGGTCGACCGCCGGTCGACCGGCCAACGGTCATTTTTCTGACCGTTGCAGCCACCGGTCGACCGGCTCGGTCGACCGATCCACTGGAGCAGAGTGCATTCTCTCTATCGGTCGACCGGTCCGGTCGACTGATATTTCCAGAGAGCAAAGCTCTCTTGGTCGGTCGACCGACCCGGTCGACCGGCCACTGTGCTGACAACGTGCACAGGGCTGTGCACATCGGTCGACCGGACCGGTCGACCGGTTTGGCCTGTCAGCCAGTCTCCAGGTCAGAAAACAGGATTTAAAAATCTTTTATAAAATCCTAAAAATACATAGAAATTCTACAAAAATAGTTTTACCAATATACTTGAAAGAACAAACATGCTTGCACAAAATCAAGACATGTTATAGATGTTTTGGTCTATTTTGTAACTTGGAAATATTAGCTCAATAACTAAAAAGTATTTTTCCAAAACATGTTTTTCCAAACTTGTTTTTCTAAATCTTCATCAAATACAAAAATACGATATTTGAGTTCATTTTAAAGCATAGTGTGTATGGATATGATCCACTACACAATCATAAGAAATATCTATGTTATTTGAACATAAAATTCTAAACTTGATTTTGGTTGAAAGAT
The DNA here is from genome assembly GCA_038442645.1 of Agave tequilana. Taxonomy (NCBI): domain Eukaryota; kingdom Viridiplantae; phylum Streptophyta; class Magnoliopsida; order Asparagales; family Asparagaceae; genus Agave; species Agave tequilana. The sequence continues at coordinate 340,531 of JAVJIF010002699.1, forward strand.
ATATATGATAAAAATACCAAAACCCAAAGTTTTTATATTTTGTCTCAAAGAAAATCTTTTACTAAATAAAAATTCTTTTCTAAAAAGAAATCTTTTATGAAATCAATTAAATCAAGAGTTCTATCAAGAGTGTGTGTGTGTGTGATATAACTTGAGCAATCCACCAACTATCTATCCTTTACATTTTTACTAAAACAAAAATACAAATTCTATACCTAGACCCAAGTCTTCAACTTCTTGAAGTCTTCCCTTGAAGGCTTCTCATCTTCTTGACTTGGTCCAAGCTAGATCCAAAACTCCTTGGATCACCACATGCAAGCTCCAAATCTTGTTCTTTTATCCTTTGTTGAGCTATGCACCTACTAAGATCTTGATCATGAATCTGTCACTAATTAAACACAAGATCATTAGTAACTATAACTACATGAGTTGATCATCATCAAAACTAGGGTGAAGGGCTTTTGGCCAACAAGTACTGCGCCTTCTACGACAGGATGGGTCACCCCACTGTCGAGTGCTGAACCTCTGGCGACACCTCCAAGACCTGATTAATTAGGGATATCTCTGAGAGTTCATCCTCAACCTGAGACTGCCTTCAAAGACTAAGAAACAAATAGCGCCTCCACGAGACGTCCAAGCCAGCAACCCCCTCATTCAGTATCGAGAAGTGAATGTGATCTTTGGCACCTCCCCTATAGAGGGCGAGTATATAAGACATCTAGAGGGACATATCATAGAGACATTTTTTCTGGACTGGAGATATCTAGCTAAAAAAACATAGTTCACCTCTATAGAAAATACTGTAATCATCTGAAAACAGTGAATTCTCTCCCTCCTCCCCGTGATTTTTCTCAAATTAAGTTTTCACATAAAACCTGAGTCTTTGCACAATTGTTTCTTCTCCTCTATCATAGATCCAGGCTACAATTTGAAATGTAGATAAATTCCTTCTTGGAATTTACTCCTACAATTATATATTATATTATGTAGTTACTGTTTATTGTTATTAGGTAATGTTATTATATTGATAGGGAACATCACCCATGGTGACTGCACGCGCGCACACACACACACATATATATTAGGCTTTATGCCTAATAAAATTTGAAATGGTTTTCCAACTTTATCTCTCCACTAATTCTAACATATATAACTCAAAAGAGATTTCACAATGTTCGAGATATTGTGCTTTATAACAGTTCTAGCCTTACAAATTCATGCTAGAGATAATAAGCATTAACACACATGGAAAAGTACAAGTTTAATATTTCTTAACCATGATGAGTCTTTCCTACCTGTATCATGTCGTATTTGTATCTTGTATATTTATTGGTCTACATATTGTTGGCCCAAAGTTACAATCACCCGGTTTTTGAGTTTTGATGATTACAAAACATATATAGTTATTTGTACTAATCATATTTTAGTGTTTAAGTGTGTTTCAGAGTTCTAAGGATTCAAGATGCCTTCTTTCCTAAAGGAAGGTATTTTTGACTCAAGTTGATTCAATTCGTGTTCAAGGATACAAGCTTTTCAAACATTGCATATGGAGAAGCCCTAATTTGAAGACCTTATAGTCACCTAGAACTTTTGTAAAAATTAGTTTGTTAAAGAATGAGGTTATGATAAGTTGGCTCAAGAAAACACACACACACTTTCATTTTTCAAAATACGGTTTTTGTTTTGGTTAGTTGATTTAGGTGCATGTCTTGATTGATATACATGACTCAAAATATTTTATTTTTACATCTAGTTTATATCATGTATACCATCCCTTATAGCATGCTACTTAATCATCTAGCCATTTAAAAATATTTTAAAAATTCTTCAAAGTTTAAAAGTTTTCCCATAATAAAACTGTTTCAGGCCCAACGGTCGACCGGGCGGTCGACCGGATCTATTTCAGGCCTGATCGGTCGACCGCACTGGTCGATCGGGCCTTGTGGCTTTGGCGTGCACGTTTGTGCACGTCTGCCGGTCGACCGGACCGGTCGACCGACTGACCCACCCTTGCTCTCGAGTTTTGTCGGTCGACCGGGCCAGTCGACCGACAGAACAAAGATTTGTTTTTTGTTTACCTCCGGTCGACCGAGTCCAACGGCTAGTTTGCCAGATAGACTGCCGCTCGACCGAGCCGGTCGACAGACAGCCGTCAGCAGCCCCCAACGGCTAGTTTCTTGAAAACTATTTTCTGGATTTGATTTTGATGTTTCTTTCAGCTATCTCTGAATTTCCTGAGGCTAATTCCTGACCTATTAACCTAGTTTTAATGATGAAAAGTTCTCTTCTAATCCCTATAAATAGATGGCATTGGTCCCTGTTAAATTCAAGAAAAATCCCCATTGTTTTGAGTTTCTAAAGAAAAGAAAAGTTTTCAAAGCTCTCACTTCCAAAGTGCATTCTTGGTTAAAGTTTTTCAGTGGTTTTCAAGCTCTCTTTACTTTCTTTACAACTGAATTTTTCTCACTTCACTTCTTGAACCAAAAATCATTCCCATTCTATAGGGAGTTGTAAGAGAGAAGTTTGTGGTCTTTTTGATCACCTTGTTACTTATATTTTCTTTGTGTTGAGATCCCTCTTGTGTAGAGGTTGGATTGGTGGGAGTTCGGTACTCCGATCTTGTGTAGACCTCTTGTAATTCCCTTTGCGGATTTAGTGAAAATCCTTCACGGTGGTGGAGGCGGGAACGTAGAGCGGTGGCTCGAACCTCGAAACAAATTACTTGTGTTTGCAATTGGTTTCCTTATTGTTTTTTATTGCTTTACATTTTTTTGTGATACCTCTTGCTTGCACTTCATTATTGCTCCCATTTCATTCACTTACATTTTTCGGTCTTTACTCATCTCAACAAGAAAGCAATTACGTGCCTCAACTCATAATCTAGAGGAATCAAAGAGAAGTTCTAGAGCCCTTCACGGGGAATTCGGCTTCAATTTCTTATTTTGAGTGACCGGTTGCATCATACATACATACTTGTTTAAAAAGATCATTAGATTAGCATTAACACCTATTCACCCCCCTCTAGGTGTTTTTCAATTGGTATCAGAGCTTTGGTCTCTAGGCTCTTGGCTTAACAACCTTAGAGAGATCCTATATTGCTAATCACTCTATTCATTTTTCATCCTCATACACTTAGTAAAAATGACCGAAGGAATTAAGACCCCACCCAAGTTTGATGGCCTTAACTTTCCCATATGGAAGGTTAAGATGACCGTGTTTTTGTAATCCTTAGGGAGCTGGGTTGCAAAGGCGGTGACCAAACCTTTTAGTGCACCCCTTGGTGATGAGGACACTTGGTCCGATTGCCACGAAAGAGTTTGACGCTAATGCTAGGGCACACTATGCCTTACTTCAAGCTCTTAATGACAATGATATTTCTAGAGTCATTCATTGCATATCCGCACATGAGATTTGGACTTACTTGTCACTCATGAGGGAACTTCACAAGTAAAGAGGGCAAAATCGACCTTATTCGTTCCCAATATGAAAACTTTTCTATGCAAGAGAATGAAACCATAGATGATATGGTTACTAAGTTTACAAAGATTACTAATGGACTTTCTTTAGGTGACGGCATTGACAACGACCAAAAAGTGAGGAAGTTCATCCGTGCACTCCCTCCATCTTGGGAAGTCAAAACCACAACTTTGAAGGAACTCAATGACAAGGAAGAAATTGAGCTTATCGGTCTCATTGGGAATCTCAAGACCCATGAGATGGAAAGAAAAGCAAGAGAAGAGATGGCTCCTCCCAAGAAGAAAGCTATTGCCTTCAAGAGCTCTTCCACCTACTCCGACGAGGATAATGAAGAAGAGGATGATGAAGATCTTTCTCTTCTTATAAAGAACGTTCGGAGAATGTACAACAAGGCAAAGTTCCAACATAGAAGGAGATGACAAGGTAAAGAAGAGAAGAAAATCATTTGCTTCAATTGCCGGAAGCCGGGTCACATTGTTGCGGAATGTCCGAAAAACAAAGGCAAACCCTCCACCTCCAAGAAGCCTTATAAAAAGAAAGCTTTAAAGGCTACTTGGGATTCGGAGAGTGAATCCGATGAGGAAGTCGACACCGCCAACATGTGCTTCATGGTAAATGAAAGCACAAGCAAGGTAACTCCCGATACATCCATTGATTGTGAACTATCTATAGATGAACTAGGAGAAGCTTTTGAAGAACTATCTCATAACTATGATTTTCTCAAAAAGAAATACTTGATGAAAAAGGAAAATGAATCACTCAACCACAAAGTTTTCATTCTTACAAAAGAAAAAGATGAATTGTTTTCAACTCTATCTTCTACTCAAAAGGATTTTGATGACTATAAAATTTCTTGCAAAGGTAAATTTTCACAAATTGATGAAAATGAGATGTCCTTGCTCAAGAAGAAAATTGATTCATTAGGAGTAGTTTTGAAGAAATGTGAATTTGATAAAACTAGACTAGAGGCTATGTTTCCTAAGAAACATGTCCCTAAGAAACATTCACATGCTACTCATACTCATGTTCATAAATCACAACCTTTACATCATGCCAAGCACCCTAAACATGCCCACACTCCACACACTCATCATACATTCATGTATGGTAAAGTTTTTTCATGCACATATTGTGGCCGTAAATGTCATTTGGTTAAATTTTGCTATGATAGGATTAATGCATCGCATAATCATGTTTGGGTTCAGAATACTAACATTCAAGGACCCAAGAAAGTTTGGGTACCAAAGTCAACAAATTTGTTAAATGATGTAGGTACATTCCAAAGCCCAACGACGTAAGGAGTTGTGGTATCTTGATAGTGGTTGCTCAAGGCACATGACATGGGATATCAACAACTTCGCAACCCTATCAAGATACCATGAAGGTGGCACCGTCACCTTCGGAGATGACGCCAAAGGAAAGATCATTGGTATTGGTAATGTTAAACTTGGTACATCTCCTTTAATAGAAAATGTTATTTTAGTTGATGGCCTCAAGCATAATCTCTTGAGTGTTAGTCAACTTTGTGATAAAGGTTTTAATGTTATTTTGATGACCTAGCATGTAGTGTTTTTGATAGACAATCCAATACAAGTATATTTTCCGGATTTCGTGAAAACAATGTATACATGATTGACATGTCTAATATGCTATGCAATGCTACTTGTTTGAAAGCCCTCGATGATGACTCTTGGTTGTGGCATAGGAGATTAGGCCACATTTCTTTTGACCATCTATCTAGATTAAACAACAAGGAAATGGTGAAAGGTATTCCTTACTTGAAATTTGAAAAGGATCGCATTTGCGATGCGTGCCAACTTGAGAAACAAATCAAGTCCTCTTTCAAGTCAATCAAGGATATCATGACATCACGACCTCTGGAGTTGATCCATATGGATTTGTTTGGTCCTACACAAACCAAAAGTCTAAATGGAATTTTTGCTTTCGTTTTAGTTGATGATTTCTCTCGTTTTACTTGGGTTTTCTTTTTAGAACACAAAAATTAAGCCTTTTCAAATTTTCAAGCCTTTAAGAAAAGAGTTGAAAAGGAAAAAGATTCTTCTATTTTAAGAATAAGAAGTGATAGAGGTGGTGAATTCAATAACCAACCATTTACCACTTTTTGCGAAGAACATGAAATTAAGCATGAACTATCTTGTCCTAGAACTCCACAACAAAATGGAGTCGTTGAAAGAAAAATCGCACATTACAAGAGATGGCTAGGACAATGATAAATGAGTACGGTCTCCCTTATTATCTATGGGCCGAGGCCGTTAACACATCTTGCTACATATCAAATAGGGTTTTCTTATGCAAAAACACTTCTAAAACATCTTTTGAGATTTATTTTTCAAGAAAACCAAATGTTTCATACTTTAAAGTTTTTGGTTGTAAATGTTTTAATTTGAATACTAAAGATAATTTAGGTAAATTTGATGCAAAATCATATGAAGCAATTTTTGTTGGTTACTCTAACACTAGTAAAGCTTATAGAGTTTTCAATAAGTCATCCTTGACTATTGAAGAATCTATACATGTAAAGTTTGAGGAATCTAATGTGTTTGTTGAGAATGTTGTAGAAATAGATTCCCTAAATGAAGACATGGAGAAAATTACTTTGAAGGACTCACCTACTCTTGAAGACATGCCAAAGGGTGATGAAGAAAATGAAGTTCAAGAAGTTGAAATGAAGACTACTCAACCACTTCTAAAAGATTGGAGATTCAATCCACATCATCCCAAGGACCTTATTATAGGTGAAGTATCAAAAGGGGTAACTACTTGCTCCAAACTTCATGATCTTTGTGGGCACTATGCATTTATTTCTCACTTTGAACCAAAGAACATCCTCGAAGCCGAAGGCGACTCATATTGGTTGCTTGCCATGCAAGAGGAGCTCAATCAATTCGAGCGCAACCAAGTTTGGCATCTTATTCCTAGGCCCCACGATAGACTAATAATTGGTACTAAGTGGATCTTTAAGAACAAGTTAGATGAGTCAGGAAATGTTGTTAGGAATAAAGGTAGGTTAGTGGCCCAAGATTACACTCAAGTCGAAGGTATCGATTTTGAGGAAACTTTTGCACCCGTAGCACGGCTTGAAGCCATACGGATGACACTTGTATTTGCTTCATATAAAGATTTTAAACTTTTTCAAATGGATGTAAAAAGTGCTTTCTTAAATGGATTTATTGAAGAGGAGGTGTATATTGAACAACCCCCCGGGTTTGTTGATCCTACACATCCGGATTTTGTTTTCAAACTAGACAAAGCTCTTTATGGTTTAAAACAAGCCCCTAGGGCTTGGTATGAAGACTTTCTTCATTTCTTATTTCTAATGATTTTAATAAAAGAAAAATAGATACTACTTTGTTTACCAAACATGTTGAAAATGATATACTTATAGCTCAAATATATGTTGATGATATCATATTTGGTTCTACTAATGAAAATCTTTGCAAAGCTTTTGAATCATGCACGAAGGAGGAATTTGAGATGTCTATGATGAGCGAGCTTAACTATTTCCTTGGTCTCCAAATCAAGCAAAGGATAGGATTTTTATCAATCAAGCCAAGTACACGAAGGAACTTATCAAGAGATTTGGACTTGAAGGGGCTAAGACAAGCAAAACTCCCATGGCTACCACCACTAAGCTTGATAAAGATGAACAAGATACAAATGTAGACATTAAACTTTATCGTAGCATGATTGGTAGCTTATTGTATTTAACGGCTAGTAGGCCGGACATTATGTTTTGTGTATGTCTTTGTGCTCGATTTCAATCGTGTCCTAAAGAGTCCCATTTGATTGCGAAAAAACGCATTATTAGATACCTTAAGGGCACAATTGAAATGGGTTTGTGGTATCCGAAGACCGGACAATTTTCCATGACGAGTTTTTCGGATGCCGACTATGCGGGTTGTAGAGTGGATAAGAAGAGTACAAGTGGAGCATGTCAATTTCTCGGTAATTGTCTTGTTTCATGGTCTTCCAAGAAACAAAATTCGGTAGCCCTCTCAACCGCCGAGGCGGAGTATGTTGCGACGGGGGCTTGTGCACAAGTCCTTTGGATGAAACGTACTCTCCTTGACTATGATTTGCATTTTGACCATATTAAAATATTTTGTGATAATACTAGTACTATTCATATGACTAAAAATGCAAATCAATATAGTAAGACCAAGCACATTGACATTCGGTATCACTTTCTTCGAGATCATTATGAGAAAGGTGATATTGAAATTGATTATGTTTCTACCGATTTTCAACTTGCCGATATTTTTACAAAACCACTACACTATACTAGATTTTCTTTTTTTGTGGTGAATTGAATGTTTGTGTTATGGAATCATGAAATTTTTTAACAATATTACCCTTTTTGATGTATGACAAAAAGGGAGAGAAAAAGTTAGTTTATTCTTTTTGAGTTTTGAGTTTTGTGTTTTGAGTTTTGAGTTATGTGTTTTGAGTTCTCTCTTATGCCAAGTTTTTATTTTTTTTTTTTTTACCTTTTGTAAACTTCATTCATGTATATAGCCATTCAGATATATAGCATGATTTGAGGGCGAGCCTCCAAGCTCCTTTCCCAATTCTTTGTTAAATAACTCATATGTTTTGTCATCATCAAAAAGGGGGAAATTGTTGGCCCAAGGTTACAATCACCCAGTTTTTGAGTTTTGATGATTACAAAACATATATAGTTATTTGTACTAATCATATTTTAGTGTTTAAGTGTGTTTCAGGGTTCTAAGGATTCAAGATGTCTTCTTTCCTAAAGGAAGGTATTTTTGACTCAAGTTGATTCAATTCGGGTTCAAGGATACAAGCTTTTCAAACATTGCATATGGAGAAGCCCTAATTTGAAGACCTTGTAGTCACCTAGAACTTTTGTAAGAATTAGTTTGTTAAAGAATGAGGTTATGATAAGTTGGCTCAAGAAAACACACACTTTCATTTTTCAAAATACGGTTTTTGTTTTGGTTAGTTGATTTAGGTGCATGTCTTGATTGATATACATGACTCAAAATATTTTATATTTTTACATCTAGTTTATATCATGTATACCATCCCTTATAGCATGCTACTTAATCATCTAGCCATTTAAAAATATTTTAAAAATTCTTCAAAGTTCAAAATTTTTCCCATAATAAAACTGTTTCAGGCCCAACGGTCGACCGGGCAGTCGACCTGATCTATTTCAGGCCTGATCGGTCGACCGCACCGGTCGACCGGGCCTTGTGGCTTTGGCGTGCACGTTTGTGCACGTCTGCCGGTCGACCGGACCGGTCGACCGACTGACCCACCCTTGCTCTCGAGTTTTGTCGGTCGACCGGGCCAGTCGACCGACAGAACAAAGATTTGTTTTTTGTTTAGCCTCCGGTCGACCGACCGGTCGACCGAGTCCAACGGCTAGTTTGTCAGATAGACTGCCGGTCGACCGACAGCCGGCCCCAACGGCTAGTTTCTTGAAAACTATTTTCAGGATTTGATTTTGATGTTTCTTTCAGCTATCTCTGAATTTTCTGAGGCTAATTCCTGACCTATTAACCTAGTTTTAATGATGAAAAGTTCTCTTCTAATCCCTATAAATAGATGGCATTGGTCCCTTGTTAAATTCAAGAAAAATCCCTATTGTTTTGAGTTTCTAAAGAAAAGAAAAGTTTTCAAAGCTCTCACTTCCAAAGTGCATTCTTGGTTAAAGTTTTTCAGTGGTTTTCAAGCTCTCTTTACTTTCTTTACAACTAAATTTTTCTCACTTCACTTCTTGAGCCAAAATCATTCCCATTCTATAAGGAGTTGTAAGAGAGAAGTTTGTGGTCTTTTTGATCACCGTGTTACTTGTATTTTCTTTGTGTTGAGATCCCTCTTGTGTAGAGGTTGGATTGGTGGGAGTTCGGTACTCCGGTCTTGTGTAGACCTCTTGTAATTCCCTTTGCGGATTTAGTGGAAATCCTTCACAGTGGTGGAGGCGGGGACGTAGAGCGGTGGCTCGAACCTCGAAACAAATTACTTGTGTTTGCGATTGGTTTCCTTATTATTTTTCATTGCTTTACATTTTTTTTGTGATACCTCTTGCTTGCACTTCATTATTGCTCCCATTTCATTCACTTGCATTTTTCGGTCTTTACTCATCTCAACAAGAAAGCAATTACGCGCCTCAACTCATAATCTAGAGGAATCAAAGAGGAGAAGTTCTAGAGCCCTTCACGGGGAATTCGGCTTCAATTTCTTGTTTTGAGTGACCGGTTGCATCATACAAACAAACTTGTTTAAAAAGATCATTAGATTAGCATTAACACCTATTCAATCCCCCCCCCCCCCTCTAGGTGTTTTTCACATATATCTCAAATTCTGCTAATTTTGTCTAAACATATAAGAGCTTCTGCATGTTAAATTATTACTTGTGGCAACTTATCCATATATAATGGCCGAATTTTCTGCAAAACTGCTTCGAAGGTCATTATGAATTTATGTCCAGTTTACCATCACAGTTTGGAGTTCTAAACAATGAACTTCTCCCGCCAACTAGCACTGTTGTCTGGCAGGGCATGAATACCCAGATCGAGACTTTGTACAGAACCTACAGGTCATTCATACTCTGGCAAACCATTATCTGGGTCATTTCCTGGTTCTGATTAGATACCATAAATATTTAAGTGCACCCTATACATCCTAAGACTGATGAGCATCAGTGTTTCTCTGATATCACTTGTTAAGATGTACAAAGCACCATTTTCCTTTAATCCTATGGTCTGAGTACTAGTAGATCAGAATCAAGTAATAACTAAACATACTCCTCTTCCATACAAGATTTTGAACCCCAGTTAAAAGGTCTTACTACGCAAAGCTAAAATGGAATTTTAACTACTGACCATTTTTTTATGAATCACCATGCAAATTAATTACTGTAACAATCTTATAAATCAACTTTCATGCTGACAAAATGAAGTACGAAAGTAAATTACAATTCACTATATGAATCATATGCTGGATGGTCTGCTAAACCACATGGGTAAGAATCTCTGTTGTCCAAGTGGGCCTGATTAAAGTCCCCTGCTGCCATGGACTGAAATCTTCTTTCACACGTGTTCCTCCTCTCATCTCTTATTCAACATTTGAGCAGTTGGCACATTTTGTCTCACCTTACACCTTAAGTCAGACTAAATATGTATAACACGCGATGCACAAGCGAATGACCTTCAAATCCTCCTAACTAGTCCATGTAAATGCAGTAACAAATGTAGTACCAATTTCCCACAAATTGACTAATAATCCCCACTGTAATTAGTAGATACTTTACAATAACAATGATGTCATCATCAAATTCTCTTTGAATGTTGGCGAAATGCTGGTCCTCCAACATAAGAAACATTGCAAGACAATACTGGTTTCCAGTGAGTAAACCAGGCTCATCCTAATTTTAACAATAGCAATAAAGGTTGAATCATTTCAATCAGAAATTTCAGATGACTGTTTCAATAATCACCATTTCCAACATCAATATGAAATCTTTCAGGGCAGGTTTCAGACACAGTAAAATATAAAACAAATTGTTATCATTAATAAAAGTTTGTGCCATAACGTTATAAATATGCAGAAACAAGGCTGATAGAATAAAACAGAAACAAAAGATATTAGATGTAAAAAGAGCGAGAAGTGAATCCACTACTTTATAAAGTAAAAATTAGCAGTAATGAGCTGCAAAATCATCATAAACAGCAAAACATAACAAAGTAATAAGGAATTTTCGAGGAAAAAAATTAACATTTACTTGAATAAAAGTGACAGGTTATCATGACATTGTAAGCTTTACCGTATAATCTTCTGGGGAGTGAAATTAGACTCCCAAAGATGATTTACAACAGCGCCCTTCCAAGTGGCTCTAAATTTGGTCAGAAATTCTGATTTATGTTCTGTTTCTGATGTAAAGCCAGCAGGACCTACCAAAATCAAATGTTGGACGTGTTCAGGGTGCTGGGAAGAACCAAGAAACATGGTGAGCTGGGCAGAAGGACTTTGCAATTAGAAGAAAAGTTGAAGACAAGCATCTGGGAGTACACAATCACCTTCAGAGCATACTTTGCAGCTACATATCCCCCAAAAGAATGTCCAAGCAAGATAAAATTGCTCAGGTTCTTAGCCTTACGCCATTCCTCAAAAGAATCAATAAACCATGCCTCAGTTTCTGCAATATCACAAGCAATAAAATATAAATAGCTAACAGTACATTTCATCAATAAAAATTTTTAATGAACATCATTTCGTCACTATATAGATTCATCATAGATTTAGATTTATACAGAGATAATGAGAGCACAGGCAAAAACAGATATCAACTTAGATGCAAAAACAGATATCAACTTAGAAAGATTCAAAAAATATTTCTTCTTTAGAGTTATGTTCTTTACAACAGGAAGCCTAGATCCAACTTGATCTTTCCAGACTGGATGTAATGTAAAATCTGTGACAATAAATTGTCTTCCAGTTTAAGCAACATCTGCAACTAGGTCCCACATATGCATCATATTTCTTAACACTTGATCAGTATGCTTGTAGAAACAAAGTATGTTTTGCACAATCATTGTGCAGAAGCATAGTCTTTAATCCAATTATATGTTGAGAATTTGAGCAACTAAAACATTTTAGAATGCTGCTTTAAAGGCCTTTTGTTAGGGTAGCCTTTACACTCACACACTGCATGCATTTCCCTAACTAGTATGACACTTCACCTGCTTCTTTTTTCTGATCGTGGCTGCAAATTCTGCCCCCAGTTTGCAGAATCTTGTATATTCTTATAGTCCACGGAAAAGGACAAAAAGTTCCACTGTTGCTTTATATGCTAGCAAGTCGTTATCTAAATTTAGCCATAGGTCAAGGATGTTTAAAACTAAAGACTTGCAGTATCAAAGAATTTGCACAAGAGAGTGCCTCCGAAAATAGTTTGGACAAGGAATGAGCTAAAGTAATGGTTGTGCTTACACAGCACTTAAAAACAAAGAAAGCTCTCATTGGCATGCTTTAGCACTAAGTCATAGGGACATAACCAACAAATATCATCACAGAATGTTGTGCATGACCCACTAACCAAGGATACGTGCATAATCTGGGCAATCCGTACCTGTTACTAGAATTCATAATAGTTAGTCACTATAGACACCATATAGCAATTACAATGGCCCATATACTAGGACCCCAAGCATGATAATGATTGTTTTTATGTAGACCAATAAGTTGTACTTTAAATTTCGTTAATGTGATTTTAGCATTAGCATTAGATTTGTTGCTGTCATAATGCAAATCCTACTAACAGTTTGGGTATTGTTTGGTTGAATGCCCATGGAAACTGGATTAAAAATGATTGTTTTTATGTAGCAGCAAGGCCATCAAGAAAATCATTACACCAAAAAGTCATATTATCTTTTTTTGTTTGCACCGATTCGGTATTTTCCTGCCTATAACATCTTAACAGAAAAGAAAACAGTATTTTGCTTCTCATTGTTGGTTTAAGGTCAGTTGTGTACTTTTCTTCGACGAATGAAATCTTAGCAGGGAATTTACCTCCCATCATCATTCCCCAAATAGTACATAAATACAATACATATATACATATAGAAAAACACATATGTAAGGGAAGGTTACAAAAAACAAACAACGCACATAAGAGGTTACTAAAGCTTGATTGATGGTGGGCCATACAAATTGACAGTCCGAACTGTTCTGTGTAATCTGTACATCCTAGAATTTACCAGGAATAAAAATTTAGACTGAAACAACTAGCTTATGAATCAAACAGTCAAAATAATTGGCTTTGAAAACAGATATAGGTTATCAACTAGCCCAGAAGATGCATAGTTTAGAAAATTTCAATCCTCTTGATTTTTTATCTTCATAGGTTTTAGCACACTTACATTATAATGAACGTATCTCATCATCAACTTATATGGCCAACCTTACATTTTTGTTAGTTAGTAATGTCTTGTGTACACGAAATGTGATTGTAATTAATAAATGCATACACACACATAGACATGCATGCATACATACAATGACATTCGTCAAAGGTAAACTGTCAGATTGAGAGAAATAGGTGGTGATGTGATGCAGACATCTAGACACGATCTGGCGCATATATCACCGTTGGAGAAGAAGCATGGTTTCTACCTGGTCCTTGTTTTGAGCCAGAATCTGTATTTTTCCATGCTGAGTCGAGTGTATTTTTCTTATTTTATTAGTCTTGTTTTATCTTTTTTTTTATCCCACATCGGTTGTGAGAAGATAGTCATCATTTTGTTAGCTTATATACATGCATGAGTCAAATTAAATTGCAATGAATATTTGATTAATAAAAATTTGATTGAAAAGTTCTTCTTAAATTTGGAGTGTGAAGCCCAATTCAACCGGTTTTGGTGTGAAGCCCTAACCCCTTTATCCCTTTCCCACCCTCTCCAAAATCTAATATCTTTATAAACCCTAATCCCAATTCCTTTCCTATTACAAAACACTATTCTGTTCAAAAAAAAAAATCTGAAAATCCAAAAAATAGAAAACATCATTATTCATCATCTCTCTTCCACCTTCAACACCCACAATCCAAACCCTAAATTTACAACCGCCTATCCTGCTGCCACCCTCTCCCTGGTTGCGCACCACCATAACCTTCCCTTCCCTCTGTTCATCTCCCTCCTCTCTCTTCGTCTCTCTCCTCTCTCATGTCAACAGCCACAACAACCCAACCCTTTCCCTCTCAAACAACAAAACCAAGTCCCACTGACGATCTCGATCTCTTCCTCGACAGTCCTCACCCTCGCTCTCATCGCATCCTCAGTCGACCGCTGCCAGCCCTCGTGTCGAGCGCCAGTTGCCCTGACGACAGCCAACGCCGACAACCGACAGCACCTCGCCTTCACCTCCTCAACCTCGACTTGCACAACCGCCCTGCTCCCCTGCCAAGTCACCAGTACGATCGCCGACGACATTGAAGACTGCACGTGCCCGCGGGTTCCAGTCACAAAAGAGTTCTATGGAGTTTGAACTCAATTCGGGTACAGATTCAGACTCGAACCCGATAGCAATGACTCCAACCCATTAAAGAGATTCAGGTTTTAAGTTATAAAACCCGCAACAGGAACCTTACCAACCCATTACAGTTTCAGATCAGAACCCAAATGCTACAGTTCCACCTGACTGTTTGCAACACTTTCAGACATGCTAACACGAAACAGACCCATGAAGCAAATAATGTGATTTTTGAGCCATATCTCAGTTGTTCGGAGTCCGAATTGCGTGATTCTTGAAGCATTTTGATCTTGTAGAGACGAGCTACACATCTACAGCTTCAAGGACACTTCAATAGGTGAGTTTTTAATTCAACAGTCAAGTTATTTTCGGATTATCAAATAATTTCCTCTCTAAAATATTTTTTCTGCTGTCCATTTAATATTGTGAGTTGTGAGAATATGATAACCCGTAATTTCCTCATCTTTGATATTACTAGTAGGATTATCACGTTTATAACTGAGTAGTGTGTTTGATATAAATGAAAATATGATGGTCTAAATTATGCGTGACGTTTGTTAAATTCATGTGTCCAACACTACTAGTTTTAATTTATTTTCCTACCTAACGATTTCGTGAAGCATGAGTTTAGTAACATTATCGTTAGTTTTCGAACATTCATACACGTTTCATATCAATTTGGTATCAGAACACAGTTAGGATAGGATTTGCATCATTAGGCACTTACTAGAAATTTTTGCTTTTGCATCTAGATTTAATTAAAAAAATTAATTTAACATTAAGTTTAAAGTGGTGTCTTCCCACAATGATCTTACATTTAGGAGAGTCTAGTCAATCACCCATCACCCGATGGATCCGATCGCAAAGGCTCAACTTCTCGCGACACTCGCTGACATGACGACTAAGGTTACTGTCATGAACCAAACCCTAGAGTCCTCCAACCAAACACTGATAGAATGAGAGCTAGAGTAGTCGTGAAAGAGCCTAATAGCATTGTACCTCCTAATGTCACTCTCATGATTAAGGAGTTTAGTGTTATTTTCCTGGCTAACGCAGTTTCTATCCCTGTTGCCGCTACTACTACTACCGTCCGTCTGTTCCCTTCTCGGGCTCTACTATCGACTCCACCTTCCCGTCCACCACTTGTGACTGCTCCTTCATTTTCCCCTATCATCATGGCCTGCTCTAATCGCCACCCCCTTTCTCCTCTACTGTCGACCCCTAGTGTCATTGCCTACTCCCACCCTCTTCCTCCTCTACTGCAGATACCATCCCCTTTCACTTTTTTTATCGCTTCTCTTGCCTACCCCTGTAGGTGAATATACTGAAAATTGGGATTTCAAGTTGTCTGTCACTGAATTCGCCTATAATACATCTCTCAATGGGACAACATATAAAAGGCCTCATGAAATTATTTATGGTGTTATATCTAGGCAACCCATTTATCATATCCCTATAGCTGAACAATATAAAACATTTGAGTCTAAATTCGCATCACATATGTACGAGTTACACAAGAAGATCAGTAATAAGTATGCACATAACGCCAACTACCCGTTACATGCTGACATTGAAAAAAGATTTAAAACTTTCATTATTAGTGATGTTGTTAAACATTATATGCATGTAGTTAGGGGTGCCATCGGATCGGATACGGATCGGATATTACCTCTACCATATCCATATCCGCACCCAACCTTCGGATACGGATACGGATACGGATATTGGCGGATGTGGAAAAATGATATCCGTATCCGCCAAATCGGATATCAGATATAAATCGGATATTAGCGGATCGGATGCGGATACTAATCGGATATGTTAAAAATGGATATGGTTAAAGATAAATTAAACATAAATACTTATATTACTTTTTATCTCATATACTACAATATTAAATGTGATACATACTATAATATTATTGTGTACATATCAATACATTCATCGTATTCATTATCATTTGACTTCTATAACAATAGATTACACGTCCTCCGGTGCTAAATGCCGATTCGGATGACATGGTTGATATCGAAATACTCCAAATATCATTTGTTGCTCTTGCAAGAATCGAATACTTTTCACTATTACTTTTTCACCAACTCAAAATATCAAAATTTAATACCTTATTCTATTGAAGAATAGTCTTCTCCACACCGATATCATTATGAAGCACGCAACATTCGGATATCGGATCGGATACGAATAAGATATTACTTTTATCGTATCCGTATCCGCACCTACCTTTCGGATACGGATACGGATACGAATATTGACGGATGTGAAAAAATGATATCCGTATCCGGATTGGAGGCGGATTCGGATGCGGATATCCGCGGATAATCCGTATCCGGTGGCACCCCTACATGTAGTGCTAGACCTTTCAAAATCTTGATAAAATTAAATGGCAATGATTATGTTATAGATCTTTCTAAAGATTTTGGAATCAGTCCCACTTTCAATATTAAAGGCCTACTGGATTACAAAGGTCTTGATTTTATCCTACTGGTTAATAACCCACCCTTAAGCCATTTTCTGAGAGCCCCTCATTTTTACCTCCCACAGATTCATCTTAATATAGCAGAGAAAATTGATAAAATTTTAAATGATGAACTTTTCTCTAATAGAGATGGTGGGACCCAACGATATCTGATATGGTGAAATAAAAATCATCTGCCAAAAATATATGGTTGGATCGCAGTGATTTGCAGCGGATTGACTCAGTTGTGTAAGAGCGTTATGAGAGCCTTTCTACACATAACTCGACGGGATCGAGTTCTCTCCCACCTGGGGAGAATGATGCGGACAACGAGACACGATCTTAGTGCATATACCACTGTTGGAGAAGACGCATGGTTTCTACGTGGTCCTTATTTTGAGTCGGAGTCGGTATTTTTTATGCTAAGTCATGTGTATTTTCCCTTTATTTTATTAGTATTGTCTCATCTTTTTTAATCTCGCATCGATTGTGAGAAGAAAGTCATCATTTTGTAAGCCTATATATAGGCACGAGTCAAATAAAATTGCAATGAATAGTTGATTAATGAAAATTGAATTATTTTCTCAATTGAAAATTTTCTGCTTGAATTTAGAGTGTGAAGCCCAATTCAAACAGTTTTGGTCTGAAGCTTTAACCTCTTTATCCCTTTTCCATCCTCTTTAAAATCTAATTTCCTTAAAAAACTCTAATCCCAATTTTTTTCCCTATTACAAAACTAGTCTGTTAAAAAAAATTCCCAATATCCTAAAAATAGAAAACATCACTATTCATCATCTCTCTTCCACCTTCAACACTCATAATTCAAACCCTGGACTATAGCCGCCCATCCCGACCCTGTCCTCTCCCCAATTGCATCGCCACTGGAACCTTCTCTTCCTTCTATTCATCTCCCTCCTCTCTCTACCTCTTTCACATCAACAACCAAAGCAACCCAACCCTCCGCCTCTCAACAGCAGAACCAAGTCCCACTGACGACCTTGATCTCTTCCCCGATAGTCCTCACCCTCGCTCTCGTTGCATCGTCAGCCGTTTGTCGCCAGCCCTCGCGTCTGAGTGCTAGCCACCCTGATGACAACCAGCGCCCAAGCACCGGCAACCGACGACACCTCTTCACCTCCTTCGCCGGCAACTGACGACACCTCGACCTCAGCCTCCTTGACCTCACCTTGCACTTCCCCCGTGCTCCCCTGCCAAGTCACCAGCGCAATCGTCGATGACGTCGAAGACTGCACATGCTAGCGGGTTCAAGTCACAAAATAGTTTTGTAGAGTTTGAACTCAATTCGGGTTCAGATTCAGAGCTAACCCGATAGCAACGACTCCAACCCATTAAAGAGATTCAAGTTTAAGTTATAAAATTCAAGAAAGGAACCCAACCGACCCGCTCCAATTTCAGATCAGAATTCGAATGTGCGGTGCCACCCGACCGTTTGCAACAGTTATAGACCCGTTAAGGCGAACCAGACCCGTTAAGCAAACAACGTGATTTTCAAGCCATATCTCAGTCGTTCAGAGTCCGATTCGTGCAATTCTCTAAGTATTGGACTCATGGAGATTAGTCTGATTCGTGCAATTCTCTAAGTATTGGACTCTGGAGATTAGTCTCGTGGAGATGAGCTACACACTACAACATCAAGTACACTGGGAACAGTAGGTGAATTTTTATTCAACAGTCATGTTATTTTCAGGTTACATCGAATAATTTCATCTCTAAAATATTATCAAAATTTCTTGCTGTCCACTTAATATTGTGAGTTGTGAGAATCTGATAGCCCATAATTTCCTGATCTTTGATATTGCTTGTAGGACTATTGTGCTTATAACAGAGTAGTGTATTTGATTTAATTGAAATTAGGATAGTCTGAATTATACGTGTGACTGTTTGTTAAATTCATCTGATCAACACTACTAGTTTTAATTTATCTTCTTACCCAATGATCGTACTTGTTAAAGCGTGAATTTAGTAACATTATCGTTGATTTTCGAACACTCGTACACGTTTCACATCATGAGCCACCCACTTGCCTAACTTGGGTTGACTATTCCACCTTTTTCCTCTCACATCTCATGCATGTCTCGCACTAAGCCCATCTCACGTATCATCAATGTGAGTGGATGAAATGGACTACAAACTCTCCATTAAATCTAAAAAGTTAGTTTATCACATTCATGCACTCTATTTTAGGCTCATCAAACTATCAAAGGAAACACAGTAGCAAGAGAATAAAGTAATGGTGGATGATTGGTGAATATGCTTAGAATTTACATATTTAATAGAAGTGTGCAGTCAAACCCGTGGGTAGGTATGTCTATGTGTATCTGTATGCGTGAGCATATATGTATGTCCAGGGGGAATGAGAGAGAGCATTGGTTCCTTCAGAAAGAATTTGTGCCACCCAATGGCGTGCAAAGGTTCTACTATGTTTAGATTATGATTGAAGGTTTGGATTATCAATTTGTATGCCTTAAAACATACATCTAATCAGTTTATTACCTCGGCATTCACTTGTGGATATTTGAAATCTAAAAAACTGATTTTTTTTCTTGCTGTGTCTAGAGGTGTGTAGGAAAGAATACTCATTAGATTCTAGACACGCTAAATGAAACAGATGTGACTTGAGGTAAGTGAATTTCCATTTTACACAACCTATCATTGATCTGAATAGGAAGTAGTTGCTTTTTTTTTTACATACGCGCGCACACACACTTTAGACAGCACATACACACGGACACAACACATAACATGGACATAGACACAAAACAATTTCTTAAACTTAGGACACAAGAACATCACAACGCATTGCATATGAAAATGTGTGTCCAAGGAGGCTACATAATGTCTGTACATTCCACCAAAAAACTAAATGCATATATATGTACACACGCACACTCATGAAAATGCATGCTACATAAATGTCTATAGATTCCACCAAAAAACTAAATGCATATATATATGTACACAGGCAAACTCATGAAAATGCATGCATACACACTTTTCTACGTTCAAATAATAGAATAACCTATAATGTTTACTATACACTTTTATGACTTCGAATTCGAAACGGGCCTCGACTCTTCATCTTTATATATAATAACTTTGTCTCCTTATATTGAAACATATTTTAAATTTACCATTGTTGTGTACAATTCACTATTTTGAAGTATTTTTCTCATAATGATGTTTAACATTTGAAGGATATGAAATACATATCTCAACATGCAATTATTATGAAAAAATGGTTTCTAACAGGCATAAAAAATGTGTCCTAGAAGTGTTTGAGAAGTGTCTGAAACATTTGGAAATTAAAAATAAGGATAAATTACAAGACCATGAACTATTAAGATTTTTGGAAAACTACTTTTTTACTTGCTGAACTTTTCAAAAAACTACCATGTGTCACTTGATAGATAACGGTGACTTAAAAAGTCAAAATTTGTCCTTGTCTTTTAAATTAATTAGTGTCTAATAATTATTTGTCGTCATCTTCTTCCCATTGTCAAACCCAAATCTCATTGCTCGCCCTCTCAAGACCATTTATTCACCAAAAATTCTTGTTTCAACTTCAAAGAACTAGGGGTGATCATAATTCAGAAAAAAACCGAAAAACCGACCGAACCGAGTTAAATCGGTCGGTTCGGTTTGAGAAGAAATTCGGGGCGGTTCGGTTCCAAAATTTGTGGATAACTGATCAAATATTGTAAAATTGAAGATATTAGGGTGTTTTCTATAAATATACTATATCTTCTTTTTCTTCCTCTCTTAAAACCAATGAACTCTCTCAAATTCAGAGAGATGCGGAGGATAGAACGATCTGGAAGTGGACTGGGAGAGGTCCAACTCGAGAACCCTCGAGAAGCGATGGGCCATGTGCCGGAGGCTGCATCGTAGGCTCGGCCCGCACGCGGAGGCGCCGCCTCTCAGAGCTCCTGACGAGGCCAAATGTGTCCTCTCCCTCTCCTGCTTCGTGAGGTGAAGCGGAGCTCATCGACGGTCAGTGCTTCGTTGATGCTCACTGCGGCCGGGGCCATGGCGGAGCCTTGTAGATTGGAGCTCTACAGCTTTGCCATGAAACGAATTTGGGATTGGGTTTGGAGAGAAGAGGTGATTAGATTAGGGTTTGATGAAAACCCCGACTGGGTGCTCGATTAGGGGTGAGTGCAATGAGAGTTTTTTTTCTGTTGTTGAATCTCCGTTCTTTTTTTTCTCTTCAAAACCGACCACCGAAATCGAACCCGAACAGGAATTTTAGGCTCGATACGGTGTGGTTTGTGTTAGTAATTCGGTGCGGTGCGGTTTGGTTCGGAAATTTTTTACCAAAACCGAGCTGAACCGTCCGATGTACACCCCTACAAAGAACCAAAATCCCAGTACAAATCTTCCTTTGGTCCATCCCAAGCTGGGCAATGCCATTAAAGACCACAACATCTCAAATCACCCATCCTCCCTCCTCTATCCTCCAATCCCAAACTCAAAACTCCTCTCTTTTGCTCATTTGTGCGCCGTGATGTATGACGAGCCCAAATCTCAACATACCGACAATGATCTCAGATTCTATGGTTCAAATATATTCTTAAAGTAACTTTATTGAGATAGGACGAGTGCTAGGATGGGTTAACAAAACATTTGGGTTGGGATGGTTGGGGTTTTGAGAGGATGATGATGAAGGATTGAGAGATCTGAAACAAATGAAGAAGCCACATAAAATACCAAGCAAAGACCCAATTTTGACAAAATAATCTAGAGCTTTGGATGAAAAACACCTCAATATCAAATCTTCTAATTTCTGTGGAATTTGGTTGATTTGAGAATTGGGCACGGGCTCCTTCTTTCCTTACTTTGATTAGAGGGATTGGGATGAGTTGAATCGGATTATAGGAATTTTAAATATGGGTCTGGGTTGGGGATTGAAGGAGGGGGGATTGAATTATTAAATAAATAAATGGCTTAATTTGTAAAAGAATAAATAAATGGTTAAGAAAATAAGTTTCCCAGTGTTCTCAATTTTTTAGGAAAACATTGTTAACGCTTGGAGGTTTTTATATCAATGCTTGGAGATAATTTTTAATATTACTAGTTAAATAATAAAGAGAAACTTATTTAGAGCAGATGGGAAGTTCAAAAAAAAAAACTTTTTACTAGTGATAAATGAAATATAGTTTATTATTAATTAAAACACTTATAGAAATATTTTTACTACTAATTGTTATCACATAATTAACTATGTGATAATTTATAGATGGTGTTGTGAATATCTTGGGATAAAATATTCTTACATTTTCTTCCACATTTGTTTCTATGACTTTTCTCGAAAAGTGATAAAATTCATGATAGTTTGAGGCAAAAGGGCAGTTTTGGCGTTATTTGTCACGTGTGAAGATATTTGACAGAACTGAAATAGATGGCATTTTTCTGAAAAGCTCATGACAGTTACACATAATAAAGCAAGTAAAATGTAGTTTTCTTGAAATTCATGATAGTCATGGGAGTTGCTTGTAATCTAGACTACAAATATATTATAAAATTGAGGACAAATCTGAAAAGTGTCTTACACATGTCCAAGGAGTGACCAAAAACTCAGTGTCCCAAGCGTCTGGTATGGACATAACTTAATACAATTATTTGTTCTACATAACACACACTTGCGCGTGCAAATGCACACATACACATACATGTTATAATTATACATACATATAAGATGGATTATTCTCTTCTTAGGATAAGGAATCCATCCCTCCCATACTTTTCTCATTGTTGGATCAATCAAATGTAGTAGCAGAAAAAAGATCATAACAAGTGTCATTAATTTCCTTTCATTTCTCATGCTACTTAATTCATGTTTCTCACATTGCTCAACATCTTGAACCCCTCACCACAAGCATGACATATGTTGCACCGACACGTGGAAGATTGCTATATCTGTGTCTAACAAGTATTTGCATCAACAATGCGAGATACTCAGTCAATACATATACGAGACATTTCTGGTCTTGACTAGCTTGGAAACGAGATGGATTCAGGTAAGATAATGTTTCGTTTTCATGGTTCGCAATTTCGAGTAATATGAAATTGCATTCATATAACGTCATTAAGAATCTTGAAATTATATTATACGATCATACCCCTTAATCCTTTATATATATATGAGTGTGTTTTTATGTATATATATAATATTTTTTATTATCGTGTCCGCCATGTATTTGTGTCCTATGTTATTTAAAGATTTTGTGTATCCGTGTACCCATGACTTGTTGTGTCCAAGTGCCATGTCCGTGTGTATGCAACATAGAACGCTCTAGCTTCATCGACCTTGACTACCAACCTTTATTTCCTTAATTCCCTCTCCCCCTGCCTCCCGCAACTACCGTGACTTATGTACAATTGTCCTCAATTCAATGTGTATCCCTCACTATCTTGATATTGAACCAAACATTCAATGCCCATGTGTTTCATCTCAATACCAAATCCAGGACTCCTGCTTCCCTCGAGCTTGATCCTCAGACCACTACTACACCAAAACCATAACTCTATTCACCTCTATTAACCCTTCAAAATCTCATCATGACTTTAAGTACTAATCTCAAGACCTTCAAAGACCTGTACCCCTATGGACACCATCGAGGTTGCAAGTGAAAGAGGTTGCAAGTGAAAGAGGTCGCAAAGGTAATGCTCACATGTGAGGTGTGTAGGTCACCTGGGGGGTGTGAATAGGTGACTAGCAATCTAATGCAAAACTAATGCGAAATTAAAAACCAATTATGCAAACTAATAAACATACTTTGTATACCCAAAGAGTGAAGCCGAATTCCCGGTGAAGGGCTCTGGACTTCTCCTCAAGATTCCTCTAGACTAAGCGTTGAGGTGCTACTTTAGCTCTCTTAATTTGATACAAGTGTGCACACAAGCATAATGACAATATCAAGCATGTAAAGATATGATCAATACAAAAACATGCAAGATATTAAAACAACCCAAGCATGTATATCAATAAAGCACAAGTATATCAAGCATGTGAGAATGTAAACAATAAAAGCATGCAAGATATATAAACACAAGTGAGAAAGGAAGAGATAAGCAATCGCAAACACGAGAGATTTGTTTCGAGGTTCGAACCATTTACTCTACGCCACCGCCTTCACCACTATGAAGGATTTCTACAATAATCAATCCGGCAAGATCACTCGGTGCCGCAACACCTACAACGAGCTCCCTCAAGAACTCTTGAACCCGCAAGTCCCTCACTTATTCCCGCAAGAACAACACATGCGAACCCGCAGGCTCGCCGAGTCTGCAACCTCTATAACTCCTCAAATACAAAGAGTGGAACACTTGTGATCACTTCTCTTGATCACAAAAACAAACTCTCTCACAACAAGGATCCTAGAGAATGAATATAGCAATGGAAAGCTCAAGCTTGTGTGAGAAAAACTAAATAGATGTTGTGAAAAACTCAAAAATGTCTTTTGAAAACTCAAGAAAAACTCTCTTGATAAACACACTTTTGATATGGAAGTTCAACCTAAAAACTTGTTGAAAAACTTCTGTTGGAGATGGGAAAATGACTCTTGAAAACACTCCAAAAATCTTGCCCAAAACAGGCCAAAAGATCACTTATTTATTGGGGATCAAAAACTAGCGGTTATGGCTCAAAATCTGGCCAGAATGGGCTGTCAGTCGACTGCCCGATCGATCGACCAACGGTCAAATTACTGACCGTTGAAGTGTGGCGGTCGACCGTCGGCGACCGCCCACAGACCCAGACTGTGCAAGCACGGTCGACCACCCACAAACCCAGACTGTACAATAAGTCAACTTCGACCGCAGTTTTGAAGTTAAAAACGTCAGAATTTGAAAATAAGTATATAAGAAAAATTTGTAGATATTTAAGTCTTCTTTCTAATGCAACTTAAATCAAATCAATATCATTTCGGAATCGAAAGTTATCAACAAAATACTAAAAGGTGTCAAACTAGAAACTATAAACTATTTTCAGAACAAGAATAGAATTCAACCCAATATTTGACATCTAAAATACTTGAATCAGAAAATGACTATTGAATAAGAAAAGTAGCCCTGAAAGTTATCTTTGAAATGCAATTTAAATCATGTTGATTGAATATAAGAATAAAAAGTTATGACCAGAAAATTACAAGAGTGTCGAGCAGATCAGCAGAACGGTCGGCCGCCCGGTCGACCGAGAAAACCCAAAAGCTCTACAAACTCAATCGGTCGACCGGTCGGCCGGTCGGTCGGCCGGTCTCTACTGCAGTCAACCGGTCGGTCGACCGAGCTCAAGTCACATGGGCTTGTGCACGTCTTGTGCACATCGGTCCACCACTCACTCGTCGACCATCTCAGCCTTCAGTCGACCGCTCAGTCGACCACAAGCAGCCCAAAAACAGATTTAACAACTTTTTAAAATACATCTTAAATTCCATAAAATCTCTATAAAATCCAAAAAATAAGTTCATTGAAATACTTTGAAGTACAAATATGTGTGATCAAAAAATCAACACATATTACAAACATGTGAACTATTTTTAAGGCATAGAATTTAAAGCTTAAAACAAAAACCGCATTTTTTGAAAACCAAGCTTTTGTGTGTCTATAAGCTTGAGCAATTCACAACTAATCTATCCTTTACATTTTATCCTAAAACAAAATTCTAACACTTACAAACATGACACAAGTCTTGAAAATCTTTTTCTCCATCTTGACTTAGTCCAAAACTTGATCCAAAGAGCTAAACTCCTCTTGAGTACTTGATGCGATCTTGAAGCGCGAGATCTTGAATTAACACGTGCTAGCTTCAAAACTTGACTTCGAATGTTTCGTTGAAGCTAAACACCGACTAAGATCTTGATGGAATATCTGAAACTAAATGAGCACAAGATCATTAGTGTTATAACTACATGAGTTAATCATCATCAAAACTAAAGTGATGGGTCTTTGGGCCAACAATCTCCCCATTTTTTATGATGACAAAACTCATGGAGTTATATATGCATGGATTAGAGATAAGCTTCATATAGAAGCTCCCCCTTAACTCATGCATAGCAAAAACAATAAAGATATTTAATGAAAGCATATAAACTAAACACAATATATATGCATAAATAACAAATATTAAGCATGCATATAAAAACTCTCTAAATTCTTCTCCCCCTTTTTGTTAATTCATCAATAAAGGGGTGAAGATAAACAACAATAAAGATGTATATGCGATATACATTCATGAAGATGAGAGAAGTTAGCTCCTCCTGCATACATGCATTACATGAAGAAGGGATGACTAAACCCTAACCCACATAAGCATAATATACAATGTATAGACGGAGATGTTAAGCTCCCCCTACACGCGTGTACCACATAACGAAGAGAGGTCAAGCTCCTCAATATGTAAACTGCACTCAACATGAATATATATAGAGGGAGATGTTAAGCTCCCCTTGCATATAAGCAATACATATCAACAAATTTTGAAAAATTTTGAAACTATTTTTAAAATAAAATTTTGAAATTTCTTGAAGTCAACAAAATAAATTATAAGACCAATAAAATCAAATTGTAGTTGACAAAACAAATGTTGGTACCACTTGTGGATAAACAAAATTTTTAAGATACCAATAGTAGATTTTGATACCAATTGAAGGTGAAATATGAAGTACATTTTGATACAAAAAAATACCAATTGAAATTAATACATAAGCTTGTAAAGATACCAAATAACTTTAGAATAAAGTCAAGCTTAGCATAAACAGTTTGTGCTTAAAATGTATGGTATTATAAAATAAGTACAATCTAAATCATATATATGTATGAAAAAGGAAATACCACATGAAATTTGAAGATACATATATAAGAAAAACTAGTATGAGTATACAAAAAATGAAAACATAAAAATCATGTGTAAAACTTAAATCATCTACCTTCATCATGCCCAAGATAAAAGAAATAGTCATTATGGCACACAAGGCATGGTCGCCCAACCAACCGCTCTTTAAAGGTAGGGGTTTTCAAAATAAGAGTTAAAAAAATTTGAGCATAGTTTGAAAATACTACCAACTTGAAGAATAATGAACTAGTTTAAAATAATTTTTGAAAACTAGTTAAAGATCCTGCAAAACATGAATCAAACATATATCTCATGAAATATATATATTATACACAAGAGTTGACACTCAAAATCTATGAATGAAAATAAAGTCATGAGTAAACAAAAAGATGTGAGTGCACAAGAATCATGTAAATGACATATTCATGAAAATAAACAATAAAGCTCAAAATAAAAATCATATGAAAATCTTTTACTCAAATACATGATATATCATATAGTTATGCATGAATCATCAAAACTAGGGCATACAATGAACAATCAAACAAATAATTGAGTACATAAAAGAAATAGAGCATGTAAACATGTATCTCAAAACTTGTACATGTATAACAAAGTTTTAATAAAATATGCATATGAACATGATATAGGCATTTAAACTAATATATGCTTTAACTAAAGCATATAAAACATGAATCAATAAAAAAGAAATAGGCATGTAAATCTATTGAAAACATAAATAAAGTTTTTCAAAATATATGCATAGTTTAGGCAACTAATCAACTCAACTATAGGCACAAACAACACACGATAAGAGTTTAGATCACCACACTAGCATATAAATAATAAAAATATTTTTAAAAGAGGAGGAAGAAATGGTTACCAAAACCGATGTAGCCAAATTATTTTTTCAAAACAACGGTGGTCCTCCCACCATACTTCCTTGATAGTGATGCATCCATTTGGTTTGACCTTTAAGCTTGAAATGCATCACCACCAAGATACCAAACCTCTCACGTTTTGTGAGAGCCCACACCTACATCAAAAATAGGTTGTGGAGATTTTAGTACCCATATCTTTTTAGGTCCACGAGGGTTAGAAGCAATAAGAATCCAAACATTCCTATTTGCAAAATTTAATAAATTTATTCTATCAAAATAAAATTTTGCTAAATGTCCTTTGCGACCGCAATGTGTACATTTGTACACTCTAGCATGCATATGAGTGGGTGTGAGTGTGAGCATGGTGTGCATATGTATGCCGTGGGGTATTTTCATGAACATGTGGAACATGTTTCTTGCGAAACATAGATTCCAACCTATTATGATTAAATGCACACTGGCTCAAAGTGGAGCCCAAACAATCAATGTTCTTCAAATACGTATATCATTTTCAATTTTAGAAGAAGAGACATGAGCATGAGAAACAAAATTCTTTTTCTGTTTAGAAATGGAAATCTTTTCTTTTTCAATTAAAATAAATTTCTTTTTCAAAGATTTATTTTCATTTAAAACAATTTTCTTTTCCTTTTCCACCAAAATAACTTGGTTTTTCAAAAATTCATTTTCTTTTGAAATAATACTCAACTTTGAAGAATCATTTTTATTTAACAAAGAATTAATTCTTTCTTCAACTTTTCATTTCAATTTTTAACAAATTATATTTCTAAAGAAGTTTTTGACAAAAGGATGCAAGCTCATCATAAGGCATGTCAATATCTTCTTCTAGCTCCGATTCAGAATATAACTCAAGGGGGTCATCCGCTTGGACCATGTAGCACATGTTGGAAGCATCACTTCTTACATCCGAGTCACTCCCCATGTAGTATTGCTTTTATCACCAAGAGAGATAAGGGTGTTTCATACTACAAAAGCAGAATCAAAGTTAGCAACCCTAGTTAAAAATTCATCATTTAGGGTACTCTGTAAAGCATGAATGGCTTTTACATTAGCCTCAAGATTTTTGCCATTAATAAAATATGAATATTTAATGGTGGCAAAATAAACATGAATCCCTAGGGCTTTTAGGTACATGGATATCTTAACTTTCCAAGTTTGGATGTTAAGAATGTCAAACAAGGAAGGTGTCATGAAATCCATGTGTTTGTATGCAAAAATTGTAATTAGCAAAAATATGAAACTTTAACTCTAGGTTGTTAGACCCAAATCAAGAGCACCAAGCTCTGATACTAATTGTAGGTCACCTAGATAGGGGTGAATAGATGACTAGCAATCTAATGCAAAACTAATGCGAAATTAAAAATTAATTATGCAAACTAAATAAACACACTTTGTATACCCAGAGAGTGAAGCCGAATTTTCGGTGAAGGGATCTACACTTCTCCTCAAGATTCCTCTAGATTAAGAGTTGAGGTGCTACTTTAACTCTCTTGGTTTGATACAAGTGTGCACACGAGCATAATGACAATATCAAGCATGTAAGGATATGATCAATACAAGAGCATGCAAGATACTACCAAGCATGTATATCAATAAAGCATAAGTATATCAAGCATGTGAGAATGTAAACAATAAAAACCTGCAAGATATATAAACACAAGTGAGCGAGAGATGAGCAATCGCAAACACGGGAGATTTGTTTCGAGGCTCGAGCCACTTGCTCTACATCCCCGCCTTCACCACTATGAAAGATTTTCACTATAATCGATCCCGCAAGATCACTCGATCCCGCAAGATCACTCGGTGCCGCAACACCTACAACGAGCTCCCTCAAGAACTCTTGGACCTGCAAGTCCCTCACTTGTTCCCGCAAGAACAACACATGCGAACCCGCAAGCTCGTCGAGGCCGCAACCTCTACAACTCCTCAAATACAAGTGGTGGAACACTTGTGATTACTTCTCTTGATCACAAAAACAAACTCTCACAACAAGGATCTTAGAGAATGAATATAACAATCGAAAGCTCAAACTTGTGTGAGAAAAACTAGATAGATGTTGTGGTAGAAAACAAGAAATCTCTTTTGAAAACTCAAGAAAAATAGAAAGCTCAAACTTGTGTGAGAAAAACTAGATAGATGTTGTGGTAGAAAACTCAAGAAATCTCTTTTGAAAACTCAAGAAAAATACTCTTGATAAACACTCTTTTGATATGGAAGTTTAGCCCAAAAACTTGTGAAAAACTTCTGTTAGAGATAGGAAAATGGCTCTTGAAAACTCTCCAAAAATCTTGCCTAAAATATGCCAAAAGATCCCTTATTTATGGGGGATCAAAAACTAGCCATTATGGCTCAAAATCTGACCAGAATGGGCTATGGTCGACTGCCCGGTCGCGGTCGACCAACAACGGTCAAATTTCTGACCGTTAGAGTCCGGCAGTCGACCGACCACAAACTCAGACTGTGCAATAGGTCAACTTTAAGCACAATTTTGAGGTCTAAAACGTCAGAATTTGAAAATAAGTATATAGGAAAAATTTGTAGATATTTAAGTTTTCTTTCTAATGCAACTTACATCAAATCAATATCATTTCGGAATCGAAAGTTATCAAAAAAAATACTAAAAGGTGTCAAACCAGAAACTATAAAAAAATTTCAGAACAAGAATAGACTTCAACCCAATATTTGACATCTTTAACACTTGAATCAGAAATGACTATTGAATAAGAAATGTAACCCTGAAAGTTATCTTTGAAATGCAATTTAAATCATGTTGATTGAATATAAGAATAAAAAGTTATGACCAAAAAATTACAAGAGTGTCGAGCAGATCAGCAGAACGATCGGGCCGCCCGGTCGACCGAGAAAACCCGAGAGCTCTACAACCTTAGTCGGTTGACCGGTCGGTCAGCCGATCTCTACTGAGGTCGACCGAGCTCAAGTCACATGGGCTTGTGCACGTCGGTCGACCGCATGCAGCCCAAAAACAGTTTTAACAACTTTTTAAAATACATCTTAAATTCCATAAAATCTTCATAACATTCACAAAAATAAGTTCATTGAAATACTTTAAAGTACAAATATGTATGATCAAAAAATCAACACATATTACAAACATGTGAACTATTTTTGAGGCATAGAATTTAAAGCTTAAAACAAAAACCGTATTTTTCGAAAACCAACTTTTGCGTGTGTATAAGCTTGAGCAACCCACAACTAATCTATCCTTTACATTTTATCCTAAAACAAAAATTCTAACACTTACAAATATGACACAAGTCTTGAAAATCTTCAGTTGAAAATTTTCTTCTCCATCTTAACTTGGTCCAAAACTTGATCCAAAGAGTTACTCTTCTTGAGTATTTGATGCGATCTTGAAGTGCGAGCTCTTGAATCAACACGTGCTAGCTTCAAAACTTGACTTCGAATCTTTCGTTGAAGCTAAACACACGACTAAGATCTTGGTGGAATGTCTGAAACTAAATGAATACAAGATCATTAGTACTATAACTACATGAGTTAATCATCATCAAAACTAAAGTGGGGCCTTTGGGCCAACAAGGTGGTGGTTGGGATTATAAAGATATCAATGTGGGTAAACATCAACTAACAGAACTACTCTGCTATGTAGCATCGATACTTTATCAAAGTAGGCGTAGTGTCGGATACTTTTTTTGATACTTGGCCAATACTCGACCGATACGTATTGGGTACTCCTCTAGTGTATCCTAATATTTGCAGCCTATCTTAGACGTATCAAAAGTGTGTCCTAGACGCAACGAGACTAACAAAGTTAAACAAAACAAAAAAAATCTATCTTTTGAATGAAGTGTTTCGTGAGTCTATTACTTGTAGATGCATTGCATTAATATAACCTATCTAGTTTATCAAAATTATTCACATAGTTTTTGATTTATATGACTCAAAAACATTCATAATATTTAAGATATTGTGTACTTGTAACTATTGTAACCTCACAAATTCATGCTACAAATAATAAATATTAAGACACACAAACAAATATAATTTGATTATTATTCTATATTTATAGATATATGATTTCATATTGTTATCCCATACCACACTGGCTTACCCATTCCACTTGATTCAATATTTCTTCCCAAGGTTTATTTCCTAAATGCTGGATTCAAATTGTTCTTTTTTTATGACAAGGGCATCCCTACACACGCTTCTGGGTTTATCCCATAAGCAATCAATGTTTTCTTAGAACTTATCTCTTGTAACCATTCCATTAAATGAACCACAGAGAGAATCTTTGAGATGCAATACAGATCATGTATGCATAGACAAATCAAGTAATAATTTAGCAGAGAAAAATAAAAAGTAAATTTTATATGTGGAAATGCAAACAAAGCAGTATTTGACCTTTTCCCCCAATGTTTTGACAAACTAGTTAACATCAGCACAAATATGAATATCAAGTATGTACATAAATTAGTCTTTATATTTGTGGGGCGGGGGGACTTAACCAACCTTCTGTGCTTTTACATGTAAAGTCAGGTCGACTTGAGCCACCCCAACTGCAATAAGTAGAGTCGTCAGTGAATTGTTTTCTAGAATATTAAAAAATAAAAAAAACAGATACTTAAAACTTTAATATCCATGTAAGTATAAGATAACTAGAAAGAAAAGAAAAACTGCAAATAACAGTATTCAAATATTCATGAACAACAGAATTACTAAGAACAGTGAGAATTCAGATGTCAGCCATGATGACCGTTGCAGTGCAAACATACACAAGATCATATAAAGAGGAGAAGAAACACCTTGAGAATCTGGTATCGTACGAGAGACAAGGAACATTATATATTAATACCAAAAAAAATCCATGATATTATAGATAGACTGAATTAAAAAGGTAGTGGTAATTACAAACACTAAAAGCTTTCAAATGAACTAGTAATCTACATGCGCAAAGGGTAACATAGTGTTCAGCCTAAGCAGCTTAAACCTCTGCTTTCAGCAGCATTGATTTCCCTGT
The DNA here is from genome assembly GCA_038442645.1 of Agave tequilana. Taxonomy (NCBI): domain Eukaryota; kingdom Viridiplantae; phylum Streptophyta; class Magnoliopsida; order Asparagales; family Asparagaceae; genus Agave; species Agave tequilana. Next base: position 373,251 of record JAVJIF010002699.1, read on the forward strand.
AAATTCTGCAGAAACTATATAGAATGCCGATCTACGAGTCACCCTGGCCAAGTCTCTGACAAATCAATTGTTCCCTTATTGTATTAGTGTCAGAACACCAAATCACATAATTTGTTGTCAGACCTCTACAAATTTCACCATGAAATAAGTACACTTTCAATACCAATATCATAATATCAAACTAAACAACAATAGTTGTTCCACATGCAGAATCAAACAACGACAAAACTCATAAGTGAAACTGAAGTTCACTTCTTAATAATTCTCCTATATTTAAATTTGTGATCAACTGACTTTCTTAAAATGAATGCAAAAAGTAAAGCTTTTGAATCTTTTGGATGAAGGCTGCACTAGATCAATCAAAATGCTGTGAGCCGTCAATCAATCAACCCATCATGCACTTACTAATTTGTTGCACATTCAACCAAACTTTGGCATTTTTTAGGTGAAAAATTAATTAGCATAAACTTCATTGTTATCACAGCCTGCAGCATAATAGAGTGTGAAGTGTAGATACTGTAATTTGAACTTAGGAGGACACTGTACAAAAATGGAATATTTTGTAGAAACACAAATTATAAGACTTGTTTGGATATGGGAGTTAGGAGGGAGTTAACCTTCAATTCCAAATTAACTCCCCAAATACACCCAAATGATATGGGAAAAAAAGGAATTTGGACAAAGGGCAGTATTGGAAATTTTGGAATATAGGTCATCACCATCCTCTGTCCCTTTGCTTTGGACAAGTTACTCAGCCAAAAAGGTGGGACTACCCAATTACCATCCACCACCACCACCACCACCCCCCACCCAAAAACAAAAACAAAAACAAAAAAAATAACATAAAACATAACCCCCCACCCCCCCCCCCACCCCCGCGAAAAGAACACTAAAGATATATTAACTATTCCCTTGCCCCCCAACCCTCCCTGTGCGTGAAAAATGGGAGAGCCTGAGCCCACTCAACACTAATTTCTATCCAAGTGGGGCCATGGGATCCAAGAAAAAGAAAGCAGCAAAACTGAATTTCTTATTGAAAAATATTTTTGTTTTCAATTAAGCTGGGATGACCCCTGAACAAAAGAATGATTATCAACGTATAATGTCTTCTATCTAGATGATAGATCCAAGAGACATTGCTACTTCCTCAATTCAAAAAGGAGAGATGCATATCGATGCAATGTTCATTCACAAGACCTAGATCTTATAGAATTGACAAAAAGGAATACTTTTTTGTTAAAGTTTTTTTATTAAAGATTAACGGGAATATTTATTATCTGTTTAAAGGGATGGTAAATATACAATATACCAAAATGGACAATAAAATTTTCCCAAAAAAAGGACAATCAAATTAGTTATTGTTCATTTCTATTTTCTATGAAATAATAGTCAAAGTGAAAAAATTGACGCAAATAAAAAAAATTCTAATAATTAGCTAATCAGAAAGAATATCTTGAACCATCAAGTTCCAACCAAAAAAATGAACAATCTTTAACTTTTACTATGGTGTGTGATCTCTCACACACCTCACATTTGATCTTTAACTTTTAACTTTGTTCATATTGCAAATATTGGTATTTCTGATTGTTTTCTACAGAGATTTTTTTCTCTTCTTTTTATTTTCTTTTTTGTTGAGATGGTTGTTTGTTATAGATATGGAATGGTTTTATCGATATCTCAGTTTATTTGAATCGAATTTATGGTGCTTTTATATGCATGATGCATCTTAGGATTTATATTTTATATTGCTTCTTAGTAGTTAGTATTAAGCATTATTTGTAGTTAGTTTTCATGCAGATATGCATATTCTTGTTTGGAATAGTTGGCTGTCCTTGGGTTCATGTTCCTTGAAGTAATCATGAAATATTAAATTCCAACAGGAGCTGCAGTAAGTATCTAAGTTCACTGTTCTTGACAAGCAACACAAATTAATATTTGATGTACTATCATTGTATTAAATATCAGCTGATATACCGGTATATCAACGAGATATCGATATTTTATCAATAACGATAGGATAAGTGCAAAAATTTACCGGATATCGTTTTGGACCGATATGGGCCGATATATCGCCACGTGGCCGATATATCGGCCGATATCTGAGATGAAATATCTGATATATCAGCCGATATAGTTACTTATTTGGATAATTATTATTTTCTTTTACTTGAGATTATTTTATTTTATTCTATGTTCATTATGGTATTTCAATAATGTTTTTATATGATGTTTAGATAATAACTTATTTCTTTTAATAATGTCTTATATGTATTGACTATTAATATATCAACCGGTATTTATAACATATCGTGATATATCACCCGATATCCGGTATATAATTTTGCCGACCGGTATATCGCCGATATTCGATATTTAAAACACTGTGTACTATAAAATGTTTTGGACTCTTACTCTTAGCTTATGAACGTACATCGACTGGACACTTGTGCGCGCGCGCGCACAGAATAAAATCTTCCATGAAATGTTAATGATCTGAATGTGAATAGGGACATGATGTTGCATCTCTCCAAAAATTATTCGCAGAGACTTTGCAGATAATATGCAATAACAGTTATGGATGCACATGAAGAAAATGCAATTAGATATTGACATCCATTAGTATATTAAGAGGATCTGTAGACTGTAATAAGTTAATAAGAAGCTAACCAAAAGAATTATCTCAAGTTTGCAGATTCATACTCGTGATATAAAAGTCTATCAGAAAATGGAAATATGGTACATAAGTAACCAATCCATATGCAAATTACTTATGTTCCTAAATATTAGGAGAGATATGCAAGAGAACTTACATGAGTCACTCAAAACTGCAAGTTCGGAGTGAGAACTATTGACAAACATTTTACGTGAAAAACTGGTTATGATAGGAGTGAGCGCTAATTATCTCCATGACTGTGACATAATATAATTAAACAGTCGATAAAATATTTATTAAGCATACTTTGCCTTTAACACTGAAAAAACCATATCCGCCACTTACCTCAAAACAGAACCACCCGTCAGGTCCACAAAGACAGAGATGGAAACAAAGGGAAAAGAACAAAAGAAAAGTTAATTCATCTTTATAAAAAAACAAAAAGAAAAAGAAAGGAAAAGAAAAGAAAAGAAAAAAAAATAGAGAGAGAGAAAGAGGGGGAAAAACAAAATGGAATGTAAAGTAAGAGAACACTCCTAAAAGCGGGTGCCGCGTGCTGAACCAAACAAATCAACCTCTATGTCGATCACCATTGATTCCTAAACCTTCTTCATTTAGACCTTTCTTGATGAGTTCACAGTGTCCCTTGTATCAAAAGGAACATAAGTATCACTAGCATCACCCCCCTTAGCACCTTTCTTTCAATTAAAAATAGGCCAACAATATCCAGACTCCTTGTTCATCAGAGTACTGATTTCTGATGTTCCTCATGCTAGCTCATTATGTGTATGTTAGCATAAAATTTGGCCTATGATGGTTCGTGCTCTATAGTTTAAGCTTTTAAAGCCGTTGCCATTTGTGTTTTCAAAATCATGAAGTTCTGGTCAATGTAAGGTCTTAGGCTGTCATATGATAGATAATTGAGGTTTGCGCGCCAAACATTTCCTAATTTAGCCTCGAAGAACCAAGATCCTCATGATGCTGACAAATATTTTACTTTCACAAAGTTAAAACCCTTAATAAACAAAGCAACAGACATATAATTGTAGATGAAAGATTGTGAACATTATAGTTCCAAGCTCCAAAGTAATGATGCCACTGACCCGAGCTGATCAATGGCAAGCACACGAAAATGACTAGCCAAGGCATCAAAGTTTCGGAAGAAGAACCCTTGAGAAGCAGCATAGCCATGAACCATGACAAGGGTTGGAGAGTCATCCTTGCTATCAAAGGTGACTGTATTTATGAACCGGGGTTCGTCGCTGGTAGACCTGAACCATCTAATTTTTGAGCCAGGTGGTCCAGAACCAATATTCACCTGCTCCTGTACATATCCAGTTCTGCAATATAAAGGTAAATTAAAATTCAATGACTTGGTTTCTGACACACTAAAAAAATTAGAACATAATTTTTTTTAAAAAAAAAGAGAAGTTTAAATCTGCGATCTAAATAAAATCATAAAAGGCTTTAAACCACTAGAGACTTTGTTCTGAACAACTGCAACATACAACTGTAACAATATCAGCTTCTAGGCTTACTTTGCATCAGCAGTAAAATTAAAATTTTCAATGAATTGGTCTCTGACACACTGATAAATTAATAAATTAAGACATAATTTTAGAAAAATAAGAAAAACCCAAGAGTAAAGAGTCAGCATTATTTGCATAAGCATAATTTGTTAGAGAATTTATAACTCAGATTTCTTCCTGATATTGGTAACACAAGCTAAAGATGCTATATATATATATATATATATATATATATATATATACATATATATATATACGTATATATATATATACGTATATATATATATATACGTATATATATATATACGTATATATATATATATATATACGTATATATATATAAATACGTATATATACGTATATATATATATGTATAGATATATATATACGTATATATATATATATATATATACGTATATAGATATATATATACGTATATATATATATATAGATATATATATATATACGTATATATATAGATATAGATATATATATATATATACGTATATATATAGATATAGATATATATATATACGTATATATATACGTATATACGTATATATATATATATATATATATACGATATATATATACGTATATATATATATATACGTATATATATATACGTATATATACATACGTATACGTGTATATATACATACGTATACGTGTATATATACATACATATACGTGTATATATACATACATATACGTACATATATACATACATATACGTACATATATACATACATATACGTACATATACATACATATCTATATATGTATATATGTGTAATATATGTATATGTGTGTGTGTGTGTGTGTGTGTGTGTGTGTGTGTGTGTGTGTGTATTAAAGTCTTTAAAACACCTGCAACTTTGTTCTGGACAATGGAGACATACAACACTGACAATGTAAGGTTCTAGGCTTACTTTGCAGCAACAGCAAAAACAGAAAAGTTTTTATCCCAAATATTTAAAGTTTAACCTTTTTCTTCCATTCAGCTCTACTAAGAGCCATC